>CM017440.1:50678608-51018913 GCA_007726485.1 Eragrostis curvula | reverse complement strand
TGTCAAAAAAAAAAAAAAAAAGTCATTGCAGTATTGGTCGTATAGTTACAAATATGATGAAATAAAACTTAACAAATATAGAATCATGTTAGTCTAACATCATTTTAAACTTCTTTTGATAACTTATTAATTTACCTGGATGCATACACTTCCAAGTATATTTTATTATTTGTCAATGGTCCGTGTACGCGCCAATAATGGCGGGCATTATATGGTTACTCATGGTGGCAAATGCTCACATGTCACATGCCCAGAAAGTCTAAACTGCTACAGGGAAACCTGTTGATTCTAGTGTTTCTTGTAATTATATGAGGGGAAACAACACTCAGCTACAGATTCCCTTGCATAATTGTTACCTGTCTTTTGGAAGGAGGCAAGTGGCACCACAATTCTGAATCTCTGAATCTCATTTTACAGGATCTCTCTCTTCTCTGGTTAAAACTTTCGCTGTTGGAGCTGGGACCATTCTTCCAACTGATGTCATCTGTGCAGTTGTCGCTGTTGTATGTACGATGTGAGAGGCTGCACCGAGCACAAGAAGACCTCAAGTGCGTGCATCTGCGTATCTTTTGTGCGGGAATGCGTAAAGCAGAGGCGCAGATGATCTGAGCCTTTTCCGTCGCCGCGCGCGCACTGAAACTGGCCTGACGTGACGGAGAAGATGAGGAGGCGATGATGGCGAGAGCGAACTGGTATGCTTCGCAGGCGCCTTTTTGCCGTCACATCACAGGGGTGTCGTGCCTGCTGCTGGTACCCGCCGTCCTCCTTTTTTGCCTTTATGTCAGCGTGGAGAGGCTCGCTCTGGCGAGAGGAGAGGAGGCAGACGAAGTGGACGCAGGTGCTCCTGATGAGGCGTCACCGTGTGAGCAGTGTCCGGAAGTGTATGCATGGCACTGTGATGGCTGGTGAAAAGTGCGAACGGGTGAGTTGTTTCACCTCGCGGTGAAGGCGTTGGTAACTTCTGTTACTGCTGATTCTTGGGAAATTTTGATAGGTATCGATATCATTGCACATTCATGTACCTTGTTACTCCATTTCTAACTGATTTATCATATGATGTAGGTTCACACTGCTGATAATACCTGGCGTGTTTGACATCTGAGCTCAGATTTGGGAGTTGGCCGTCTGTGTGACTGTAGCAGGCAACAGACAGAGGGAAGAGTCAGCTGGTCTTCAAAAGAGAGGCTGGAAAGTTTGTTCACTTCAGAGTGCACGCTGCACAGGATTTTATCACGAGCATTCCAGCAGTGATGCGTCCGGTAACTTGCGGCAGGTGCCATGGCCATTGCCGACCCCAGTGCACCTGCTGATGCCTGATGATCGGGGTGCATGCTGCACGCCATGATCAGCAGCACAGGAGCTGGTCCTTTCTACTTGGCGACTGCCTAGCCGTGGCTCCTGGCCCCGCCCTCCTCCTCGCCATTGTAGGTCACTCGTTCTGCCTGCTGAGGAAGCAAGGAGCCCTGCCTACGTGTGACGTGTCGCGCCACAAGGGCATGGACCTCGTCCCAACGAATGGGCAAAGAGCCGAATAGTGCCTTTCACTAAGAAGAAACAGTGTACGTAATCCTTGGGGCCAGGATGACGGGAGCTGCATTGCAAAGTGCGACGACTGTGCAAGCCTGAACTTGGAAGCAAGACGAACATTGCTTGCGGTTTTCCCAGCCTGTGGGTTTCCGGTACTAAACCACATGCTACAAACTTCTGCAAGAATGTACGTACATGCACATAGTACTGTCTACTGTGCGTCTGTGCGTGACCTCTATCTGAAACTGAAATCAGGAACAGAACAGTTGGGCGTGGCTGTGTGTGTGAAATCAGTCATTGGCAGCTCTCTCTCCGTATGAACAGGAGTACAGGAGCAGTGACGCAGCCGGCGTGCCACTCACTGGCCGTGCCGAGGGGGTTCCCCGCCACTTGCTGGTGATGCTCCAATCAGGCGACACCTGAACCTCGTGTTCGCGTAGTAGTACCATCATTTGCTCTGCCCTGCAATGCATGCGAGTTGCAACTTGCAAAGAGACGGCGACGTCAGAGGATTTCCCGGCGTGGGCCTCCGATTGCTGTTGCTGATGCAGATCGGTTTGTTATTTGCCATGGGTGACGACGCATGCATGCTTGGTCCCTCTCACTCACTCACACACTGGCTGGCCCCTTCCTCTCACTCTCTCTCATATCATGTGTGTATGCTTGTCCGGAAAGCGGACGCAATTGGGCACATGAAAAGGGGGCATTCAAACTGTTCTGCTCTGCTGCTGTTAGATCCGGTGATCATTGGTCCAAGGATTAGTGGACCTGCAGGTTATTGCACCTCCTGCAATCTCTGCCTCCGAAATCGTGGCCTCACCCTCAGTGCCGTGTTGGTCACTTGCGCCTTTCATCAGAGATAAAGAAAAAATTTGCCATGCTTTAGTTCATACTACTATACTAGCATTCACTAGCCACACGCGGCGTGCGGGTACGAACACTGCGTCAGGTTGAAGAAGGCTTTTTGGGCGTCTGATGCCTGTGTTTCACCCCTTTCAATCATCGTTCATGGTGGCTCCTCTGCTCTCACATGCGCCGCCGCTTGTTTGCGCGCCATCATAAGAGCCCTGCTTGCCTGGAACTGGCACTTTCTTCCGTCGTCTTCATTGCAGATCTCCGTGACCAAGCGATGGCTTTTCGGTGCCTGCACGTTCCGAAACAGGGCATGCTCTGTTTTCGTTGCGGCGTGTTTCAGGATACACAGTAGAAACTAGAAAAGTACAGTGGGTGTGGAACTGTCAGGATCGTTGTTTGAGTGGAAGTATATACAGAGGATCGAAATCATCGCGGTATTAATAGCTACATGTATACAGAGAGGATCGAAATCTATGAATGGATGAATTAAAGAATGAAAGGAGGATTTATATATTGGGAAGCAAAATCCTCTTCCCACTACTAATGGCGTTCATGGTGGCTAGACTGCTGGAGCTTCGAGCTATGCGCTAATGCGCTCGTCTCTGTAGTACTGTCTGAGCCAGCGCGCGATGATTCGCGTCTCCTTCACCCGCACTTGCTTCAGCCAGTCTGGGTCGTCCTTCTCGGAGAATTTCAAGTCGACGTTGTGCGCACCTTAGCACAAGCAGGCAGAAATATTTGAGCGAGAACGAGAAATATATACCACTAGTATAACAAAGAAAACTCCGTGTAACAGCAGGTTGAAAGTTCGGTTTGGAATGTTGTGTGATCATCGTCACTGACCTTGTGGCTCAACCAGCGCGACGATGCTGTCAGAAATGCTCTTCAGTACGCTGCAGAGTACGTCCAAAAAAAAAAGCAAACACGTCAGCGCTTCCATCAAGTATATAAAATCAATGTAGAATCAAGTTTATGTGGATGCAATGTTTGGAAACTTTGACGGGCCATATATAACTAGTAGTAAAAATGCAGCAATATTTCGAACGAATGGAATTTATAAGTACCCGAAAGCGCTCCATGGATCCCGCAGCCCATTGAAGAAGACGATGTTGCTAGCAGACCTCCTCAAGACATTCCCAATATCCTGAAACAAAATTTTGCCATTTTCGCTTAGAATTTGAAAGGAAAACAACCAGAGCACTAGTACTAACTGGGCCGAGTACATCTCGCCCACCAAGTTTTCCAGTTAATTCGAACCCAGCCCAGTACGTGTGTCTTCAATTCACAGCCCAATAGAAGAAGAAAACTTACGAATCCCCCGAACTCGGCCTCGATCCAGTACGGCCGCAGCGGCAAGCCGGTGTACTCGCGTTGCTCGTCGAGCATCTGCGTGAAGTTGAACGACCGCGGCCGGGCCACGCCGCCGTCGCGCACGCCGGCGGTCATGAGCACCATCTCCGTGCGGGACTGCCAGCCCCAGCCGTCGACCATGCCGCCGCCGTAGGGCTCGCCGGCGGCATCGGCGCTGGCGTAGCCGAAGCAGGCGGCGTCGGCGGCGTCAGCGGCGTAGTGGCTGTAGTAGACATTGACGGCGGCGCTGATCCGGGAGAAGGCGTCGCCGGCGCCGGCGCCGGCGCCGGATCTCGTCGGGTGGTCGATGGCGCGGCACATGTCGCGGACTGCGCGGAAGCCCGCCGCCGACGTCGTCGGGTAGTCCATCATGGCGCTGCCGACCAGCGCGGCGTCAAGCAACTCCGGGATCATGTCCACATTGCCGCTGCGTAAATGCGCAGCAACCAAATCGTCACGACCGTTTCACTGTTTTTGTACAATGAATTTCCTCGAGGATCTTCGTGCGAATGGGTGCCCAAAGGCGCGCGGTGGAGGGTCTAGAATGTTGTGAATGGACGGTGATTTTTCGTGTAAATATGTATACTTACTTGCAAATGTTATTGAATTTACGGTTGAGTTCGGCGCGGCCGGCCTCCGTGGCGAGCGCATCGTCCAGCTCGTTCCATGATTTCCGAAGCACGTCGTAGCAGTTCTTGCTCTCATCCTGATGAACACAGCACGCACAAATTTAACTCATATACAAAGCCTACACTACTTATTAACGTGTTCATCTATATGCTGGTAAAACACACGCACCTTGAAGTCTTTGGTGACGACGTCGTAGAAGGCGTAAGGGTCGGCGAGGCCGTAGAAGCCGAGGACGGGCGCGGACGAGGCGACGGCGCCGACGACGATGTGCGGGTACTTGAGGCGCATCCACGCCGCCAGCATGCCGGCGTAGGAGCCGCCGAACACCACCACGGGCGCCGACGCCGCGCTCAGGTTGGCCTTGAGGCTCAGCACCAGCGTCGCGTAGTCGGCGAGCGCCTGCGTCGACGTTAGGTAACCCAGCGTGCTCGCGTCCGTGAACGCCGCCTCACGGCTGCCGAACGGCATCGTCCTCCCGTAATACCGATGCTGCAACGTCGATTAATCAGTCGCTAAGATTTTAATCTGTTTTTTTTCCTTTTGTTTTTTTTTTGTTGCGAAGGACATGATCTTGTACCTCGATGAAGAGGACCATGGCGCGGAAGCGCGGCGCCGCCTCCCAGAGGAAGCCGGTGTAGTTGGAGTAGAGCTCAACGTCGGCCTCGCCGCCGGCGAAGAGGAAGATGGGCGCCGTCCTGCCGCCCCAGAACGTGTCGTTGACGAGGTACCTCTGCTGGAACGTGACGTAGCTCGCCGGCGCGGCGTTGAAGTGGTCCAGGCGCTGCGCGTACCACCGCGTCTCGTACTGCACCATCGACGACGGGTCGCTGCCACCTGCGGTCACAGCTTGCCGCGCAGACAGCGCGGCGGCGGAGGAGGAGAGGTGCCTCGCCAGCATCGGTGGTGGCCGGCGGCCGCCGGAGGCTGCGGCGAAAGAAGCGAATGCATGGCACCAGAGGAGGAGGAGGAGGAAGGCGGCGGCGGAGGAGATTACTACTCGCGCCATGGCTGGCTAGAGCTTATTTGTTTTGATCGAGGAAGTTAATTCACTTCTCTTTATCTGATCTGATCTGATGACAACCAAAATTAGCGGGAATCTAGTGGTAACGATATGGTTCCAAGACTTACGGGAGTAGTATCGTAACAACAATATGCCTAGCGTTCCGGAACACAAACCTCCACTGTCCGCTCTGATCCGTTTCGCTCCATTTGATCGGCGCCGCTCCCAACAAACTTGGCGATTTCGCTGCTCCCTCATCAGTCATCAGCTTCTCGGACGGCTTTACGAGTTAGGCTCCAATAATGCGTGTCGCAGTTCATCCACGGCACAGTAGCCAAGCCATCGGTAGTGGCAAAGCAACTCGCGGACGGAGCGTCAGATGGACCGAGCCGAACCCGCGATCGTGTTGGACGTGCTCTGAAGTATCGCCTTCTTCGTCGCGCCACGGGCACTCGTAGCACCTGTGATTTTCCTGACTTGAGAAACTTAAATTTATGTTAGTGGCCTCATGGATCGCTATATACTACAAAGAGGATGATAACCTCTGGAAACACATCTTGAGAGCCAAGTATAAAATCGATAATCCTAATATTTTTTGCTGTAAGACGCCGGGCAAATCATCTTTTTTTTTTAAAGGTGTTTTATGGGCAGCACAAGTAGCTAAACTAGGATTCAGATGGCACATAGGCAATGGCAACAAAGTAAGGTTCTGGGAGGACTGGTGGTTCGGTTCTTCTAGCCTAGCTACCTTTAGAAGGGGAGTTGATGAGAGGGGTATGCAAATGTGGTACGAGCTAGTAGCGTTAGAGCATCTTCAAGAGACTCTCTATATCTCTCCTAATTTACAGGAATAGAGATTTTGTTAAAGAAATACCCTCCAACAGCCTCTTCAATTGGATATTCAAATATAGACATGCTCTATTCCGGATTTCTAGCTAGTAAAAAATGGAGAGCGAGGATGGCTCTCTAGACTGCTCAGAAGATATAGAAAAGCTGTTGGAAAGTAAAAAGATATAGAGAGCGATTTTTGAGCAAATGACTCTCTAAATGATAATTTAGAGAGTGAGATTTAGAAAAGCTCTTGGAGATGCTCTTAGCTGAAAGTATTTGCCTATCAAATGAAGAGGACTCGCCTATATGGTCCTATGAATCATCGGGCAAGTACTCTATTCAATCACTTTATGCACGCCAGTGGTGTGGAAGTCGAATATTCCACCAAAGTTACATAATTTTCTCTGGCTAGTAACACAAAATAAAATTCTGACTCGAGATAACCTGAACAAGAGAAGGAAATTGAATGATCTTACTTGTTTGTTCTGCTCTGAAAATGAATCTGTTTAGCACTTATTTTTTGACTGTGTTGTTGCTACCAGAATGTGGATTGATGTAAGTGATTGTGTGAATATGAACCTGTGCACTGATTTTGAATCAGTGGCCAGATGGTGGATCAGTGATAAAAAAACACAAAGTCTTAAATATGTTTTCTTTTGCTGTTTTATGGTGCATATGGAAATTCAGAAATGAAATGTGTTTTCAGGGACACCCATGGAGGAAGATTCAGGAAATGGAGACGATGACCGTGAAGACGCTGAAAAGATGGAGGATTCTGTGCAAGGAGGAGCAACAAACAAGAAGAACTGGACCGGGCAATTGGAGCTTTTGGAGGCAAAGGTCACGAGGAGATCTGCTGTCCTGATCCCGGAATGGTGGCCGAACCACCAGCAGGATGGAGGCAGGCCAGTACTGAATACTGAGCCACATGATGGAATAGCGATTGAGCATGATGTAGCAGGAGAGAATGTGAGAGCAGAGCTGGCTGTTTCACAGCATGATGTAATAAACCTCGAACATGTGAACAATTTAATTTTTTTCGATGAATAAAACGAGGGGGGGACCTATTATTCTTAAAAAAAATTAGTGCCCATTTAATCTCGAAAAACTACGTATGAACTCCCCCACTTCCCGGGGACATCATACATTCAGCAACCATGATGGCCCCTTTTTGTGAGTGTCACAAATGAAAGCTCAGCATAGTATACGTTAACATGTGATCCCCCCGCTTACAAAAATGATGACAAGGGGGTAACGTTGAAGATCAAGGAACGACTCTTTCTTGGAGGACGCATAAGGAGAGGTGGGAGGGGGAATTTGCAAAAATATGATTAAGTGGGCGGTGATTTTGCAAATCCCCCCTCCCACCTGAATTCAAGCGCACCATTGGATCAAAATCATGTGGCCTAGATTGAAGTTCTCATAGTTCTCAAACGAACCTGGTTCTTATAGGATACGTTGCCTTTCTTGGATATCTGTTCGTTCAGCATCAACATTTTGAAGTTGCATCGTGGATCAATTAGCATGCTCCCGAGTGTGGTAAATCCCCAAGCTTCCCTTCTCAGTGCCATGTTTTGTTTTCTAATTATTGTAGAATATAATCATTTGGATTATAATGCTTTCAAGGGCATGATGTAACTTGTTTAGGTTTTCCCAAGCCACATATCAGTAAGATGCATCCTTCGGAAAAAAAATTCACTAAGATGCATGAAACAGAGAGGTAAATTGTTAACACATGGCCAAATGTGAAATTGTCTACCCAGATATTCGGGGGGAAAAACGTTAGTTTAAACATGTGGATTCCCATATTTTAAGACTTTAAAATATTAAATACATGAAAAACTAAAAAGTTGATGCACAGAACAAAGTGAGGATATCAGTTTATATCTAAGGTATTCTAACAATTTTTAGAAAATAAATATGATGTTATATTGTTTTGATTTTGAAACAAATACTAGAAGGACAATGCAAGTTCATATGTGGTTGTTATTTCAACACATAGTATTACCTCATAAGTTGAATGCGAGACGGTGTGAGGTTGAACCAAACTTTAGGCCATCTGGCAGAATACAAAACAGTCATAAGCTGCTTGTGATAAGGTATGATGCTTAGCTGTTTTCAAAGCGTACAGATTCTAGTGCCGATTTGCACAAGAACCTTGTCCGAAGAGTCAAGGATTTGTCGATATAATGTAACATAAATACAAATACAAAGAGATGGGGCTAAACGAAAATTAGAGCATGAGAGGAGAGGCAATAATTGACATGAGAAGAAGAGTGGTATCACTTAGCTTGTTCATGACAGAACATGAGCTTGATATGCGGAAACCATTTTTTTTCTCGAACACGCAGGAGAGTGCGGAAACCATTTTTTCAAGATTTAATTATAATTATGATATAACAGTTATAGAGTTATTTTGGTGACATGGGAACAGTCAACCCATTAAAATTAATGTGTTGAAAGTTTGGGTGCAAGTTTCCGACGAAAAATCAGCATGTGGATTGTGTTGTACCTACGACCGCCGTTTGTAGTGAAAATTGCTGCACACACACACGACTAGGACCTACGACCGTCGTTTCCGACTCATCATATTCTATGTTTGCATGTGCACGTAGGTGATTTTTGGCAGATGAAAACTAGTGACAGTTAACTTTTTTAGTACTTGACTAAACTACCAGAGTGTGCGGCCTCATCCATTTTATCTGCATGATAAAGCAACTGCAGCCAGTAGTCCATGAATTTCTGATTGAAATCTTACCGGCGAGAGGTCATTTCACAACCTGCAGTGCATCATTCTTATAAATTTTCTGAACAAAAAAAAAGTTGCTTTTGTTGTGGAAGATGATGAAGTTAGTGAAGTTAATGTGCCTATGGCTTCCTATATTGCAGGGCAAGAGGGGCATTGAAGATTTGTGCTGCAATGCAAACACATCCACGTCATCTTCCTTTCAATCAAAACATGTAATTCCTTCATCCCAGAATATAAGCATTTTTGAGTTTAATCAAAATCAAAATTTTGAACCTTGACTATCAGTAACAAAAAATCATAATGTTTGAATAAGCATAAATGATGGCCGTGTTCAGCTGGTGCTTACAGCCATCTGCGACTGCTGGCAACCGCTGTTCGCGTGAGAGCCGAACGGCTGCAGCTAGCAGCCGATGTTGCTATATTCATTAAGAAACCAATTGTCATAATATGTACCTCTTTATATTTTAATAATTTATTTTAGGCTCCGTTTGGATGTAGATATTGGCACCTATGAATTGAATTGGGACCCGATACCAAATCTAAGAAGGAATTGAATTGGGATCCAATACCAAATTTTGTCTTTGGATGACACAGAAATCAGAGAAATGAAAATGCATCACAACAGAATACCAAATCATGTTTGGATGTCACACGGGTGAAATTTGCTTTGGCGGCCATGGCGCCCCGCAGGAGGTGGAGGAGGGGGCCGGTGCGGCGCCGGCGAGGACTTTGAGGGGAGGACGCGGCTCGACATCGCGGCCATGGCGCTTCATCCCGTCTGGGTCGCGCGGGCGGCTCGGGCTACTCGTGCTGTCTTCGTCCGTCGCGAGCTGAGGAGATGGGACGGCGGCGCGAAGAGTCTGGAGAGGCGAGCGGGTGGCACGAGAGCTGGGGAGAGGGGAGGAGTTGGGGACTCGAGGGGAAGAGGACCGAGAGGTGGCCTGCGGCTGATTTCCAGCGAATACAGAGCCCTGGCGGTTGCAATCGAGCGATGGGGTGTGCGGGCTCGAGAGGAGGCAACTCGGCATTCAATCTGATTTCTTCGACCCAATTCCAAGGACATCCAAACAACCGAATTGAACCAAACTGAATGCCAATTCCGAATTCCATGGCTCAATACCAACATCCAAACGGGGTGTTAGTGATATTGATAGTCATAGTTGAATAGAATTGATTTTGACCAAACTCAAAAATGCTTATATTTTTCGACAGAGTAAGCAATGCTTACCTATAGTGGTAAATCTATTTCTTTCACATAAACCAGTGGCACATTTGATGCCCATTTACTTAGGCTGCGTTTGGATGGGAGAATCACTTCAGATTCTTACTAGAATCACTTGAATCACTTCCAAACGGTGAAAAGTTGAAGTGTTTCAAAGGAGAATCGAAGTGAAACGGCTCGGGAAAAAGAATTGTGCATGAATGTGGTGCATAAATGGTCAAGATGAAGCCTTTTAGTGATGAAATTTTGACTTACCCTAGTGCACCTGGTGTCAGTGCACCAGGGAAGCTTAAGATGGCTTTGCCACTGGTGAGACCACTTATGGGTTGGACATTCGACCATGTATTTTGCAATGACATTTCTAAATATTGTATATTTTAGAGACTTCATTACATATTACAATGTATCAAGAAACAACATAGTCCAACCAAGGGTAAATGAGTCATTTTGACCATCCTCCTCTCTTAGTTGAAACTAAAACAAGAAAACAAGCCAAACGGTTTCTGAATTGATTCTATTTATGGTTCTGAAATTTTTTAGATTCTCGGTGGCGTCAGTGACAGCGGTGCAAGGGGCGCACCGAGGGAAGTGCAGCTGCAGCTGCGCCTGGCGCCACCTGGAGAAAGGATTGAGGCTGTTGAAGGTGAAGACGGTGACTCTTCATCGCCAATATCGTGTGTGTCATCGGACAACAGCCCAGCTAGAAGCAGGTCGGTGCTGGTGGTCGGTGGTTGCTTGCGGTGCTTGCAATACTTTATGGTGCCCAAGAGGGACTTTCCCATGTGCAAGAACTGCGAGCATCCAACTCTCTTCGACCCCTTAGACCGCATCGGCACTGGTGGTGTGGCGGGAAACAAGAAGCGCGACCCGCGTGAGTGAGAAACATGAAAGGGGGAAAAATATTTATGCTTTCTTAGTTGGTCACACAGCCAACATGAAAGAAGGTTTTCTTTTTCATCGTTAAGGACATCATCATTGTAATAAAGCATCTTTATGTATCGGCTCTGATAACAAATTGTAACATCCCCGATGTATGCTTGCTTATCAAATGCTCCTAATCATAATATTGCAGTGATCAATAAATCCAATTCAATTTTCAAGTTAAGAAATTCAAATTCCTCCAAATCAACTCAAATTTAATTAAAATTTGAGCTCGCAAAAGATACTCCAAATTTTGCACATCAAATGGCACTACCAAAACTTTATTTAGGTGTGGACAATATTTCAAAATTTATATCGAATCTGGAAGTCTTCCACTGATAAAAGTTGTTCTGTCAAAGTTGACCTTTCATGCCGCTATTTTTCAGAATTTTCTGAGGTCTGGAAGCTTTCACTTGGATCCTTTCAAATAAGCATGTTGGAAATTCTTTGAAAAAGGAAAAAGCACAGTGGGACCCACCCGTCATCCTCTCTCTTGCTTCCTTCCCTCTGCATCGCTGCCGGCCAGCGCCGCGGCAGCCATCGCAAGCGCGCGTGCGCACTCTATCACTCCCGTCAAACCATGTTAACAAATTTGAAATACTGGCATATTCGGCTAAATAATGGCATATTCAACTAAATAATGGCATATTCGGCTGGTTGGTGCGTAGAACTTCAATATCATAGCAACACGTGTTATAGTCAACGACAGAGACCAGAGTAAATTCTTACTCCATTAAGCACTACAATTTCAACTCCATTACGCACTACAATTTCTACTCTATTACGCACTACATAACGTACTATAAATTCTACTCCAATATGCACTACAATTTCTACTCCATTACGCACTACATTGACGTCTTCTTCCTCACCCTCCCTATATAAGGCGGCCCAGGCACCCCTCAAAACCTCACAACCAAGTTGCAGGCGCACCTCTTCCTCTGTTCAAGGTTTAGGTAAGTAAGTGACACAAGATCTTCTTTCCTACGACTCGATGCGATGCACAATTGTTTATTTTTTTTCTCTAGCTTATTGTTGAATGTTTTTATTTTATCGGGCATGTGATTGTAGCCATGAGCTGGTGGAACAAAGACAACAACGGTGGCATCGGTGGCAGCGGTGCAAGGGGTGCACCGAGAGAAGTGCAGCTGCAGCTGCGCCTGGCGCCACCTGGAGAAAGGATTGAGGCTAATGAACGTGAAGACGGTGACTCTTCATCGCCAATATCGTGTGTGTCATCGGACAACAGCCCAGCTAGAAGCAGGTCGGTGCTGGTGGTCGGTGGTTGCTTGCGGTGCTTGCAGTACTTTATGGTGCCCAAGAGGGACTTCCCCATGTGCAAGAACTGCGAGCATCCAACTCTCTTCGACCCCTTAGACCGCATCGGCACTGGTGGCGTGGCGGGAGACAAGAAGCGCGACCAGCGTGAGTGAGAAACATGAAAGGGGGAAAAATATTTATGCTTTCTTAGTTGGTCACACAGCCAACATGAAAGAAGGTTTTCTTTTTCATCGTTAAGGACATCATCGTTGTAATAAAGCATCTTTATGTATCGGCTCTGATAACAAATTGTAACATCCCCGATGTATGCTTGCTTATCAAATGCTCCTAATCATAATATTGCAGTGATCAATAAATCCAATTCAATTTTCAAGTTAAGAAATTCAAATTCCTCCAAATCAACTCAAATTTAATTAAAATTTGAGCTCGCAAAAGATACTCCAAATTTTGCACATCAAATGGCACTACCAAAATTTTATTTAGGTGTGGACAACATTTCAGAATTTTATCGAATGGCTAAGAATTTTAAACAAATCAAAAAGCCCTCTATGCACCCCTGTTTTTAAGGAATTTTTAATTCAAAATTTATGTCGAATGTGGAAGTCTTCCAATGGTAAAAGTTTTTCTGCCAAAGTTCAGCTTTCATTCCGCTATTTTTCAGAATTTTCTGAGGTCTGGAAGCTTTCACTTGGATCCTTTCAAATAAGCATGTTGGAAATTCTTTGAAAAAGGAAAAAGCACGGCGGGACACGCCACCGGGCCCGGCCACCACGCGCCAGCGCGATCCAACCCCGGCCCAGCCTTCAAGCCGCGCCGGCACGACCCAGCTCCGGCCTCATCGCCGCGAAGCTATTGGCGCGCTGCGGCGCGCCGCTCGGGCCACAGCGTCGAAGGCACCACCGGCGAGCAGCCGCGCCGCCGCGAGCTCCGGTCTGGCAGGCAGCCGCGCCGCCGCGCGCCCCGGTACGGCATGCAGCCGCGCGCTCCCAGTCCGGCGAGCTGCCGAGCTGCCGCACCGCACGCCATAGCCCCGGGCCACGACCTCCTTGCGCGCAGGGCTGCGCGTAGCCATGGCAGGCCACGCCGGGTGTGACGGCCCCCGGCCACCTCCGCTGACGGACACTCCCAGTCCGGCGAGCTGCCGAGCTGCCGCACCGCACGCCATAGCCCCGGGCCACGACCTCCTTGCGCGCAGGGCTGCGCGTAGCCATGGCAGGCCACGCCGGGTGTGACGGCCCCCGGCCACCTCCGCTGACGGACACGCCGGAGTGAAGTCCAGGATGCACTGACCCGGTGCCTCTCCCTGCCCTCCCCTTGACCAGATCTGGGTGGAAGAGAAGAAAGAAGAGGATAAGAAGGAGCCGGCGGCTGGGAGAAGGAAGAAAGTGAGGACAGGTGAAGAGATTAGGGTTTCGACCCTGATATATACTCGACTCGGATTTTTTTACGAAAAAGCCCTCGATGTTTTCAGAAATCGCGCATAGTTTTGGAAATTATGAAGAAGTCCTCAGAATATCAGAAAAGTACGAGAACATACTCGGAAATTCTGAAAAGTACAAAGAAGCCCTCTGAAAATTACGAAGACGTCCTCGGGCATTACTGAATATTACAAAAATATTTTTTGGAGTTCTGGAAATTACCAGAATATCTCCAGAATCTCTGAAAATTCTGAGAAAATCCCTGTTAATTACGAAAATTGACTTGGATACTCCAAAAATTACCAGAAAAATAGCAAATTCGTTGGATTGTGTTATTTTTGCATATAACACCCCAGTTTTTGGTGATTTTATATAGAAACACCAATAATATAACTTAAACACAGTTTTTGTTATATTTATGCTGTCATGGGCACTTCATGCGGAGATTCTCCTAAGCAGCAAAGATCTTTTGAAGACTGTTCTGCCTAAGGCGGGAGACACTCCTGCAACAAATGTGGAGAAGGCGCAGGCTTTGCATTTCTTGCGCCACCACTTAAGTGCTACTCTGAAGAGTGAATACATGACGGAACGTGATCCAAAAGTCTTGTGGGACTCATTGGAGCCTTGATGTACCTTGCGAATGGTACGAGGCCCGACATAGCTTTTGCTGTTAATCTACTCGCAAGATATAGCTCAGAGCCAACTCGGAGGCATTGGAATGGCATCAAGCAAATCCTCAGATATTTGAGAGGAACTGAAGACCTTGGATTATTTTTCAAGAAGAATGGAGAATTAACCCTTGTGGGTTATGTTGATGCTGGATATTTATCTCATCCACATAAATCAATATCTCAGACGGGATATGTGTTTTTATTTGGAGGAACTGCAATTTCTTGGAAGTCAACGAAGCACACATTGGTTGCTACATCGACAAATTATTCGGAGATCATTGCATTGTTTGAAGCTGCAAAGGAGTGCGCCTGGCTCAGGAGGATGACAAGTCATATAATGAATACTTGTGGAGTATCGTATACTCCATCCCCTACAATTATCTATGAAGATAATAAAGCTTGTATTGCACAAGTACAATCGGGATACGTAAAGTCAAACAGGACAAAGCATATGTTACCTAAATTCTTCCACACGCATGAAATGCAAGAGCAGGGAGAGATTTTAGTAACACATGTCCGATCTTGTGACAATCTTGCAGATATGTTCACAAAGGCATTACCTTCCCGCACTCTCGAAAAGTGTCGGCGTGGTATTGGCATGAGAAGACTTAGAGAAGTGCTTGGAATAGGGGGAGAACTTCCCTAAGTACATCACATTCCCGAATTAAGTGAGTTATCTCGAAGATAATTCATATCAGTCATGCAGATTGATAATCATTAATCATGAAGATTACAACATTGTACTCTTTTTCCCTTATGAGTTTTTCACATGAAGTTTTCTCAATAAGGTTTTTAACGAGGCAATGTGTGCAATATGAGTGGTGGTAATATGTGCTATTTTCTCTATTTTTCCGGGTTTTTAGGAGTTTTTATGAGGCATTCTTATCACGATAAAGAGCCCAAGGGGAAGTGTTGTAAAACTCTTATTGGGCCAGGCCCACCTTCTAGAAGAAGGAGTCCTGGCCCATGTGGGCAACTTTATCGAATCTGAGCCCAACACGAAGTTAGGGTTTCCCCTTATAAATAGTTGAGGAGACCCCCCTGTAACCTGACACCAGAATTTCGCAATAAAGAATTTTGTCTCCTCTATTCCAGTTTTACTTTTGTTAATTCGTCTAGATCTACGTGCCGTCGTTCTGCCGATAATTTAACACAAACAAAGATATCTAAATCTCCTCTTCTCTACATGCGAAAATTCTACATTTTGGTATGCATGCATCTCATATAATTACTGAACAGCTCACCAAGTGGAATATTTAATTTCCACATATTTTTGTAGTAATTGCATTTTCTTTCTCTGCATTGTCTCCTTTTTAGTATTTTATTCATGCATGCAAATGTGCTGAATTTCGGCTACAATGCTCCTCAGGATAATTTTATTTCAAGAAAAATCCACATGTTTTTATGTCTTTGAGAACCATGTTAACAAATTTCGAATTGAACTTCTAGGTTTAAATCCCTAAAACACTAAATAACTAAGTCTGCTTAAACCTTTTATTTTCATAAAAACTTCTTGCAGCAATATATAGGTTCTATGAATTCGTTGTACCTAATTTTTGTCTTGCATTGCATATCATCAGTTAGGCATCGACGCTGCTGCTTGTTGCCTGCATGTTTTCTCTAAATATTCTTTTAAGATGTCAATGAGATGGAAATAAAGTGTATGTTTTCTTTGGATGGAGCGGTTGGAGAAACACGGTCAAACACGTCATTCTATTTTTTTTATCATTCAAACATGTCATTCTATCTGAGAACCGTGCTGGATCCTTCTCTTATTTCCTTGCTGCTAAAGGAGGCGATAAATTGAGAGGAAACAAATTCAATTATTTTTTTGGCTCCATGCAATGGCTTACAATAAATACAGTAACATAACATTGACCATTTCAACAACTTCCTACCCTTTTTTTAGGATAATTCCTACCTAAACTTTGCCTGGAAAATATTTACACCCGACATACAGTGTTAGAGTATTGAGGACCATGTCTAGTGGCCTATCTAGAGGCCCATGTATAGGACTATATATCCCACCCTTCTAGGGTTTGGAGGAATAGATTGGCAGTTTTACCCATTGCAACATGGTATCACAGCCAACTGCTTTTCTCCCTCCCTCCCTCCTCTAGCTGCCGCCGCCGCCGGGCCCATGGCTGGCCGCCGGCCGCCGGTGCCGACGCCGGTGACCTCCTCCTCCTTCCCTTCCCTCCCGACACCGGCGCCCTCCTCTTCCTTCCCTCCCCTCCCCGCCTCCTTCTATGCCGCCGCCTTGGCTGCCGCGGGCGCACCGGATTTGGGCGCCGCCGCCGCGGCGCAGCCGCCGGGTGCGCCAGATCCGGCCGCCGCCACCGCCAAGCTTGGCCACCTCGGGCGCGCAGGACGTCGCCGCGCTGCTATCGCCATGCGCGCCACCCATGGTCGTCGTCGTGCTGCCGTCGCCAGGCCGCCGCCACGGTGTCGCCGCTGGGGCCCGTCATGGACGGTTCCGTCCCGGTCACCTCGTCGCGGTAGGGAAACCCCGGGCCAGCCGCCGCACCGCCGCAGGTGGACTTCTCCCCGGTCGCCGCGCTGCCACCTCGCGGCCTCGCTTCACCTACGCCGTCCCGCTTCACCTACGCCGGTTTGGGCATGCCACCGGAGCTTGTCACCGCCACTCCGCCGCCCCCCTCCGCGGACACCGCCCTGGCTTCTGCCCTCCTCGCGGTGAAGGCCGAGGCTTTGGCGGCACAGGAGCGGGTCCATGTGGCCGCTCTCGCCTGGGACCGCGAGCGTACTGTGGTAGATGCCCTTGCCCGCCGGGTTGCTGAGACGGAGCACTACATGCTCCTCTCCGCCGGTCTGCAGCCCGCCGTTCCCTTCGCCGACACTGCCTCGTCTTCCCGCCCGCCTGTGCCCGAGGGTCCCGGTGCTGATCCGATGGTCGCCCAGCTCCACTTCCAGGCTGTCGGCGTCCAAAACCTCCGCGCCCTGGTCTCCGTCGTCCTCGACCCCTCGTCTACCTCCTACGGCCGCTGGCGCGACCAGGTCCTCCTCGCCCTCCGCCGCTACGGCCTCGACGACCACGTCCTCACCGACACCCCCAATCAGGAGCGGGATGGGCTCTGGCTGCACCTCGACAGCATCGTCGTGTCCTAGATCATCGGGACCGTCTCCCCAGATCTCCAGGACCTCATCCGGACTCCCGGTGACACCGCGCGCCAGGCCTGGCTGGCTCTCGAGGGCCAGTTCCTCGACAACGCCGAGGCCTGGGTTCTTCACCTCGACACTCAGCTCCGTACCTTCAACCAGAGGGGGTCTCTCTGTCACTGACTACTGCCAGACGATGAAGGCCATGGCGGATGCACTCCGTGACCTCGGCACCCCTGTGACCGACCGGGTCCTGGTCATCTACATCCTGAGGGGTCTCAACAGCAACTACGACCTCCTCAAGACCTAGATTCTTCGGCAGCGGCCCTTCCCCACCTTCCAGCAGGTGAAGGATGACCTCCGCTACGACAAGATCACCCGGGGCCTCGCGCCTGGTTCCTCCTCGTCGACCTCCACCGCCCTCGTGACTGCTCCACCGCCTCCCGTCACCCCGCCTGCCACTTCACTCCTTGGCACTCCTCCCCCGGGCCGAGCAGGGGTGGGGTGGGGGGTCGTACTGGCCGACGTCGCCGTGGTGGGCGTGAGGGTGGTGGCTCTGGTGGGGGCCATGGGGCCGGCCGAGGGACTCCCGCCGCGACTCCTACTCCCGGGGGTACTCCCTGCCCATCCTTCAGCAACTCATGGTCAGGGCGTATCTCGATGTGGTCGTTCCAGCCTACAGGCGGCGGGGGTCGCCCTCCACACCAGCCCGTGGCCATGTTCGCTGGCCCTGCTTGACCTGTGCCCTGGACTCCTCCCGCACCGGCTAGCCAGCCTCTGTCCTGGCTGGGGGGGGGGGACTAGGCGGCGCTGGCCCAGTCCTTCAGCACCATGCAGCTGACACCGCCGGTGGAGTTGATCGCTGACTCGGGCGCCTCGTACCACACCACGTCGAATGCTGGTATCCTTTCTTCCGCCCACCCTCCCATCCTTCCTGTCCTTCCGCCATCATGGTTGGCAATGGCTCGTGTCTTCCTGTCACCTCTATGGGCATTGTTCCTGGTTCTTTTCACCTTCCCAATGTTCTTGTTGCTCCTCAGATGGTTCACAACCTTCTTTCCATTCGCAAATTTACTCCTCACAATTCCTGTTCTGTTGAGTTTGACTCTTCTGGTCTTACTGTGAAGGATTCGGCTTTCCGGCGTCCACTCCTCCGATGTGATAGCCAGGGACCCCTTTACACCCTTCGCCTACCTCCTTCCGCTGCTTCATCACCGCCTCCTTCTTCGTTAGCAGCTTTTGCCACTACACCTTCTTCCACGACTTGGCACCGCCGGCTTGGTCATCCCAGCCGCGACGTTTTGGCTCGACTCTACCGCAGTGCAGATCTTTCTTGTACTAGGACATCTGATAAGCACCTTTGTCATGCATGCCAGTTAGGTCGTCATGTTAGACTTTCTTTTTTTGTTTCTTGTTCACACACTAGTTATGTTTTAGATCTCATTCACTATGATTTGTGGACTTCTCCTGTACTCAGCATTTCTGGCTATAAGTACCATTGGGTGATTGTTGATGATTTCTCTCATTACTCTTGGACCTTTCCGTTGCGTGCGAAGTCCAACACGTTCTCCACCCTTCTCCACTTCTTTGCCTGGGTTACCACTCAGTTCGGTCTCACCATCAAGGCCGTCCAGTGTGACAACGGTCGTGAGTTCGATAACCACTCCTCCCGTGCTTTCTTCCTCTCCCGCGGTGTTCACTTGCGTATGTCTTGTCCGTATACCTCCCCTCAGAACGGCAAGGCTGAGCGTATGATCTGCACTACGAACGATGTCGGGCTGAGCGTCTTCACACTGCCACCTACCTTCTTAACCGTCTTCCTTCCACTGCCTCTCCTGCTCCTACTCCCCACCATGCCTTTTTCGGCACTCCTCCTCGGTATGACCACCTTCGTGTCTTCAGGTACGCCTGCTACCCTAACACCTCTGCCACCACTCCTCACAAGTTGGCGCTCCGTTCGATTCGATGTGTGTTCCTTGGCTACTCCCCTGACCATAAGGGGTATCACTGCTTTGACCTTACCTCTCGCCATATCCTTATTTCTCAGCACGTCGTGTTTGATGAGTCTGATTTCCCCTACTCCACCTCCACTACTCCCTCTCCTGATCCCGAGCTGGAGTTCGTGTTTCCGACTGACCCGGTGGCCCAGTCACCTGTATCTGTGTACCCTCTACCTGCAGGTCTTCGGAGCTCCTTGACACCACTTCCGGCGCCCTCCCCCGCGCCACGCGCGGCCCCGGAGTCTCCTCCCGCACCACGCGCGGCCCCCACGCGCTACGCCCAGGCTGCGCTCGTCTACCAGCGCCGGTCGGTGCCGGCGCCGGCCCACCCTCGGGCTCGCTCCCGCCTTGACCCTGTGGTGTACCACCCGCCTATCCTCCATAGGGATCCCGACCACACTCATCCCATAGTGACATGGCGGGCGGCGGGCGTTCTCCGACCTTCGGCCCTCTCCGCCACCACGGGAGAGCCGGGGATCTCTCCGGTTCCCTCCATTGTCCGTGGTGCCCTGGCTGATCCTCATTGGCGCCGGGCGATGGAGGAGGAGTATGCAGCCTTACTTGCCAACCAGACGTGGGACCTCGTGCCTCGTCCTCCTAGTGGCAATGTGGTTACCGGGAAATGGATCTGGACCCACAAGCGTCGTGCTGACGACTCACTCGATCGCTACTAGGCTCGCTGGATTCTCAGAGGCTTCACCCAGCGGCCTGGAGTGGATTATGATGAGACTTTCAGCCCAGTGGTCAAGCCTGCTACAGTCCGCTCGGTTCTGTCGCTTGCTCTCTCTCTCGCTCCTGGCCTGTGCATCAGCTGGATGTCAAGAACGCGTTTCTACATGGCACTCTGTCAGAGACAGTCTACTGCAGCTAGCCAACGGGGTTTGTGGATCCCAGTCGGTGTGACATGGTCTGCCGCCTCAACAAATCCCTCTATGGTCTGAAGCAGGCTCCTCGGGCTTGGTACTCTCGGTTTGTCACGTTTCTGGTCTCTTTGGGATTCACTGAGTGCAAGTCGGATACCTCCCTGTTTGTCTACCGCCGTGGCACCGACACTGCCTATCTGCTGCTGTATGTTGACGACATCATACTCGCTGCGTCCAGTCAGGCCTTGCTCCAGCACATCATCCAGTCCTTACAGCAGGAGTTTGCCATGAAGGATCTGGGTGTCCTTCATCACTTCTTGGGAGTCACTGTTAAGCCTTGTCCCTCTGGCCTGTTCCTTCACCAGCGACTATACGCTCTTGATATTCGGGAGCGCGCAGGAATGACTGATTGCAAGCCATGTTCCATCCCTGTTAACACTCAGGCTAAGCTATCTGCAGACTTGGGTGACCCTGTTGCTGACCCGACTACCTACAGGAGCCTTGCTGGTACTTTGCAGTACTTCACCTTCACTCGGCCAGACATCACTTATGCCATCCAGCAGTTCTATATTCACATGCATGACCCTCGCGAGTCCCACCTGGATCCTCTGAAGCGCCTCCTCCGCTATGTTTGTGGCACGGTTGACTACGGCCTGACTCTTCATCGGTCTCCATCTGCTGAGCTTGTTGTCTACACGGACGCTAACTGGGTTGGTTGTCCAGACACTCGTCGCTCCACCTCAGGCTACGCCGTCTTCCTCGGCGGCAACCTTGTCTCTTGGTCATCCAAGTGACAGCCCGTGATATCCCGCTCCAGTGCAGAGGCGGAGTACCGGGCTGTGGCTAACGGTGTGGCTGAGGCGTCCTGGCTCCGACAGCTCTTAGCGGAGCTCCACAGCCCGCTCGCCAAGAGCACTCTTGTCTACTGTGACAACGTCAGCGCCGTGTACCTCTCCACCAACCCGGTTCAGCATCAGCGGACGAAGCATGTTGACATCGACCTCCACTTTGTTCGGGACCGGGTCGCCATTGGCCAAGTTCGGGTCCTCCATGTCCCCACTACCTCCCAGTTCGCTGACATCTTCACCAACGGTCTACCCTCCTCGACCTTCTCGGAGTTTCGCTCCAGTCTCAACGTAACCGGTGGCTAGTTGTGACTGCGGGGGTGTGAGTTCTTGTCTTTATTCTTGTGTCCAGTCTTGAACTCCGCTGCGCCAGTAAGTTCAGACTGCGTCGGGAGAGAGGGGGTGTTGGAGTATTTAGGCCCATGTATAGTGACCCATCTAAAAGCCCATGTATAGGACTATATATCCCACCTTTCTAGGATTTGGAGGAATAGATTGACAGTTTTACCCATTGCAACATACAGGCCGTTGGTTCACTGTATTTATGAACGCAAGAAAGGGTGCGTTCGGCGTTTTAGAGCCTAAAATTTAGAGGGGTCTAAACAAAAAAAATATTGTCTTAAATAAAGTTTAATTACAAAACTAACTGTAGAACCTCCCTCTAAATCGCGAGACGAATTTAATGAGGGTAGTTAAGACATGATTGGACGATATTTACTGTAATATTACTGTAGCACCACTGTAGCAAAACATAGATTAATTAGGTTCATTAGATTCATCTCGTAAAGATGTACCCATCTGTAAAAAGGTTTTGTCATTAGACTTTATTTAGTACTATTAAATAATAAGATTCTTTTTAGAGCTAAACTTTAAAAGGGTCTAAAGAAGACACCGAACGCGCCAAAGAAAGAGAGGGAGGTTGGGCTTCTTGGCTTTTCAGAAGCCCGGTAGTTACTGCCTGGTTAGTTGGGCTGAGAAAGAGAGAGAAGGAGGGGCTGAGAAATATTTACCTCGATGAAAACAATTGCAGTATGGGAAGAACCGAAACGATCCAGACCAATTGGGCCATTGCTCAACACATTCGGCCCGTGGATTTTCCGGCCGTGTAACAACGCATCGAACATCGGTTTTTTTTTTTTTTGGCGAGCCGTCGTCCATCGAGCATCGTCTTGAGCATGTATGTGTTCAGCGATGCCACTGGCTTGCCGGCCGGCCACCGCGGCGAGCTTACGAATTTACAAGTACGCGCGCGAGTCTTTGTATACATATGCATACGCATCTTGCCGTCGTCAGTATTGAGAGTGTCGTTCCAACGCACCCTCCTCAGCTTTCCACCTGCTCCTACGCAATGGCGGCTTCTCAAAGTGAAAACGACCGACGGCCGACGGCGACTATGAGAACGAGGTCTCGTGCAATCTCCTGCTCCTCCCTGCTGCCCGCGTGCCCCCGGACGACGAAATCAAATTCAAATATTCTTCTAGCTCCATCTATAAAAGGAATATATTGCGTATAATAGTGGATTGTATTGCATTGAGTCCCTCGGCCGGTATATATGAGAGTACATGACTTGAAGGGCAAGACACCTCTCCAGATACATATGGAAGTCCTAGATACATAATATCTGTACTACCAAATATACTCTAACATCCCCCTGCAGTCACAGCGGGAGCACCGTCGACGGTGAGACTGGAGAAGAAGCCAAAGGTAGAAGAGAAAGCTTGGACCTGTCCGATTGTCTGGTAGTGACCCATCAGGTGCATGGCCATCGGGATGCACTTGGGAGTCGGGAGGCGTCGCGGTTGGCTGCGGAGGGCACCGGACGTGCGGCAACACAGGAACCTGTGGTGGCGCCCGATCAGATCGTCACGCGCAAGGCCATCGGGACGCAGAGTACTCCGACTTCGCTGCTTGACACGAACGTGACGATGAAGGCGACAGATCAAGCAATCCGCCGCAAACCAGAGGCGCTGCCCCCCGGCGGAGATCGTGAAGATCAATCTCCCTGGGGGCGCGCGGTGTGGAAGCGAACGGCGGTTAGGGTTAGATCTCAGGATCGTAACCCTCTCGTGATACGATGTAAGAGGAATAGATTGCGTATAATAGTGGATTGTATTGCATTGAGTCCCTGGGCCGGTATATATGAGAGTACATGATTTAGAGGGCAAGACACCTCTCCAGATACATATGGAAGTCTTAGATACATAATATCTATACTACCAAATATACTCTAACACCATCCACGAACAAACTACGTATTTCTAAAAAAAAAAAACCGGCAGTTACGTACAGCCGGTAGCTCGACACGTACATACTGTATCTGGATGCGTGATACCAGCGGTACGGTCCACGCCCGGAAACAACTCGCTGCCCTCGTATCGCATACGAACACGATCGCGCCAGCGAGTTTCCACGAAGGAAATCTCTCATCAGCAAACAGCCGTCGGCCAGTGCACGAGCGCGCGAGCCGTACCAACACTCTGCTTCCATTCTTTTTTTTTCTGAGATGTGCTTCCATTCTTCTTCTTCGTCGTCGTCTTCTTCGGCATGCGCCCGCCCACGAGTAGTATACAACTGTACGGTCAACTGTCCTCCATGTGCGCGCACGTGGCACGGGCACCATCATGGCGCGTTGCGTGCTGGGCGTTCGGGAGACACGCACCTGCTGCTCAAGCCTCGAGCCTCGAGCGGATCTCGATCATACTCCGTTGGCAGATGATGATAGGGCGCGATCGATGATCCCAGCTGCTTCCTTCACCTGTCCATCATCAACTCCATTCATTTACGGTGAGAACATTTGAGCATGAGACACCATTTCGGCCAAGCCAAATGCGCAAAATTATAGTAGCAGCAGTTGCACTCTGACTGCGGTGTTGCAGAAGCGTCGCCATCTGACCTCGGCGGTTTGTCTCTCATCGTTCCATGGACCCCTCTCAGAATTTCAGGGTAACCTACTCCTGCTAATCGCGCGCGTGAAATGCGACATCTCTCGACCGGATCGGGCACCCCTCCTGGCTACTGCCGATCAATTCCTCCACTCCACGGCCTCACTCTCACGGCAGCTGATTATAATCAATCAATCAACGTTTCCCCCGGCGAGGCTACTGCTAATCAGCGCGTGTGTCGTGATGATTCTGGGCGCGCCATTAACTCTAAGACGCCGAAGGAGCACCTAACACGCGACAGGCAAGTGGACCCAGCGGAAACAGAGGAGTGTTTCTGATGGCAAATTAATTCAGCAGCGACGGAATACGAAAGAAACGTGCAGTAGGGAGTATCAGTGTAGTGTAAGCTCCGGTCGGAATCCCCATTCACCATGTCGATTCTCGCGCTCGAAGTGGCGTGCTGCTCCTCACGCTCTGCAGTTCAAAAAAATGGCGGTTGTAGAATCATTCTTGTACTGTGTGTTGCTCATAAATGACGTGGTAGTACGATTACTAGCCGTTGCTTGCCTCCACTCGTACAGCTGCTCGGTTCCACCTCCGCGTTACACGGACGGCCCGGTCAGAATGAGATTTCTCAGTGCTTCCAAAAGATTTGATCTTGGGCGAGTGAAAGGGACAAATGGAAAGGGAATTTCTCAAACTTGTCGAGAAATGCATAGTACTACTAAATTACTGTTTCCCGGGCTTAAGTCAAACCCCAAATTATTGCGCGCTTTGACAAAACGACCGCGCTGATAAAAACAAAGCACGCCACTTACTCATCAGATCAGTCGAGTACTCCATAAAACACATGCACTTCGTGGCTTGACCACGCTTGCGATCACGATCATCTTCTCAGCCCCCGTGTGGAACTGAAACAGGGGAATCTTCAGAGGAACACGTTGCGAGTAGCATGTGGTTTTGACTATTGCAGCGCTTTACCGTTCTGTTAAACGAATTATCTCTTGCACTAGTTTACTCGCAAATTGCTTTCTCAACCATACTAGTAGATCATTGTATAATGTCATGTTAAGGGCACATCACAGTTTATCGCGCTAAACGCAGGGCAGAGCAAGTAAGTTTGCATGGCATCGGGCGTGCTGCCTGCTAAGCAGAATTGATGCGAGCATGTATTTGTATTTAGATTTAAAACTGTTTATGAATAGAACCAGTAGATTTTGAGGTTGCTTTCTAGGCACCGCTCCGGTCTAAAACGTTCATCGTAAAAATCTCAGAAATGTATCACCTGCATTCGATCCTACTACACGCCGCGTAGAACCGAAATCCTATCCGGAACAACTGCACGTCACAGAAAATAATTTTGAGTAACTCCGAAACGGTACCATGTATATTTCCCCAAACGGTCACTGTGATGATGGATTCGGAAAGAGATGGATGGACCTGTTGCATTGTATTGGGTGAGATCACTCTCTTCCACGGGGACGGCCGGCGGCCACCTGCTTATCTTCTCCCCGCCATTGGTTCTCTCTCACTCTACACCGTGCAGAGATGGGATGCGAAGGGAGTACATAAATACGAGCACATGAGACACGGCCCATCCCCCATGTTCCCCGCTCGCTTCTCCTCTTCCTCTCTCCCCCACCGCTCATAACTCCTCCTTTGCTTGCACCACCGGCACACAGATACAGTGCTCTCTCTCAAGTCACAACCACTTTTCTCTCTCTACTCACGCATCCAGCTACCTCACTGGTTCCACCTCACTCCCTGTTCCATCCATCAATCCGCCGCCCATTCAACGCTCCTCCACCGGCCGGCGTCGGTGAGCCGGAGACCGACGACGATCCATGGGAAAGAAGGGCCTCGCCGCCATCTTCTCCAAGCCCAAGCTCGCCGGCGCCGACGGCTCGCCGGCCCCGCCATGGCCATGGCCGTCGTGCGCGAACACCCCAGAGACCCCCTCCTTCCGCCGGCTGCAGCGGCAGCACAACGACGACACTGACCGGCCCTGCACCACCGCAGGCCGCTCCACCGCCGCCGCCGGGAGGCTGCTCCCGCGCAAGGCGACGGGTGAGATGTACAAGACGGTCAACTCGGTGTACTTCGACCCCGCCGCCGCCGACTCGGCATCCTTCTTCGACGACGACGACGCGGAGGACGGCGGCGACGAGGCGCTGGACGACTGCGTGAGCTACTCGACGACGACGGCGTCGGAGGAGTGGTCGGAGGCCGTCATCCGCAGCCTCGGCCGGACCTCCACCGACCGCTTCTTCTTCGACTCCGGCCCGCCGCCCGCGTCCAACTCCATCCTCGCCGCCTCGCGTTCCCCGTCGCCCTCGCCCTCGCCGGGACGGAGGAGCAGGACACAACCACCGCCCACCGAGCCGAAGCCACCGTCTGATGCGGCGGCGGCGCCCGGAACGCCCGACCAGCCTGACGATGCCTCCAACGACGAGGAGCATCTGCCCCCGGCGTCGACGGCGTCGCCGCTGGTGGAGGAGAGCGTGGCGGTGGCGCTGGAGTCAGAGGACCCGTACAGCGACTTCCGGGCGTCCATGGCGGAGATGGTGTCGGCGCACGGCCTCCGCGACTGGGCATCCCTCCAGGAGATGCTGCTCTGCTACCTCCGCATCAACGCCAAGCACAACCACGCCCTCATCGTCGGCGCATTCGTCGACCTCCTCATCGGGCTCGCCGCCACCAGCTCCTCCGCCACGACATCCACCACGACGACGGCCACAATGACGACCACGACGGCCATGACGGCGGCGTCGACGAGAAGTAGCAGCTCAAGTAGTAGCAGCGTTGCTGGCGATGGTGGCGCTACCTGCAGTACAACAGTGGAGGAGGAGCAGTGCGCCGGTGGAAGCGGAACCGACGCGTCGTGCTCCCCTGTTGTTTCGTCGGATCAGGAGGAGGATGAAGACGAGCAGGTCCGGGAGACGGCAAGCGACGACGAACTAGCGTTGCACATCAGGTTGTGATCGAACTTAGATTCCGTTTTCTTGTTCTTGCTGAGATGCTCTGCTCGGGGTGCCCGCTTTGCTTGGAAGGATCAGGCGCCAATTAACCAGGTTTAATTTAGATACGGAGTGTACTGAAATGGATTTAGTGGAATTGTGCCTCTTCTGTTGTTACTAGTAGAACTATACAAAAAAAAAAGTTCAGGTTAATTTTCTTTCTTCATCTTGGGCATTTCGGCGATCTGGGTTTTTATCTGAATCAGGAGACGGATCCAATGCTACAGTCCACACGATACATTAACTGTGGTGTTGTGACTGAGCGATGGTGGTGGTTGACAATTCAATTTGGGGTACTCGTCGTTGTCCGAGTAGCTTAGCTTGAATAACAGAGCATACACTATACAACGGCTCCCTGATTTCCACTGTACATTTCCTGCATCTTACATTTCCATTGGCGTTGTTCAGATTCAGTCGCATGACATTTCCAGCCCAGCTTCCCACCTCGGCGGCTCGACATGCTACAAACATCATTTCTGCAAAAGCGGTTGCGCTCCTCCATGGCAACATTCACCAAAGACTTGATTTTAGTTGTTGTCTTGTTGCTCGAAAAGGTGCATCTGAACATCCCACAAGCGTACAACACTTTTACGACCAGATCGGATCGGATCATGCGCCCATGGCGGCGATCTTAGCAGCGTTGGTCTCTGTTTAGTACCTGCAACACGTATCACCGACCGATGGTTACGTCCATCTCAAACAAACAAAAAC
Organism: Eragrostis curvula; assembly: GCA_007726485.1. Taxonomy (NCBI): domain Eukaryota; kingdom Viridiplantae; phylum Streptophyta; class Magnoliopsida; order Poales; family Poaceae; genus Eragrostis; species Eragrostis curvula. The sequence continues at coordinate 50,991,023 of CM017440.1, read as the reverse complement.
CAGTAGGTGGCGGCCGCGGCTGCAGAGAGACACCAATCCATCCATCCTTTTCCCGCTCTCAACTGACGACGATGAGACATGCTCCTACCACTATTCAATTCCCAGCGAACACTGAAACACATGTGCGTGTATATATTACAGTACTAATCACTTGATTAACGGTGTGATTAGGAGTAGATTAGGCGGCGCATTTTGCGTGCACAGTAGAAAGGCCAACACTGATTGACTGGTACACTGTATGTAGGAGTCAGTTTAATTTGCAAACAAGGGACGTCGCTACCTGCATCTCCATGGATGAGGATGACCATGGCTGCTCGCCAAGACAGGTCGTCGTCGCCGGCCCCGGCGATCTGATCTGGGCATAAATGCTGGTGCAGTACCGATCGATCCTGCACTTTGCTCTGCTCGTGTTGGAAGCCATGCATGTTTGTACCTGCGGCTCTTCAATGGAGTTTTGTACTAGTCCTACGTACGTTCGTACACGTGTACGAGCCAAGATGATACAGCTACAGTGACCGTACTCGTACTGCGAAATTTAAAGTACCATGGATCTCGTCCTAGGTCCTCTTTTTATCCGCTGTCTTCATCACGTCTAGTACTACGAAGATTGAAATGGGTTTGAATTTTGAAACGAACTGTAGATTACGAGTGTGGCCCTTCGTCGGAATTAAGCTAGAGAATAATCCGTCCATGTATTTATGCGGGGCAACCGTGCATTGTTCTTACAATTAATTGCTCAGCGCAAACCGTACTAGTACTACCGTTTTTAAGTTCGTTCATGAATGGTTTTCAGTTCTTTTTTATGTAGTGCTGTCCTCGAAAGCTCAAAACTGTTTTGAATTTTGGACAACCTTGGTAAACTAGAGAAACCGTGCGCGGTTTCATATGCCGTGAGCGAAACACCACGGCCAGACAGCAATGAGCCTGCATGGTGCTCCTTTCTGATCCCCGTGCACTACTCGGGAAGAAGCTCGAGAGATTCTTCCACTCGTGGATCGGCAACACTTTTCCAATATCGTCGTGTGTCTACGTAGGCGAAACTTCTAAAGTCCCAATTTTCCGCATATTTTACAGTGTTCAAGGCCGATTTGAAGATTAAGCAGACTGGTACTCCGTTCTCCGTACCGGTACTGCATCTTGGTTTCTTCCATTTGCGATGAGGTAGTTGACCTGGGTACCCGTTCTCGGTCAGCAACTTTGGATTTGTTTTAGACAAACGTTGGATTATTTTAATACCTCTGAATTAACAACCATTCCTGTTGCTAGAGCTACTGCTAAACGGGAGTGGTAGCCGCAATATGAAAACAGGGAAGTAATTGCCATGTCCATCACTGAGCCTGTATACTCTGTGTTAGAGTGAGCGCTTGCAGGACCTGGCTTGCCTCGGATTTAGGGCAATTGAGCCTCCCAAGGGCTGCTGACACAAAATTATTTGTTCCATCAGCCACTGCCACTTGAATTTTGAAAACGAGCCCGATTTGCGGGTTCAGGCATCGGTCTTGCAGGCACATTAAAGACCGTCGAGCCCAAAACGGAACAGGACGGTATGGCAATGCAAGTATTTTTTTGAAGAAACTATGGCAATGCAAGTTTAGAAAAAGAGTTAAAGAAATGAAATCCTATACTACGTACCCTGACAAACTGAAGTTGAATATGGTATGGTATGTAACTGACGGTGCACGAGAATTTTAAAACGGCTACAGAATTGAATGCTCGCGGTGTGACATAAAGCGACGACCCGTTCGTGTGGAGCCGATCCTTAAGAAATCACGCGAGTAGTATGCACTTGCAGAGCTTTCAAAAAATGGTGGAGTCATGTGCAATTGCATATACGTGCCTTGCTTCTGAACAGCGCATGTTTAGATTGAGGTACTGTAACATTGTGGAGAAGATACTATAGTAGTAGCGAGAGAAGAGAACTCTTCTTCTTCTTTTGCGGGTAGAGAAGAGAAACTCTTTGGTATTGCTAGTACTGGAATTTGGTGTGAAATGTCATTGAACCAACGCAGCGCTGCTCGGAATGCGAGGGAGCGCGGCCTAATTCAAACTTGAACCCTGTTGGGCTGGTAGCTATTGTATGGGCCTCTGAACTTGATCTATGGGTCGATCATTCTGTGTAGATGGCTGGCCCATAAAATCCCATTTTCGGAGGCCGAAAGCTTGTTACATGCACGGCCGACGTGCGAGCCGCCTCACAATCCTGACCCAAAACTTGGCTGATACGAAGCACCATGCAACTGTGCGACAGACAGATCAGCTCCAATCAGGTGAGTCCTGCGATTCCCTCAAAAAAAAAAAAAAAAGGTGAGTCCTGCGAGCATCGCTCCCGCACCCGCAGCCGAAACGCTCGCCCGCAAACAAAACAGAGGAGGCGAAGGTACAGGAACAGAGGACGCAAGGGAACAGTGGTGTGCATAAATGTGGGTAATGGCAAGCCCATTTAACACATCGAATCGACTGTACATCAGGTCACTTCATTTGGCTGAGACTTGCTCGTCCTGATTGTTTACAAGGAAAACAGACGGGAGTTACGGTGATGAATCCTCGCCCAAAAAAAAAAAAAAAGTTACGGTGATGAATGACATGGGAGACGGGATGGAAGTGGACAGTAATATGGCAGTTTAGACACACGATCTGTGTGACTGGGGAGATTTAACAGATTCAGAGAGAGGTCTCACCCATGGGGATCGTTGCCATGTCACTGAATCTTCAGCCGGCACGCTTAATGAATGAACTGCTACTTACTTGCTAGAAGTTGCATATGCACGGAACATCTCAACACCTGTTCGTGCATCACGGACAACGACCACCACGTTTCAACTAAGCAACAGCTATAGTTCCGTGAAAGCAAAGGGAACTCAATCATGTTTCCTTCACAAAAATAAAGGGACCTCATGTTGCACACTGCGGAAGTCCCATTGACTAGCATTTTTTTTAGCAAATCAGTTGTGTATAGTTGTGAACACGCAGATACATAGTTATACGCGTACAAACAAGTCGTTCGCTCGACTTGATATTATTTATCTCACGTGTTTACGTGTACAGCTTACATCTACAGCTTGGATCATTGACAGACGCGTACTACTCACACTTTCATCTCCATGGATCGATGACCTTTCTTCGTGCAGAACAAAAGGCCACACAAGCACACAGTGACTGAATTCTAGAAAACAGAAAAAGATCACTGCCAACATTAGGAAACGACGAAACCAACGACAACTGAAACGAGGAACACGGTGCTACTAGTCTATTACTACTATGCACGGTCTACTAACTTAATTCAGTCATTAACGGATTAATCTGCACCTGTAGCTTCTGTCCCATTTCCTTCGATGAGATCATGTCACGACTAAATGAGGTGGCGTCATGATCTCCCGGAGATGACTTCGCCATGCTGTGTCTGTCGTGTAGAGCAGAGCAGAGGAGGTTCAATGCTTTTTATCAGCGGCGGTAGTGGTGGTACGCCGGCGGCGGCGACGGCGAGGGCTGTGACGACGCGGCGGCGGCTGCCGTTGGCGCGGCGATTATCTGTGCGCAGACCTCGGCGAAGGCGGTGAGGATGGCGGCGTGGTGGCGCGGCGCGTTGAGGGCGAGCAGGCGGCGGAGCATGCAGCGGAGGCCGTCCCAGTCGCACAGCCCCATCTCCACCACCATCTGCACCATGCTCTCCCGGAAGTCCGCGCGCGGGTCGCGCGACTCCTTCTCCACCGCCACGCCCACGCCGTCATCCTCCTCCTCCTCCGCCGCCGCCTTCTTCTTCTTCGCCGGCGCCGGCTTCTTCTTCCTCGCTGGCGACGCCGCAGCCGCCTTGGGCAGCTCTTGTTGCTTCGTGGCGGTGGAGTAGTAGTAGTCGGAGGAGTACGCCGACGACGAGTAGCCGGTGCTGTGCGTGGCGGCGCAGGACGACGAGAACGAGGAGGTGGAGGACGAGGAGTACCGCTCGCCGCCGGCGCCGCTCCTCCCCACCACCGCCTCCTTGCCGCCCAGCTGGCAGCCGGACTTGAGGAAGGACGGCAGGCCGAGCAGCCGCGGCCGGCGCGGGCGGCACCCGCACCCGGCGTCGACCACCGGCACGTACCGGCGGCGCCCCACCGGGAACTGCATGACGCCGCCGCCTCCATGGCGCGCTCTGGTTGTTGTTGTTGTTGACATCGCCGGCGAGCCTCCTACCCGGCGCTCTCTGGTTGCGGTTGACATCGCCGGCGAACGCGTTGCGACGCTGGTGTCCTCGGGTTTGTGTTTCTGGTAGTGATTGGTTGCACGTTGCACTTGGCGTGGAACTGCTGGTTTTGAAGCTTAGGTGTAAGCCGCCTCCGGCCTGTCTCGCATGCAAGTGTGCCTATGACACTGTGTGGTGGTGATAAGGCACAACACAAGGGTGGCTGTGGCTTATATATATGTTTATTTGATTTGACTAGAGTAGATTAAGAGGTTAATTAAGGGATTAGTGGGGTTTAGCTGGGCCATGTGGGGAGCGTTTGTGTGGAGCTCATCATTCCTCAACCTGCCAAGCCAATTGCTTGACCTTGACCGTCCTCTGGATTAGTGTTTTTTTTTTTTTTTTTTTTTTTTTTTTTTGGGAATGTAGTTGATGCTCTTGGCAATGCTTACAAGTTACTGCAAGGTATAGAACAGTCCAAATTGGATTTGGAGGCATGCACACATCTACTCCCACTTCACTTGAGGTTCTGCCAAATGATCGAAATTAAGCCTCTAATTAATCGAGGGAATGGAAAAAATTGCTACATTGGCTTTGCTTTCCTCATGTCTCTATCATGCATAAATTAGTGCTACCGGTGTGCATCCTTATATATAGGTGCATGTGTTGTTCATGCTCGCGTTACACGCGCGCGCATGCATGGCCATTTCTGCGTCGCAGCGCGACACGGCCATAGGGCGTGCCTGGTCGTGATCACCATACCTTTGTCCGGCTTCAGAATCGCATGTCTTATTTATTTATTCAGAACGTTCTCGTTTCTAGCTAGATTCAGAAAATAAAAGTTTGACATGTACACCTTCCTGCCACATACATTTTCAGCAATGGCTTAGGACACCATTTCGCCTTTGAATTCTCCAAGATATTATCAGCGTGATCCACACCGGGGAGCTTGAGCAAGCGCCACATCATCGATCATTCGATAAGACAACACATGAATAAAGAAAGTAATTAATAAACTACAGTAGGCTGTAGCCAGGGAAGCATAAATTAGCTAGACTCGATCGAGCTCACCGCGCTTTCGTAGACTTGTCTGCACATCTTCTGATCGGACGGATACGCGCAGTCGTTCCCTGAAGGCGACGTGCGGTGATGTTTTGATTGTTTCCTTGCTTCCTGGAATCAACATGTACGAGAGAGGTAGAAATAGCAGCCTATAGCTAACTCGTGGCCACTGATTCTTCATTTATCTGCGTGTTTCTGCGCATGCGCGTACGTGGCAGTGACAGTGAGTTGAGGCAGCGATGACAGCGATCAGCGAGAAATACTCACGGTGCTGAGGTCTACACGTTACGGCCCTGAAACCCGCAAGCAAAGGATCGGTACGCGTACACACGCGCGTACAATTACACAGTGGGAGATGCTTGCAGCAAAGTTCTTTCTTGCAAGCCATGGATGAACGCTCTTTTCAGTCCTCCGCGGCTGCGATGCACCGTACCTTTCACTATCTATTTTCATGTCGACAGGCTTAAAATTGTTGCAATCCTTATAATTAAATCTGGATCAATTAACGACAAGATCACAAGGAAATATGGACCCTCTATATACAAGTGTATACAGGTTGTTACTTGTTCAAATTATAGTCTGTTAATTGTTCAGTTTGGCTCTGGTAGTATTACGTCAATGCCACGCCCTATCCAGTTTACTACGTACTCCAAAGCTACACAGTACTCGTACGTAGTCGAAGACGACAGAAGAGCAAGAAAGATCGTAGAAGTAGGTGCATTATCCGTTCAAGTGACACTAACATACCGCCCGCTTGTTGATTGATTGCCACCTGCAGCCCATTACGCACGTACGTTTGGACTGGCCTGTGCGATCATTAGCAGTAGTATGTGCAAGGCTAATCTGCACTTGATCGATGGCGACGTCAATGGGCAACGCCTGGCCTTCTACTGTTTGTCATCTCTTCCCTGATCACTGTCTTCTGCTATAAAAAAAATTGTGCTTTGATTAGCTCGGTTTGTGACATCGTTCCATTTCTTTTTGCGAATAATTTTTCTAATAAGTTTATCCAGTACAGATTGGTCCAAATTGAATAGGTATAAGTACAACCATATAAACAAGAGCTCTAAAGAAAATACTAGTGCATAGGGCCGAAGCTGAACCCAAACTATCCTCGCCCTCAGAGTGTTTGAATGATAGATTGAATTAAAAAATCAACTTGAATATAAAAAATACTAGTATGGCTACTCGCGCATTTGCGTTGTTTTCACATTGATAATAATGTAAATTTTATAAATTTCTATGTAGTATTTCATGATATTTTGTAATAAATTTTTATATGCTCTCTCCTACGGTTGCATCCCTTGCCTACTCGTAATAATGCTCAGCTAGTTGTCACTTTGGCTTGTTGTCCGTCTCACTTGTCCGGTACTTTTGCCAACTCGTTATCCGTCCCGCCTACTTGTCGTCCACTCATGCAAAGACTATACTACCTTCACGCGTCACCTTCCCCTCTCACCTTCCAATTCGTAGGTTGGTCATCTTATTGTTCAGATTGCCTTCGCGTCGCCCTCTCGTTCAAGCCTCCCCTCGTTCTTCTTTCTAACTTGTCTTTCGGTTCTTACTCACCCTTACTCTCAGCTATGAGCTATGACTGCCACGCGCTACCTCTCTCACACCCCCGCTTGTTTGTCATGCCATTGGCTAGTCACATCGTCATAGTTTTTTTCAACCTGCCTACTCATCACGTCATAATTTAGCTATTTTAGAATCATAATGGTATGATGGGTAAATTAGAAATAAGAATTAGGGATACTTTTAGCAATATTTTATAACCTTAATTTAGTTATTTTTTGGACTTATAATGGCATGGCCGATAATTTAGAAATAGGTGTGAAGTGTATTTTTGGATATTTTTTATTATTTCAAATTTAGCTATTTTTTGACTCATAATGGCATGGTGGGTAATTTATAAATAGGTGTGAGGGTATTTTTGGCCATTTTTTATTATTCCGAATTTAGCTATTTTATAAATATTTATAGAGGGTTTTATGACTAATTGTTTTATAATGGCAATGGTGGGTAATTTTCTCTTCTTATTTTCTCGGATCAACGTGCGAATTGCTAGCATTTTAGAGCGAACGTGGTGGCTCTTTTTTCTCTTCAATTATATATATAATAGATAGCTTTTTTCAGCTTGCCTACTCATCACGTCATAATTTAACTATTTTAGAATCATACTGGTATGATGGGTAAATTAGAAATAAGAATTAAAGATACTTTTAGCAATATTTTATAATCCCAATTTAGTTATTTTTTGGACTTATAATGGCATGGCCGATAATTTGAAATAGGTGTGAAGTGTATTTTTGATATTTTTTATTATTTCGAATTTAGCTATTTTTTAACTCATAATGGCATGATGGGTAATTTATAAATAGGTGTGAGGGTATTTTTGGCTATTTTTTATTATTTCGAATTTAGCTATTTTATAAATATTTATAGGGGATTTTGTGACTAATTGTTTTATAATGGTAATGGTGGATAATTTTCTCTTCTTATTTTCTCGGATTAACGTGGGAATTTTTAGCATTTTAGAGTGAACGTGGTGATTCTTTTTTCTCTTCAATTATATATATAATAGATGCACCAAGCAATGCTCGATGCGTACCAATACAGTTTGTCTGCGTGTGTAGGTCTACGTTCTCTCCGGTACGCTATGCCGAATATATAGGGTTGGACCCGGACTCGGAACTCAAGAGCGCCGAAGGCCATGCCAGGCTGGGAATTGAAGTTCCATGGGGATCCGAGGTAGAGTAGGCGACGAGATCGAATCCGATCCCCTCGGATTCCGCACCCGGACAATCAAGGGGCTTCGGTGCTTGCTTGCTCCATTCGACTCCGATGCACTGCACGGGAAAGCACCGAGAAGCTTTGTGCCCAACGGGCAGCCCGGCCGCTTCGTCACCACGAGCCGCTTCTTCAGTGAGCGTCAACTGTCTGGCAATTGCGAGTTGCACATGCATACACTGGTACACGTACACGTCGCACTGTACAGGACCGTACGTGCGGGGCGGCAGAGTACGTATCCACTGTTGGGTATTCACACACGTCAGCAGCGGTAGCTCTGGACAAACAGTCAAAGAGTGTCAGCGTGTGGGCCTCGCCTCGCCTCTACAGACTACAGTACATACGGCTGCTGCAGGGCAGCGCAGCGTTGCATTCAGATGCAGGGCAGCGCAGAGGGCTGTTTTCTTTGGCTGCGACTCCGCCACCGTCATCATCGCGGCAGCAGACGAGAGCAGAGCAGCCGGGCCACTCGATCGCCCTCTCCAATCCATCCGGATTCTGGCGACCAACCTCTCTCGCCGGCGGTCAAAACGGACGGCATATGCGCCGCCCCCGGGCCTGTGCCCATAGTTTTCACGCTGTTGTTCGCAAAAGTTTTCATTCAGCCTAATCATCACCAACGACACGTTTCGTGCCTACATAGTACAAGTAGAAGTAGCACAAGACACACAAACCGCAATAGCATCGATGCGAAACACTGCTTGCAGTGCAGCTCAGGCACAATGGGTTCAGTCAGTCTCGGACCAAATCATATTCATCACCATCATGGTCCGTTTCGTGCCTGCGTAGCACAAGATGCACGAACCGGCATCGATGCAACAATGCTTGCACTTGCAGAGCAGTGCAGATCAAGCGTAATGGCTTCAGTCAGTCTCGGACCAAATCATCGTGCTCCCTTCATCGGCCGGACGTCCGTGCAGGCATCCCAACAACGTTACAACGATGACCCCAACTCGTACGTACCGATGATTCCCACACTTGTCAGGATGATGATGGTTGTCTCGGAGCTGATGGTCCAAGTCCATGATGATGGCTGTTCGAGAAGAGATGACACGGCTCGCGCGGCTCGATGTATATTCCCTTGCAGCGCCCCAGCCGCTGATGAACATTCTCGCGACGCCCGAGGGAGATGCGATGCAGCTTAGTCGTCGGTCGGTCGAGCGGGGAGGCTGATCGAGTCGTGTAGCACGTTTCTTCTTTTCTTTGTTGATTATCAGGCCCACGGAATTATTAGTGCCTTTCTGAGATTCGGCCGTAGGCATAAGTATATATTGTACTGCTAATGTGCTCCAGAACAGGGCTTGCCGGCTTGTCTCTGAGAGGCCGATACACTGATTCAGGCGTATTCAGTATCTTGGGGACAGTAATTGATCACTTCGAAACCCGATTTTACTCATTTACTATTTGTTCAGTGATAATCCCACTGTAGAAAAGGTTACGAGTAGTTGTATGATCGTATCTGAGTAGGAGTATACAACAATGCCATGGCGGGAATAAATCTCCTAGTGTCACGGCAATAGCTGCCTTCCAAGTTCCTTCAATCCGTGTGTCTGAGCCTGAAATCATGATGCTTCCTCCTTATCAAAGCACGATAACCATGACTCAGCTGAGCCAGCGTGTCAATGCTGCAGGCTTTCAGCTAAAAACGCGGGAATAAGATCTACGGAGACGAGGAGAGCGGGATATGATACAGAGGGAGAGGGGTCGGACCGTCGGAGGAGAAACCAGAGATTCAGGTTCAGAGCTTGCTAGACGAGGCTGTAAAATTTGTCCGAAAATCCTGGTCCACACTCAGGCCTGGCTCTGCTGATAGAATTATGAGCCTGCTGGAACGAGGAGGCCGATGCAATTTTTGTTCAGCGTCTTCAGATTCCTCCATTTTTACCGTCGTAGTGTACCTCCATTTTCCTGCTGCTTCAATGCTTGCAGGTGAACTCCTCATCCGTCAACTACCGTTGTGTACAATAAATTTGATGCGCCCAGTTGTGCACAATACTGTTTTCTTTTTTTCTTTCTGTAACATATTTTCTCAGAATCTGCTGCTCTTTCCGATCGTTTCTGCACGCGTCATCTCGGAATGGAGCGAAAAGATTTCTGTACCCGTGCTCTCGAAAAGGATTCAGGACCTCTGCTTCGGTGACTAAACTGAAATACAAGTACCGTGACGAAAGCATAGAGGAACACCATGAGTCCTGGTCCCATATAGCAATCGACGAAAATTGTAAAGACGTGGGCCTAATGTTTTCATTTTCAATCGGGATCTCTCTGATTCAACATTTGCACTGTTCGAACAGAAGATGAAATACAAGTTGATAATGCACCTGCACAAGCTGGCACGGAGAAATTTTCACGAAAGAGATTCTGATTTTTACCAGGACGTCTTCAGGTGAGTGCACTCGTCGAATTGAATGGCGCTTACTGAAGGAGAATTACTACTGATGCACCAGATTTACTGCAGCACGGTCGACGCTCGCCAAACTGATAAATGCTTTAGCAGCAGGAGAGCATCTGATATACTGATAAACTAGGCCAACTACCCGCGCATTTGCGCGGCTAAACTTATTATAATATTTAAAATACTTTTATAAAGTTTGTATAAGTTTAACATTGTTTATTATTTTATACTGTACATTTATACAATAGTAGAAATATATTGGAGAATTCTCACCATCCCTCAATTTAAGTGTGAGATGAGTCATCATTTGTCTTGGATTGTGTCTTAGCTAACCCATTATATTTGATTTATTATTAGAAGCGAGGTCGATTCAAATGTGCCATGCTAAATCACTAACAAATATCATGGTTGGAAAAAAAGAACGTGTCCTGCTACAAATAAATCTTTTGAAGAAAACATATCATGCTAAAAAATAATAGAATGTACCATGCTAGCTAGACATATGGTGGTGTATTTAGAAATAAGAATTTGTGTATTTTTTTGCTATTTTTATTATTCCAAATATAATTATTTTTGGACTCGTAAATCATAATGGTATGGTGGCTAAATTAGAAACAGGAATTAGGGGAATTTTTGGCTATTTTTAATTTCGAATTTATTTTTTGCCTCATAATGGCATGGTAGGTAATTTAGAAATAGACGTGAGGGGTATTTTTTGTTGTTTTTATTATTTTGAATTGAATTTAGCTATTTTTTAACTCATAATAGCATGGTGGGTAATTTAGAAATAGATGTGAGGGGTATTTTGGCTATTTTTTATTATTCCGAATTTAGATATTTTATAAATATTTATAGGGGGTTTTGTGACTAATTGTTTCATAATGGCACTGGTGGGTAATTTTCTCTTATTTTCTCGGATTAACGAGAGAATTTTTAGCATTTTAGAGCGAACGTGGTGGTTCTTTTTTCTCGTCAATTATATATATAATAGATGCCGAGCGGCAGCTGTAGCTACTACTGGTTCAGAGAGGTCACAAAAGTTTTGTGGCGGTTTCATTCATGGCGAGAGTGTGATCAGGGCAATTTACCTAGCACTAGACACAACACATGAATTCGCTGAATCGTTTGAGCGCAGCGCGCTGTGGGGTACCAGAAAATACCGATCACATAGTAATTTTCAGATGGAAAACTTTACACGTACGAAATTTATTTGTACGAAGCTAGTACGAAGGGTATCTCCCACGTTGATTACTGGTGGCAGATCTCCAGCATGGATCTTAATTAATCACCTGATTGAGCCCAACCTAGTATGGTTATTCCGGTTGGGTTGATGTATCTATCGATCCCCTCTCTAATATTATCTCATATTTATTCTCAATATACTCCAACGACCTTGATCAGTTCATAACAAAATTATGTCTCCGATCAATAATTCTAGCAGTGTTATATGTACCTATTAATGAAATGAGCATGTGCCTGTACGGTCTCAAGTTGTTCATGCATGCATGCACTGAAATCTCATGGTTCTAATAATCGATATTTTGCATCTAGAGTAGAGCCAATAAGGTCTTGAGACTAGGAAGCATTTTGAGACAGACGGATACAGAGATGGCTGGAGCCTGCGCCATGTGTTGGGCCCAGCGTCAGCAGGCCACCAAGTCAGTTACGGACCTTGCGGTCAGCTTCGTAGGGTGTTCGTGTGTGTTTTCTTCGTAAGTGTAGCAGCGCCCTTTTCAGATCCAAGACTGCCTTGGATTCAGCAAGTGAAAATTTTGTGATCCGTATTCGCGCTGCAAGTGAAAATTTTGTGATCGGTATTCGCGCCAGTCTTAGATCTGAAAATTATGTGATGGATATTTTGTCAAAATTCTGTCACAATGCCACTGGAATTCGCTATATATCACTTGTTGAGCACGATATGTAAATATGTTGTCCCATTTCAAAGCCTTTTTTTTAGCAAGACCATACTCCGAGCACAATGCGCCGCCGGAGCGCGCACGCACCCCGTCGAGCCGACCACCGCCAAAGCTTCCCCATGCCCGTAACCCTAGCTTCCTCTACCTAACGTTCCTCTCTCTGAACTCCCCGTAGCTCGCTCTCGGTCGGTGTTTAGAAACCGACCGTCTAGTAAATTTAGACTACGCGCTCGATTGATTGGTGTGTTTGCGATTGAGACAGCGATGTATACTGGTTCACACGAGGATGCCCTACGTCCAGTGTGGTGGTTCATACGCTCCTAAGTCTCTGAGTGTTTGCAAATGTGATGTGTCGTGTGAATGAGAGTGCGGTTCCCTTTCCCGTTGTCCGTCACCCCTTTTATATGGTCAAGGGAGAGAGCGGCTCACAAGGAGGAAAGAAGAAAAAGAAAGGAAAACGTGTGTGTATGGGTGATGACGCCCTCCTTCCCGGCTTCCTTGGTGGCAAGGACGTTGTCGTATGCGAATGTCGAGTCGAAGCGCCCCTGCGACCATGTCCGAGTCCTGAAGAGACCCGTTGTGTTTCTATACGCCACAGGGGGTGCACTATTACGCTGAGTAATGCCGCTTGACCGTTGTCAATCGCGGACGTGGGGGTACGGGAGCACAAGCTCACGCCACGGGATAGGCTAAATTTGTGGAGCCCATGCGGCCCGTATTAAAAGCGGTCCAACCACTCCCCCCGCGGAGGGTGAGCGCGAGTCTTCCGCCCCGCAGCACTCGTGCGGGGTGGAGCGCCCATTGTGGGCCCTCCATCCGACCCCTGGGGTCGGATGGAATCCTCTCGACGCGCTGAGTCGAACTTGGGCCTTCATGTGTCGAGACTGAGAGGGGTCGGAGGTGCGGGGGCTCGACCCCGCTTCCTGTGGACCTCGTCCAAAGGATTGTGGGAGGCGGAGATAGGGGCACGGGGGTTAGAGCTTCCAAGAGCTGGACGTCTCTCTCTCTCTCTCTCTCTCTCTCTCTCTCTCTCTCTCTCTCTCTCACCGGACACCGAGTCCTAAATTACTTTTATGTATCATGGTGTGGTGTTTAGCCACTAACCCACAGATGCCTAAAATTAGGTATCCGACACTCTCGCTCACTCAAGATGGAGAACAAGGTTGCGTGATCGAGAGGTAGGCCGTTTGGCGGCCGAAATCAGGGATGGGCCGTGGCAGAAGCAAAATAAGGCATATGAAGACATAAGTAGAGAAATCTATGTGGTTTCCTATTTAGGCTTAGTGGGGCACATGCCCCCCCCCCCTTCAAAAATGTTACAAGCACACTTTCATTATCTTTGAGTACTTAGGATAAGCTGCTACTACTTTAGTTTTTTTTTTTTGAGTTTCCGGAAGGAAACAGACAAGTCTGATACTCTAGGAATCGAAAGCAAATATAACAGACATATCCATAGTTGATGCATATAGAGGTGATGTGTCCCTTCATCGTCTGGTGCTCGAGTAGCAGTATAGTTCTGCCTATGGTATTGAGGATATCCTTAGAGAAGATCGATGTTGCATTGGATATATGTGACTTTATACATAGAAACGCTAATTTGTTATTAAGATGTTTGTCATGCAGCTTGTTCGGTTGCTGGTGTCTGCGGCTGTACAACACTGCTGCTATTGTAGCTACGTTAGTAGTAGCAACTGCAGCCAGCAGCAGCAACCGAGCATGTCCATGGCCAGCTCATAGGAGGGTTCATCACGCAAGCCTCCTGTGAGCTAGCCATGGACATCTTATACACCTTCACTAGTCCAGGAATATGTCTTTTTAATTTCATTTTACTTTTTTCTCTTTTTGAACACGCAGGAGTTTTTTTTTTCCCGACAGTTTTTGTTTCATTTTCTCCTTCATTACTGTTTTTCTCTCCCTCTTCCATTCTCGTGCTTCTTCTTCTTCTTTTTTTTTTTTTTTTTTTTTTTTTTTTTTTTTTTTTTTTTTTTTTTGAGAAACCCAATCTCGTGCTTCTATGACTAGCTAGTCTGAGCAGGCCGTGCTGTTTGCACGAAGACTGGGCCGGTGACGGTGCAGTTGCCCAGCCCAATGGAGCATTTGGAACCCGTGACGACTGACGACATAGCCGATCTTGTGAAAGTCGGATCAGTTCAGTCTTTTTTGGTTTCTTGCTGTACCGGACCAAACTTTCGGGAGAATCTGAACAATTTCCGGTGAATCAAATCGTGTACCTAGCAGTAGTACTTGCTATTCCATCGATATCGAAGTTCGAACTATATGCCGCTGCGAGGAAAAAGCTTCCTGACATACAAAAGGGCCCGAACAAGAGGAACAGCTTCTGTTCACGGTTGCATGACACCACCTCACCTCGCCTGACCTGCAAGCTGATCATCTGAACAAAAATGGAAAAGGAAAAGGAATATGAAAATGCTCAAACGATTTACAGGAGTGCAGGATTGTTTCCACTTCTGCGGAATCAACCTTTCCTTGTCACTGCCCCCACTTTATCCATCCATCCATCCATTACTGTGCCGGCAGCTTCCAAAGTCAAAAAAGGCCTCCTACGATCCCATCAGACACGAGGCCTCCGTTCTTCTTTCCTGCTCCCTTATCACAAACTGGGAACGCGTTTCTGGCCCCTGGCGTTGTCTGATCCCGTTGATTTCGTCCAATCCCGACCCACCGGACAGTGATTGCTCTGCAGTGGCGGTCGCCGTGCGTGCGCGCACGACGCGCCTGGTGTTCTGGAGAGGAGAGTCGCAAGGCAAGCAGAGCAGTCCCTGAGCTTCGTCGGCACAGCAAAGTGCCAACGAAAGCCAACAAGTTTCTTCTTTCCTTCCACGGTTCAGTCATCTTCATCTGTGCTGTCTCGCATTGTCCCTGAGCTTTGTCATGGCGCCCACGCCTTGTCTTCGAGCAACTCTGCTCTTGCCCGTATCTCGTCTTATCCAGATCATCATCGCCTGAATTTTACTTAACTCGGGAAATCAGAATCTGAATCATCGTGGAGCGCCGTGCCGGTCCGCAGATCATGTGGCGTGGACATGGTTTGCGTTGCGTACCAAACGGGCATGTGCTCCGCCATGTGCCCGAATCTCCACGCGACGAGGTCGAGACAACCTGAGCGCAGGAGCTGCCAATGATTGGGTGCTCTGTCTCCTTTCCGTCGCATGTGCGCCAGGGTCGTGGTGGTGGAGCCCCGCGCCACCAAACGCCGGCGGCCGCCTGCGCCGTCCACCTTTGACCGTGCAGCCTCGCCACCGCCGCCGCTTTGGTACGTGCCGAGCCAAAGCATCAAGTGAGTGGTTATTGCGACAAGTTTAGCAGAAGATCGCGCATGTATAGAAAACGTCAAAGAGAGAGACTGCAAAAAAAATCCAGCAAGATTTGAACGTAAATGTAACAAGCATTCAGAGATGATTTTCTCATGTCTTCTTTTGCATGATCTAGCTAATCTCTTAAGTATCTCATTTCATGGCCATGTTCCATCTATCATTGGTCCATGATGAGAAAAAAATTGCAAAAAGGAAGAAGAGAAGCATCCCCTGTTCCTGGTCTCGATGCTATCATCTCTTCTGAAACTATATAATCCTACCGATCTATTTACAAATGTTACAACCCAAATCAGAACATGAAAAAGGTCAATTCTTTCTGTTCTACGCGCACCAGTCATCAGAAAACTGGAGCAAGAAAGTAACACGAAAAGAAAAAAAAAGGAAAAAAAAAAAAAGAATCGAATGCGAAAGGTTCCCGGCGGCGGCCTGTCACCGTCCGAAGAACGCACCGACGAATTCCAGGCAACCCATCAGCAGGCGGCAGAGCGGGCCGTGGCGCCGCCGCCGCCGCCGCGCCTCCTCCCTCGCCGACGGCGTCAGCTGGAGGTACGCGTACGCGGCGTGCTTCACCAGCGGGTGCCGGATCATGTGCACGTCGCCGCAGCTCGCCGTGACCTCGCCGGGCGACAAAGAGCTGGCCTTTGCGTACTCCGGCGAGGACATGATGTCCCGGAGGCTGGTGTACCCGCGCGCGCCGCCGCCCTTGGGGATCTCGATCTCCGGCGGCGCCCACCGGCCCCGCATCCCGCCGGACACGCGCTTCACCGGGCGCCAGTGCCGGAGCTCGAAGTCGCCGTTGCCCAGCGACGCCCGGCGCCGATGCCGCTGCCTCGACGGCGACTCCACCACCGCCGTCACCATGGCGCGATCGGAGGTGGAAGTGGTATTAGAATCGAAACGATCAGCTCGCGCGAGCCGGAAGAGAAGAGGCCGGGGTGGAGAAGAGAAGACTTCTTATTGGAAGAGAGAGAGAGAGAGAGAGACACCCGGAGAATATAAACGTGCCGGTTTAAATTTCGCGAAATATTCGCTCCTTGCGCAACGGGCCCACGCTGCAGTCGGACATGGCGAGCATATCTTTTGGAGATATAAAAATGAGTAAATTCCGGGAAACAGGTAGGACGACGGGAATGGAATTTTCGGACGGGCGGCTCGACGAGCGGCGATGCTGGGTGGTGGGACCCGCAATAATTGTTGCGTCCACGTCAGCTCGGCCACGGCTTTTCTGTTTCATCTACCGAGGTGTTTTGTTTTCTTGAATTCCTCTTCTTTTGCATGTTTGTCTTTGAAAGTAGTATACTCTGCTTGGTTGATCTCATGTTTAAAAGGAAGTAGATATTTGCATGACTCTACCTCTGCAATTCAGGTACTATGACTCTGCATTGTCAACTTCTCACCGTTCATCCAAACTTCATAATGGATGTGAAACCTTGCGATCAAAATATGTCTGGCGCAACCGTGGGTAAAATATAAGGTTCTTGTGCAGCAAAACAAAGAGATGTGTTTCTATGAGTTATTGGCTAACATGTGTATATTGAACAACGCATAGGAACAAGTAGCTACAATTCTGAAGCTCAAAGAGTGTTTCCTTCCTACTATGTTGATTTCTTTATGATGGATTCTTACGATGAAAATTACTGCAGTGTGCTTATAAAAATTCTTAAAAACATCACCATATAGCACAACTTTGTTTGCTATATGGTGGCAAGTGTACTTGCAAAACCCATATGTATTTCTTATTCTGAGATATCATTGAAGTGGAAAACTCATAAGGAGTATTCATAGCAATTCGTTGTGGGCTCTTCTCAAGAGCACTCCCTCCGGATGTATTATCTGTAGTCGTTTAGACGACGCGTTCAGTTTTTAACTGCATGGACTGTGACAGTAATTTTCAAACGGAGGGAATAGTATTTCTCATGCATGCTTTTGTTGCCTACTCCCTCCGAGTTTAAATTGTTGACACCGTTGATTTTTTAGGTTACGTTTAACCGTTCATTTTATTCAAAATATTAGTTTAAATATACAAAATTAAAGTTATATTTTAATTTTTTAGTGATGAAACTAATCATAGCAAAATCTATGATAACTTTTAAAATATTGTGAATAAGATGAATGGTCAAACGTAACTCAAAAAGTCAATGATGTCAAAAATTTAAAACCGGAGGGAGTGCCATTGTTTATGGTGTAGTGTATTTGACAGGGTAAAACATATTAATATTCATCATGTTGACGTGTTAAGAAAATTCTTGAGAAAAAATAATGGAAACTACTATATCTGCTTATATATGCGAACGTCAGGTACGCCTACAAAATACATATTTTCTCTTGTTTTAAAATATGATAGTCGTAGAAAATGACTGCGATCGCTATGCTCTGGCTACACAATTTTCTTTGAAAGAAAGTGATAGCCACGTGTAGAAGAAAGAAATTCATTAAAATTTTGAAGTGTAGCTTATGGAGACAAGACGCGTTCAATTTGCAAAATATGGTCGTGGGGCAACTGGAAATCCCTCTCGCGAGATTGGATGGACAGATACAATTACGATTGGTGGCTCTTCATCACAACTGTGATGAAACTGTGCTTGCAGAGCATGATCATGACCTCACAGGCGCCATTTTCCATTTTTTATTTTTTTGCAGCCCTAAATTGATGGGACCCTCAAACCGTCAATCTAATTCACCAAGTATCTATTGCTCTTTGGAAACTATGATTATTTTGTCACCTATATTGACCGATTATTAATTATGGTCACTCTCATTTCATATGCTCGACAAAACGACCTGATATATACTTGGTGGGCTTATTAGAACTTGAAATCTTCTACTAGGATGAAAGGTAAGCGATTGATAACGATAGATTGATGGTGCGCGTTGTTATCAAGTTTTAATGAGCAGTCATGTTGAATCCTCTAGGATGAAAGATCTACACAGTTTGAGCACGTGGATAGATAGTGTACGCTGGTTTTATGTCCTAGTTCAATCAGCACCACTGATTTTCTTGTACTAAAAGGATGAAAAACATACTTTGGGAGTTTGTAACGACGAGAGGAGGTACAGGCGACGCTATAGTCGTTGCATTTGCCGGCCGTTTGGGAGAAAAATACTTGGTGGTTTTGTCAAAAAGGGACCAACATTTTTCAGCACAAGTGGACTCGAGATGTTCCAAATGAAAGTTCTGCATCATCTATTCATCTGTTCAGCTTTACATTGAATCTGCGGCGGGAATTTGCAGGAGACAACGATCGGATCGGATGGAAGGCTTGTCTGTAGCACTAGCCGAGCAACAGTGGCAGGCAAGGACGACAAAACGACCATCTTTCCCTCCTCCATGCACGGATAGTGTGTCTGTCATCCAAAATCACCTGATAGACTGACGTGCACTACGCATCGTTTCAGACGAGAAAAAGGAGCTCCCAAATTGTGCATCCGTGTTGATTAATAGTAATATGTCGGAGGATCAGTGAAAGGGGTCTTGGTCTAGTGGTTAAGACACGCGAATAACATTTTTGAGGTTCTGGGTTCGACTCTGGTGGGAGCAAATTTTCTAGGATTTAACGGCATTTGTGCTTTCAGCAGTAGACGACGTGGCCGTCGACAGCGAAGCGCCAGTGGTGACTTCGTCAATCTGAAGTATTTGCCGGTTCAGTCTTCAAAGATGCTCATATAGGTAAGGTTTACGTATGTGCGTTCATAAGGGTGAGTGTACGTGTATTGTGAGTGTCTGAATTATACTGTGTAATAAAAAAAATGTTCTTTCAATAAGGTTTAATTAAATCTAACTGAGAACTAGTAAAGAATAGAAATCGATTCCAATACGAAATGGACGAGTAACGATCATGACAAGAAGAACCAAAAACAGTACTCTTAGTGTAGGCCGCATATTCGGAATATCTGATGTGATAGCGGACTTCGGCAGGATCGCAGGAATGCGCTCCGAATCTGAAAGAAAAAAGTCCTATTTCCATCCATCAATTCTTATATGAGGTGTAATTTTTATCTCTAATTACAAAACTGGGTAGCCTGACTTTCTCAACTCCTTCTCTCACTTCAATTTACCTCCTGAACGGTTTTGAGAGTAGTTTTGTCCTACGTGACTCAGTGGGTCCTATATGTCAGGCACCATGTCATTTTTCTTTTTCTTTTTTTCTCTCTTCTCTTCTTTCTCTCCGCGACGCCACACCGCCTTGCTTCCTCTCGCCGCATCGCCTCCATTGCCCCGCACGCGCCACTGCCCCTCCTCACGCCGCCCCGCCAAGCCCGTCTGCAGTGCCATGCCATCGGGCAGCATGCCGTCCGCCTCCACCTGCGGCGCGTTCACGGGGACCGGCAGGTACAATCGCATCGAGTCGCCGCCATCTCCTCCCGCTGCTCCCGGACAGCGTACCGGAACATGCCCGCGCTGCGGGGAGAGGGGGCGATTGAGTGAGCTCACGAGGTGGAGTTGGTGCTGGAGATGCTCACCTGCCACTCCATCGAACCAGGGATGAGCTGGAGTGGAAGATTGACGACACAGTCGTCAAGATTGAGGAAGAAAGCAAACTCTGCCTCAGATGGAGTTGGGGCAGGGCTGCTGTCTCAGTAGTGGTGCGGTGGGGCTGAGGATCTCATGCTGGTGCCCTTTTATAGCCGGTCGAGTGAGGGGCAAGGTTTGCCGTGGACCCCGCAGCGGTGGTGTTGATCTCGGTGGCGATCGGAGATGAAGAAGGAGGAAAGTTGAAATTGGGAGGCGGCGGCGGTGGATGTGCTCGGTGGTGTGCATGCCAAGATGTGCGGAGCAGAGGCGAAGCTCCTCGGCCTATTTGTAGGCAGTATGGGGCGGATAAGGAGTGCCATGGCGAGGGCCGAGCGCGACCATGGCGAGTGCAGACATGGCCACCGCATGCGTGTCGTGGCGTGTGTGTTGTGGTGGCATGCGCGTCGTGGAGCCGGGCAGTGGAGGTGGCACGGGGAGGGGGGGGGGGGGGGGCGGCGCGAGGATGGGCGGCGGCACGCGAGGAAGAAAGCGGCGTGGCGTCGGGGAGAAAGAAGAGAAGAGAAAAAAGAAAAACAAAAAGAAAATGACGTGGCGCCTGACATATGGGACCCACTGCGCCACGTAGGACAGAACCACTCTCAAAACCGCACCACGTAGGACAGAACCACTCTCAAAACCGCTCAGGGAGGCAAATTGAAGTGAGAGAAGGAGTTAAGGGAGTCAGGCTACCTGGTTTTGTAATTGGAGGTAAAAGTTACACCTCCCATAAAAATTGAGGAACTTTTTCCAATCTGAAATGGCAAGCTTTCCTATTCGAGTGCAGGCGGGCCTTGGGCCGCTCTGGCGGTGCCATTTTTCCATACGGAGCAAGACGTGCCAGCCAACTCGTCTCACGCGAGGCCAGGAAACGGCCCATCGGAATGGCAGGCTGCTGGCCTGCTGCCGCCGTGCGAAAGAACCGTTTCCAGTGGGCCTAGAATGCAGACGTCAACCCGCGCAACGGACTTCTTTTTTTTTCCTCTGTAAAATGGTATATTATGTTTTTTGTAAAACGAACTAGTATATTATGTTCTTTATTCATCGAAACTATAGGTATATTATGTTTTTCGTAAAAAGAACTATAGGTATACTAAATTTTTATGATTTAAATTCTTATGTAATATAGAGTTTTCACGTTGCAGCATGAGAAAATGGAAAAAAAGGGAGCCAACCAGTGTATCCGCCGTCCATAGCCAATCCAACGGGTCTCATTCGAGCATTTCTAAGGTAAAGTTGTGGACCCCGCAACACATCAACTGGTCGTTATCCTGCCGAGGATCCAGGGGCAAAACTGGAAAAGCTCAAACTTGGCACTCCTCTCCTGCTCTCCCCCTCTCCGGCTCTCCCCATTCTTACGGCACCGCAATTGTTGCGCCTCCTCATCACCGGAGACCTCGCCGCCGGCGAGGGGACACAGCTAGGAAGACCCTTCTCCACCGGAGTCTTCGCTCTTCTACGGGCGTTTCTTCATCCTTTACTCCGCCATCCGGACTTCGATTGATTTCTTCTGTTGCCGGTAGGTAGCCCCGCCTTGCTTGGACAAATTGTCTTGGAAGTTTGATTTGTTTCCTTGGGACCTACGGTTCATGATGTTTAGTTGGATTAGTGTGAAATCAAATCAGAATCTTTCATTCTATCCATTATGATAATTACGCATTCGTTGCGGCTAATTTAACACAATCCACCCATCCAGGATTCAGTTAGGTTCTTCTCCAGCGTCCAAGAATCAATCTTGGTGGTGTGTGTGCCCCCATGAAATCCAATAAGAACAGCAGCGGCGTATGCCCTGCTAAATCAGACAAGAACATCAGTGGTGTGTGCCCTGTCACCGGCAAGAACAATGGTGCTGAGCACAGGAACAGGACCGGCAATGCTGAAGAGAAGAATGCTGATCCTCGGATGGTGCCGGCAAAATGCCCATTCGGCTACGACTCCGGCACGTTCAAGCTGGGTCCGCTCAGCTGTATGATCTGCCAGGCGCTGCTCCACGAATGCAGCAAATGCACGCCGTGCTCCCATAAGTTCTGCAAGTGCGTCTTGTGATTCATACATATCCAGATCAGATGCACATTGCATTTCAACACTTGATTGAATTAAGTTTTCTTATTGGATTTCCTTGGCAGGGCATGTATATTGCGGTTTAAGGACTGCCCATTGTGCGGTGCTGACATAGAGGGCATTGAGCCTGATTCTCAGCTTCAGGTCCTTGTTGATCGCTTCATTGATGGCCATGCCCGAATCAAAAGGTCGCATGCTGCGGGGAATGCGGAAGTACCGGGTGGCAAGGGCAAAGTGATATATGAGGATGTTTCTATGGAGAGAGGTGCTTTTCTGGTGCAGCAAGCTATGAGGGTAAGTAACTAAATCAACTTAAGCCTCACACGTTGAGTTTGTTAAGCCATTATTGTGTATTCTCTTGTCTGTATTATTGTATCAACAATCTTAATGTTTTCAATTTTAACAGCATCTCTAACGTCACATGTATAGGCTTTCCGTTCCCAGAACATTGAAAGTGCAAAATCGAGGCTCAGCATGTGCGCAGAAGACATCAGGGAGGAGTTGAAATCTTCAGAAGATAATCTAGACCTGCGTTCTCAGCTTGGAGCTGTGTTAGGAATGCTTGGTGACTGTTGGTATGGCCCTTCTCTTATTGACTATAGATTGTTACTTGTTAGCTGTGCCCATTTTGGAAAATTAAAATGATACTACTGGCTACTGGTAGGAAAACTAGGAAATATTAACACATTTTTGGTCTGACCCAGTATTTCCTTATCAATTGTTAGCCTTATGTACTCCCCTTGTGTATAAATATGGGATGATGTTTTGGACCATGGCATGCTACAGAGGCAACTTTTACACTAAGTTTCATTAACTAATGTGTTAAGATAAATTCCATATATAGCAAAAAAAAAAGTGTCTGGTATTGAACCTGAGTACTACTGTCACTAGTCAACCTAAATATATCTCATGCTAGTACTAAGTTTGTGTACCTTGTCAAAGATGACATGAATTCATCTGGGGTTAAAATATTCTATCAGGAGGCTGAGTGCTTTATAAGTTTATCTTCCAAGCACAAAGGGCATTGTTATCTCGTATCAAGAGAAAAAAAAGCTCAGGTTTTTTTTTTCCCGAGTAGCGTTACCTTTGACACTTCAACCATGCATCAATATACAGGTGACATAACAGTTCTATGAATGTTGTGTGGCATCTGAATGAATTGACTTTTAAATGGCCATAGCTTTTGCCTTTTTTTTTCCGTTATATAAAAAACGTGTCTGCTATGTGTTAGGGTGTACTGGCCTGTTCTAGTATTTAAAAACTCAGCCCTGGGGGAAAGACCACCACCTCTGGGTATTGCATTAAGTGAAGAAGCCTCTCGCTGCAGGACTGAGAAAACATGCTGAAGGCCCCACCCAACCTGGCATCTGCCCAGGTGCAACCAGGACGCTCCTGCAGGCCACGTATGTCTCTGAACCGCAGCACCGGAGCAGCAGGGGGCAAAGGGTGTTTTTTTTTTTTTTACCCAGGCCTTTTTAAATTCGCTTCCATGGGGAATCAAACCCAGGACCCCAGGGGTGCTATTAGAGAGTCCTAACCATTAGGCTAGGACCCCGTTCGCCGTATCCTAGTATTAGACGTAATGTCACATTATGTCAGCAGACAAACAAGAGTTTTGTGGATTTGATGCTGATATATGACTATCATATACTGAACTAAGTTCTCATGTATTTTTTTTCTCATGCAGAGGACAATCCTCATTTAGGTGGTAATACCTGAGCAACCTAGTGTTTAAGTAGTTGTAGCATTTTTTCATAATGGAAAGAAAGGAAAAATTCGTTATGGCTAAGCTTATTGTTCCTTTGTTAAATATTGTGTCTTGAAGCATTCCTACTTATGAGTGACATATCAATCATTTTCCCGTAATCACTGTGAATATTCACCCTATCACTCTGTTATAGAAGTAGTAGTATGTTTGTTAGACATTGTTCATGGTTATCAACATTTTGCCCTTGATTGTTTCTACTCATTTTGTTGATCACTGAACTCGTTGCACACTGTACTTATAACTATACTATTTTTCCAGTCGGACCTTGGGAGATGCTCCTTCAGCAATCACTTACTATGAAGAAAGTGCTGAGTTCCTTTCAAAATTGCCCAGAAAAGATCTTGAGGTTGTATCCAATTTCAAAATTGGCACGTTGGCATGAAAATATTCCTTCTGTTAATTTAGCTTTTACATTTATGTACAGTTGGTCCACACACTCTCTGTTTCACTAAATAAAATTGGAGACCTTCGCTACTATGAAGGGGACCTGCAATCTGCACGAAGCTATTATGCTCGTTCATTGGATGTTCGCAGAAATGCAGTGAAAGAACACTCAGAAGTGGCCTCCCAGGTAATTCCTCTGCTGTCAGTCATAATTAGGCATGTATCTATTTTGTATTATAAAAAGGAAATGTGAGGAACATTGTGCATCCTTCTCATTTGTCCGTACTCTACCTGGTGCTAAGTCCAATTGCTGCTGGACTTCTTTTGGGGAAAACAAAACAAAATAGAATAAAATAAAATGCCAGCTATTACTCTTTGGAGAATATTGCTTAACCGTTATGCTTATGCATTTATACCAGACATAGACCACTACATTGCTGTCTCTCATATTGCACAGCTATGGTGCTCATGGACTAGCACGCACTGCAGAGAAGATAAAAGAAAAAATAGCGGAGGACCCCCCAAAACAACAGTCTAGTACATTTTTATCTGCATCAAATTTGCTTTTGGAAGCAAGTATTAACTAGACTATACTAGACTTACATGCTACTGAGGACACAACATATAAAGTGCGGATTTGACTGATGTACTTGCACTGAGAGTGTTTGCAACAAGAAATTTACAACAATCAGAGCCTTCTGGATTTTGTACCAGCAACCCTGCCAAAATACGAATTGAAGCTGTTTTAATATTCTCTTAACAGTTTTGAGAGTAAAAGTATTTCTTGATGTATTCACTCGAGTCTATAACATTTCGTTCAAATCGATGAAAACAATATGCTTTGGCACTTTGTTGCAGATACTTTATCAAATTTGACCTTGCTAGGATTAAAATTCCCTCCTTTTTAGCACAATCTGCACTTCTGCAGTGCTAGAATGCGAATATTGGATTCCTTCCTTTGCATTCGTATCTATATTTTTTTAATACAATATTAGATTCCTTTGCTCGCTTCCATTCAATATTTTTATAGATTATATCACTGTTATTCCTTTAAATGTTCTTTCTTGGAATGATTCAAGCTTGATTTATTCAGCCAGGGAATAACTGTTTGTTTTCCAGCTAAACTGGTGCATAAAACATATAAATGATTCAGAATGTCCTGTTATTTGATAGCTTGACAACTATTGGATATAGGTAATTGATCTTGCAACTTCTCTTGCCAAAGTTGCGGATGTTGATAGAAATCTTGGGAATGAAAGCATTGCTATTGAGGGTTTCAAGGAAGCAATTGATTGCCTTGAGAAGTTGAAGCTGGGTTCTGAGCAGGCTAGCCTTGAGCAAAGGGTAGCTATTATTTACCCCTATTATACCTTCGTATCATGCCTCTTACGTGTTGTTCTGTGCTAATCTTACTCTACTGTTGCAGCGCTGCTCGGTTCTTGACTTTCTACACAACCAATTGGCGTATAAGTAAGGTATGCCATCATTATTCTTATGAGGCTTACAGGAGTTGCTATAACTGGTAACTACTGTCTGTACTGTGACGTGAATGTTGTTGCGACATAAATTAAGTGCTCTCGCATTGTAAATATATACTGTCTGCTGCGTGAGAGTCCCTTGATGGCTGTCATTATGGCTTAGTCCAAGCATTTGGGTTGTTTCCACAGTTTCGACCTTAAAATGGTTGTAAAATAGTTCGTGCTTACACGTCATACATAAATATAATCTCATTGTATATTAACAATAAGATGATGAAATATTAAGACTCACATCCCATTGCTGTTTTCATATTTTATTGGCCTCTTGATCTGAAGTATCAGAAGAGAGGTATAATTCAGATCTTTGACCAGAAGCAGGTGTTACTCGACACATATTTACAAGTTATTCAAACTCAACCATCGTGACACACTAGCATTTTGCTTTATGGTGTTGTTTGATGGACAATACTTGAGTAAATTAGCTACCCTATCTAGGAAAGGTGTCATGTGTGCCTGCGGGTGCTGCTGGGTACGTACCTGCATTTGTTGGACCTGAACTATTTTCCTGACTACTGCTGTCTCTGAATGTTCCTCAAGAATGAATTGCTGAGTACAATCTGTTGGAATTCTGACTCATGTGAGCATCTAACTGAATAAGAGGACTTAGAAGATATCATCTATAAAAGGATGTGAGGTGATATTTTATAGCATGGATTATCATAAAGGCAAATACTTCTTAGCTAGTACTATCAGAAAGGTTATGCCTAAAACAAGTAGCAAACATAAGGAGTCCTGTTAGATGCTGGCTGCTCTTTGAGTTGATCAGAAAATGCCACACAAGTGCTTTCGCTAATATATCCTTTCTTTATAAAAAGATGTATATATCATACCTAATTAAAGCATTTCATTCATCATGAAAGGGAAATAACTCAAAGAAGGAACCTTTTTTCTCCTCTAACCTGTCGTGTAGATACACATATGTGACCGATTTCTTTAGCTAACATCTCCCCCTTTCTTCCTTTTTGATGCTTTTCCCACATCTCTCTTCTTTTCCTCTTTTTTTATCCAGGCGCTTCTTTTGTGGCATTTGCTTGGCGTTTTTAATTATTTTGTTTCTAATCATGAACTCCGTCTTTTGTGTGGCTTTTGGACCATATATATCGGGAGAGGAGAGAGGGCCAATTCAAGGTGGCTTTTGACCGAGTTGTTAATCAGGACCAATTGTTTTGACCACTAATTTGCCGCCGTGCACGCATGCATCTTCGATCGAGCTAGATGTTCAAAATGTTTGTCTCGCTAATTCTCTTTCCAGGATAACTACTTCATTGAACGAGTTAGATAAATATGGACAACAAATCCGAACAATTTCGTTAACTTGTTTTTGGTATATATGTGCATGCAGTATCTTTTGCTGTGCTTCCTCGCAAAAAAAAAAGAGTATCTTTGCTGTGCCAGCCATCGATTTGACTGCAACAGCTCGATGCTTTTCGATCCAAAGTACGTAGCGATCGAGAGAGCAGAGAAAGATCATGATCGATGGATCACGTACGCTGTTTCCGATGCACAATGTCTTCTTTCCTTGCTGGATCTTGTACACGGCAGACGTCGACAGAGCCGGAGACCTGGCTTGGGTTGGGCTCGCTGCTGCATGCGTCACTCCATCGATCGATCAACTGTTGCATGCGTGCATGCATGCTTCAGGTGGACCTCCAACCTCGTCAAACGATTCCGATCATTGCGACGCACAAACGCGCGCGTGCAGGCAGGCATGCACGTCGCAGCACGGATCGATGTAGCTAGTCTTATCACGTAGAGACCACACGACACAGGTGTGCACCAATGAAGCAACAAACCGCATGCCACGGCTACTAATCTTTTGCTTTTATTACTGACTATAGATTTTGGTTTCCACTTTCTTTTTGTTGTACCAAGTTAAGAAAGTTACATCATGAATTAAAAATCCACTGAAAGCACTATGCCGTTAAATCCTAGAAAACTCAGGTGCTAGTACTGAGGCTCTTGTAACCACTAGGCTACGAGCCCTTTCGCATCTCTTAGCTCCTTTCAAAGAACCATTTCACTGAAATAAAACCCAACTTTTGATACAACTTCATCGATTTTTCCTGACAATTAGCTCCATGAAGTTGTATCAGAGAAACAAAAAACTGCTAGTGCGCAACACATAGTAGCATTTTCAGTACCAATAATCACAGAAATAAAGTTTGAAACCAAAATGCGAGTGTAAAATTAACTTTGATAGTTTTGGTACATGTGGAGCCACATCATCTTTTCCATTTATATCTAGCTCCAGACAGACTCCACAGATTGAGTGCTTGAGAGGGAGAGAATCAAGGAATATTAGTGCGTGCATAGCTTTTTACCGCCACATGAGCTGCACACATTCCATTAACAGAAGCGCAAACAGCCAATTTGACGTGCCCGGCGGCCCTACATAGAGATACGTACACTGCTTCATCTTCACTTCCCCAGCCAGGACTGCTACCACTACTAAAAGAGGAGCGGTCATAGGTAGCAACAGGATTCAGCCAGGCATATCATCATCAGTTGCCCAGTTAGTTGCTCGTGTCCCTACGTCTCCTCCTGCAATCGCCATTCGCCACTGCTACTGGTGCAAGCAGCTAGGATGCGATCCGGCGGCTGCGCGGTGCAGCAGGCGCTGGCCGCGGAGGCGGCGGCGGTGGTGCGCCAGGCGGTGGCGCTGGCTCGCCGGCGCGGGCACGCGCAGGTGACCCCGCTCCACGTGGCCAGCGCCATGCTCTCGGCGGCGGGGGGGCTCCTCCGCGCCGCGTGCCTCCGGTCCCATTCCCACCCGCTGCAGTGCAAGGCGCTCGAGCTCTGCTTCAACGTCGCGCTCAACCGCCTCCCCACCGCCGCCGCCGGCATGTTCCACCACCACGGCGGGTACGGCGCCGGCGGCGGCCACCTCCTCGCCGGGTACGGCGCCGGGCACCACCAGCACGCGCCGCCCGTGCTGTCGAACGCGCTCGTCGCCGCGTTCAAGCGCGCGCAGGCGAACCAGCGCCGCGGCGCCGTGGAAGGACAGGGGCCGCCGTCGCCGGCGGCAATCGCGCCGGTAAGGTGGAGCTGGAGCAGCTGATCGTGTCCATCCTCGACGACCCCAGCGTGAGCCGCGTCATGCGTGAGGCCGGCTTCTCCAGCACCCAGGTCAAGGCCAACGTCGAGAAGGCCGTCTCCTCCTCGCCGCCGCCGGAACACCACCACTTCACCACCACCACGACGAGCTCCGGCCACGCTCACGCTCACGCCGCCGCCGCCAAGGCCGTCGTCGACGACGACGCGATGCGCGTGCTGGACTGCATGGCCGGCTCCGGCGGCGAGGAGGGCAACAAGCAGCAGCAGCGGCGGCGCGCGGCGGTGGTGGTCGTCGGCGAGGGCGCGGAGGGCGTGGTGAAGGCGGTGATGGACCGGGTGAGCAAGGGCGAGCTGCAGCACCACCGCCGCCACGACCTCCTCAGGAACCTCCAGTTCGTGCCGCTCTCCGCGGCGGCGTTCCGGGGCATGGCGAGGGAGGAGGTGGAGGCCAAGGCCGGCGAGTTGCGCGCGCTCGTGCGCCAGGGCTGCGCCGCCGGCAAGGGCGTCGTGCTCGTGCTCGAGGACCTCGCGTTCGCCGCCGACGCCTGGGCCGCCTCGTCGGAGAGGAGGAGGACGACGCGCGGCGGGCAAGACCATTGCGGTTACTGCCCCGTCGAGCACGGCGTCATGGAGGTCAGCGGCTTGGTGTCCGAGGCTGGAAGAGGCCTCGACAGGTTTTGGCTGCTAGGGTTCGGCAACAACCAGGCGTACATCAAGTGCAGAGCTGGGCAGCCGTCCCTCGAGGCCGTCTGGGAGCTGCACCCGATCGTCGTGCCGGACTACGGTGGCGGCGACGTAGGCTTAAGCCTCAGCTGCACCAGGTGCTTAGCTTTCACTGTGACTAGTTTCGTATAACAAGATTATATCAGAAGTGTGCCAACAAGCTATTTTCCAACGATTAATTGACGTGTGTCGATGCTGGATCGATGATTATCTTTTCCAACAGTGAGACCCAGCAAGCTGATCAAGAAAGATCAAGGGGGTGGCCCTTCGCCAATGGTGGTGCAGCTGCCGATGGGAGTGATCTCGTTGTTCCCCGTGCGGAGGCGGTTACGGAGAAGCCTAACCTACCACAATGGCTTCGTGGACACCAAGATTCAGATCAAAATGGACAAGAGAGCTGCAGCACCAGTTTGCAGGTACATTGGTGACCCCCGAATTTTTTACTTATTAGCATTTCTTCCCATGGTACATACTGATGCATGGCTAATTAAGTTATGCACCATCTTTGCCAGATCTCTCCTCCCGATTAATGTCTTTATAATGTTTGGACAGTGCCTGTAGTTTTTTTTTTTTTACTAGTGACAAGTTTCATCTGTCCACACAGCTGCAAGAATGGAACAACAATTGCAATGGATCAGCAGCACACCCCACATCCGAGCTTACCTTGAGCTTCTCCTCACCGGCTAGTACTACTTCTCCAGCTACTTCTTCCATCTTTGGCTTTGCCAACAACCACAATAGCAACCTGATGATGAGCTGCAAACCATGGCAATTCATGCACATGCAACCTCAGATGAACCACCGGTATGATGATGCAACGGCCAACTCATATGATCATCAGACATTGCATGCAAACCATAGCCCGGAATCCTACTCAGTGTCCAATTCATCCGAAGGTGGTGCAGCGATGCAGCCAAAATTCACAGAGCTCACAGCAGAGAATCTAAAAATTCTCTGCAATACACTCGAGAATTGTGTCCCGCATCACAAAGATGTGGTTGCTGATATTGCCAGTGCTGTTCTCCAGTGCCGGTCTGGCATGAAAAGGAGGATGAGATGTCCCAATGAGAAGCCAAATGTGGCTACATGGTTGTTGTTCCATGGAAGTGATAATGCTGGCAAGAAAGCAGTGGCTCAGGAGCTGGCAAGGATTGTATTTGGTTCTTACACCGACTTTACCTCCATCTCACTAGTCAATTACACCCCGGTGCACTCCAAGTCCAGCTCTGGGGAGATTGTCCTTAAGAGGCAAAGATCACTAGACAATGGACATGGCTTTGGTCAAAGGTTGTATGAAACAATACTTGAGAACCCACATAGGGTGATAATGATCAATGATGTTGATCAGTTGGAATATGACTCAGAGATTAGTATCAGGAACGCAATAAAAAATGGAAGAGTTATGAGTTGCTATGGTGATGAGATCAGTTTGGAGGATTGCATCATAATACTGAGTTGTGAAGTGCTCGATTCAAGGTCTAGCTGTTCCTCACCTCGGCCCAAGCAAAGGGTCACCGATAATGAAGGCGAGCAACGGAATGACATGAACATAGAGAAGGGAACGAAGCCTTCTTGTTTTATGTTTGATTTGAATGCATGTGTGGAGGATGAAGAATGGGAGGAAAGGGGTGCTTCTGAAAATAATGTGAAGATCCTAGATATTGTGGACGGTGTGTTTTTTTTTCAATTAACGGAGAATTTGTGACATAGTATATCATGCTTCATTTGGTCAACAAATTAGTTTAGAGGTATTAGTTTTTTACTAATATTTTCTCGTACTGTTATTACTTCACCTTTGTTTTCAGCTAGTCTGACGATATATCTTTTGTGTAATATGCTAATTCTATGATAAAGACATGTTAGTGGAAATTATGGGAGGACAAGAGCTGCAACTTTATGGCGCAATTGCTAGCAATAGATGGTTAGATACAACGATCCGTTTTATTTCAACTAATTACCATACATTGATGTTGTCATGCATTGTAACTGGACTACGTTTATGCCGAGATTGTTTGCTGGAGTTAGGTCAGTAGTGGAGACATTGATCGATTTGGTTAGGTCATTAGTTCGTGGGACACTTATTAGAACAGTTCGTGATAATTACATATTGAGCTAATGAGAGTAGTTTAATGTTGTTGCGGTGTGTGGAAACATGCATTGCAATCACTAGTCGTATATATGCTGAACGTTCTGCTCCCCACAAGGTGGAACTTGTTCTTTATGTTTTCCATTTTTAGCAGTTTTATGTTTTCCATGATACTACTATTACGGAGTGATACTTATACTAGAGCTAGCCACTTTCTAGAGAGAACAAAACCCAAAACACCTTTAAATGCTTGCTAGTAGCCTTGCAGGACAAGTGCTAGCCACGACACCCCCTCTCTTATACTACCATCTCAACAATAATAAATCAAACAAGTACTACAAACCATTAGTGCACAAATGATAAGTGCTCCTGGCTGCCCAGTGTGATGATTACATGATGTATTCAGATGCTTTAGTGCTATCATGGAGACCAAATTAGGCAGAGATGTTGCACGATGCATCGTCACTTATTCACTCCTTTATAACTTTCACTCCTTTACAACAAAGTTAAGATATACATTGACGTCTTTCTTCTGCAAACAAATTATACGCAAACAAGGAGTCCTCATCAGAAAGGCATTTGCCTACAATATATATAGTACTACATGACGAGAGTGTAATCATCGTCTACATATTCATTAAAGTACCAAGGTATTTATTCCTGGATTTGGTCTATATAATGCCAAAATAATATTTCCAACTGTACGGTATATATGGTGTAACAAGGAAAATTCCTACTGTGCAATTACGTTATTCAGTTTGACAAACGGTATAGTGGATTGAGGTTTGTGGTCTGGATATAATTTATGCTGTAAACGAACCGAATGTAACAAAGCTATAGACACAGACAGGGAACATTACTCATGCTCTATCCCACGCTCATGTCCATACCGAGCCACATACGAAACCATGCAACGTATTATTATGTATCAGTATGATTAAAGATTTTGGGTATGTTGAAAGGTGAAGACACTTTAGAAGGCAAGGGGAGCAATCTTTACTACAGGGACGATCAAAAGGTATTGCTTTTAGTGTATGGTGATGCCATTTGAGAAAAAGAAAGGTGCTCCTCCTTTCTGTGCTTTAGATTTCCAAATCCACATTACCATCTTAAACTAAAGTGGTGGGTGTGAAAAGCTAGCTTAACATGAGGGAAAAAGAAAGGTTAACTAGGTACAGAGAGATAAGTATCCTTTGGTCATTAGACCCTAAAGCATCGTGCTTTAGAATCTTGGAAAGATAATATATCTCCTGGCATCCCTCAACGTCACACTAAAATAAATGGAGCATGTGTAAGTGAAAAGGGCCTTGGCCTAATGGTTAAGGCACCCGAGTAGCACCTTTGAGGTCCTGGGTTCGACTCCCGGTGGGAGCGAATTTTCTAGGATTTAACGGCATTTGTGCTTTCAGCGGTATTCGACGAGGCCGTCGACAACGAGGCGCCAGTGGTGACTTCGGGAATCTGGAGAATTTGCCGGCTCAGTCTTCGAAGATGCTCATAGGGGTAGGGTTTGCGTATGTACGTTCATAGGGGTGAGTGTGCGTGCGTTGTGAGTGTCTGAGTTGTACTGTGTAATATCTCAAAAAAAATGGAGCATGTGTAAGAAGGGAATTTGTCGTGTGCGACTTTTCTTGGATAAAAATTGACGACATGTGTTGAGATCTCGGAGATTGCAGCACAATGCGCGTGTGTGTTGCCCCTCCTGTCTTTATCATATCCTTATCTATTCTTTTCACAAGCACAATGAAGTATGAACTTAGATTACTACGTATGTTTATCCCATAATGCTTGGGTGTATTATCCCTCCCGTCTCACCTTTTTATTAATCTTAAAAGTGGAGAGTGCCATACAGCTTTCTTATCGACAGCATCGAGTCTTGCACCCAGCCTAGTGACGATCTCGCTCTATACATATGCGGCTATCTATTTTGCACGTACGAATTGCTTCGGTCAAGGAAGTAAAGAAGGTAACAAAAAACATAGGCCCAAATGCATTTAGAGTACCGAAAATTATTTTGTGAGGATAGGGCCAAATGCACTTACTTGAATGAAATGTTCAAGTTCAGTTCGATCCATTTTAGTATGATACGCCCTCGAACCTCGAATCTATTATATATATAATTGATTAAGAAAAGGAGTCACCACGTTCACTCTAAAATGCTAGAAATTCCCACGTTAATCTGAGAAAATAAGAAGAGAAAATTACTCACCACTAGTCATTACGAAACAATTAGTCACAAACCCCTATAAATATTTATAAAAAAGCTAAATTCAGAATAATAAAAAATAGCCAAAATAACCCTCGCACCTATTTTTAAACTACTCATCATGCCATTATGACTCAAAAAATGGCTAAATTCAAAATAATAAAAACAGCCAAAAATACCTCTCACGTCTATTTCTAAATTACCCACCATGCTATTATGAGGCAAAAAAATTGAAATAATAAAAAAAACCAAAAATACCCCTAATTCATGTTTCTAATTTACCCACCATATCATTATGATTTATGAGTCTAAAAATAACTAAATTTGGAATAATAAAAATAGCCAAAAAATTACATCTAATTCCTATTTATAAATACACCATTATAAAAATACACCATCAGATGTCTAGCTAGCATGGTACATGTAACACCCTGTGTTTTTCCCATATTATAAAAATCACTAAAAATTTAAACTTTTTCGAATTACAACAAATGCAAACCAAATTTAGAGGCAAGTTACACATCAAAATGTTTTCTTGAATTTTTTTAATGTGCATCAAACACCACCATGTGCATATTTGGAATTTTCTGTTTTTATTTATATGTTCTTCTGATCCTGTTCCTTTTTCAAATTTGAACCCCATTCAAATTTCAAGCAAAATCAACTCTGGGAAAATGTTTAAATCAAATCTTCCCTCCTGGGCCGCCTCCCGCCTTTTCCTTCCGCGGCCCACCTCCTTTTCCCTTCTCCCCCCCCCCCCCCCCCCCCCCCCGCAGGCCGGCAGGCCCAAGCCTTTCCCGCGCTGCCCAGCTGGCCCAGCTGCCCCTGCGCCAGCCCACGACGGCCCGTCGCGCACCCCTCGCGGTCACTGACGAGTGGGACCCGTCTCCGTCTTCCTCCCTCGGACCAGCGGACCGAGCGCCGCTCGCCGCCGTGGTACGACGGCGCGGACGCCAGCGCACGCCGCCCGCGCCTTAACTCCGCCTCAACTCCTATTCGCCGGCGTACACCGCCCCTCCGCTCCCATTGGCCCGATGCGCCACGTCGAGCTGCCACCACTGCGCCGCGTGCTCCCCGTCAGAGCTACATTTACTCCGGCGAGGAGCCGTTGCCGCGAAGCTTCCCCTCCGGCCTTGGCTATAAGAGGAGAACCTCCTCTCCTTCACGCACAAGCCTTCCCCGCACTCCTCCTTCATTTCCACTCGCTCCGAGCTCGGGTTCTCCGTTTTTCCCCTCCGTCGTCCTCAAGTCCGGCAGCTACTCCGACGAGCAATCCACGGCCAACCAGTCTGCCCCGCTCCCCTTTTCTTCTTCCTCCGGACTCCTCAGCGACTCCCTAACCCTCCCCTGCCTGCCCTTCTTGCAGCTGGGACGAGGAGCATGGAGTTCGCCGGGGGCTAGGGTTCCGGCCACCGTGCTCACGTCGACACCGCGTCTCCGGCCACCTCCGACGTCTTCAAGGCCACCGTGAGCACCCCCATCCTCCCCTGGTTCTTTTACACCATTCCAATTAACCCTTCGCGCTTGTTTACCTTGCTTGCACCGCGCCTCCTCGAGCGCCACCGCGCGACCTCGTCGCCGGTGAGCCGTACGCCCGCGCCTGGCCAAGCCAAGGCGTGCATCGCGCTCCTCGTGCACGCGCGCGCGTGCACGACCACTTGATTTCACGCCAGCACGCATGTGTGCGCGCTCGCGCTCTGCCCACCGCCGCGCCGCCGCACTCCGGCGAGCGCGCGCCGCCGCTGCAGCCACCCTCCGCGTCACCATGTAGCGCCGCTAGGATCGCCCTCACGCGTAGGCCCAGTAGGTGCTCACCACATCCTCTCTCGTGCGCAGTAGCCACCGCCGGCGAGCTCCCCGTCGACGCGCAGCCGCGCGCACCTCTCCTCCGGCGCGTTTGACCGCGCCACGCTGTCATCCGACGTGGCACGCCACGTCGACGGCTGGGCCCGCGACGACCTGGTCGGCCTCGTCCAGTCAGCGTTGGTCCACGGAACCGGTGCACCGTGGACCACACTCACACCCACGCTCGGCCCACCGCACCCGTGGACCTAGTCCACGGCACAGTGGACCACAGCGGACCCGCCCCTGCGGTCCCACCTGTCGGTCTCACAAGCTCTCTGTAATTGCTAGAGCTACACTCAAGTTGTACACAGAACCTTTTTCGGCCACCTTTCCTTTAGCAGAAAAATTCCATAAAATCCCTGAAAATAGTATATTATGTCCTAATCATCTTGCAACCCTTGCTTACCTCTGGATAATTAGGATTTACCTTCTGCTAATTAATTTGACTTAAATCCTATTATTTCCTCCATTGAAAATCTTGCAAAATTCATAACTTATTCATTGTAACTCCAAATTTGATGAATCTTTCGCCAAAATTCATCAAATATTATGATCTGCCTGTTGGAACCAGAGCTATTCACTGATTCCCACTGTTGACCTTTATTTGGATTTAATTGCTTGTTAGCTTAAATGGTTTGATCGTTAGATTTATTCGATCGTCGTTATTTGCTCTTCATTAGAGGATCAAGCTTTTGAGGAGGGAAACGAGGATCCGGATTACGAGGACTTAGAAGAAGAAGACTTTGGTGAAGGCAAGTTCTAACCCCTTTGATCATGTTGACCCTATGTTTGCAAATAGTCCTATATAGAGCCTGCTTTGGAAATAACTGTGCATAATATTTAAACATGCTTTAAATGCTAGATGACCCTATATTGATGATTGCCATGCCTTGTTAATTGGTTACCCACTGCCTTGTTAGCCCTAGGATTCACTGTCATTAATTCTTTAATGATATGTTGATATGCTACACTGCTTAGGACTTATTACCTTGCGTACTTAATTAATCATGCTATACATGCTTTTTGTGTTAAACGCGTGTGTGATTGGTGGAGTGTGTGTGAACATGAAATGTGGGGTGGTAACTTATTAGTGATATTTTGTGCAACCCATAGTGGGGATACTCCTTGACGGGAGCAAGCGAGGTAGTCCTCAGTGGGGAGGGCTATCTCTGGGATGCGAGTCCTCCTTTGAGGATAGCTATTGGAGATGCTTGCTTCGGTCGTATAAGGACCGGTTCATGTGCCGCCTGGCCTAGCACCTCTCGTACAACCACATGCCTTGAATGGGAAAGGTTTGGAACCACACCCTACTATAGTGTTCACCCGGTACCCACCTGGAGGGCAGAAGATTGCGACGGAAGCCAGGAGAAGACCCGAAGCAGTGATCGTCGTGGTCCGGCATATGGTGTTCTTTCAGGCCTTTCTACATGATGATGATGATATTGTGACGCCCCTGGTTGGAATGTTTCCGTGGTGGTGCCGCGGTGACACCAAGTAGGTACGGGACCATTAGTATGCCAGCCCAACCTATGACGATGGGGAGGACTGGGGTACCATGTGGGGAAATGTGTACAACCTCTGCAGAGTATAAAAATCTATCATGATAGCCGTGTTCCACGGTACTGGACAACGCGACAGCTTGTGCCACACAATGATTAGTATAATAGTGTGAGTTAACCCCCTTGGTGTGTTTTTTGGAATACTCCGGTGTGTAACCGTGAGCTGGTTTCCTGCCAGCATTAAAATGTGGGAACTGGCGGGATGGACTTTGTCTCCCCCAGGGCCAAACAACCCCATTAATCCTCAATGATAATCCTGTTTAGTAGTTTGCGAACTGCTTTGTTTTACAAACAACCCCCTGCATAAAACTGGCCTTCCGCCCAAGCACTCAGCCCACAGCCTATCCTTTGATAATATCCTTGCATGCTTATATCCCTTGCTGTTAGGACTTGCTGAGTACCTTATGTACTCACCCTTGCTTTAATCATTCAGATGAGGAACCTGAGTATCAGGAGGATGGTGATGAAGAGTAGGGTTCCGTCCGCACTCAAGATGCCTGTGTCGGCTCCTTTTTCCGTCTTCCGCTGTAGTGGTGTTTAAGTGGTTCTGCCTTTGCGGCCCACTAGCATGATGCTTGATGTAATAAGATGGCCCTTGGCCAGGAGTTGTAAGACCTTTCATGTATGAAGGTTTGTATGAGACTCGGTAATATTTATGTAAGTGATGACTCTGTGATATCATTCTGTGTAAAGTGTATGTATCAGCGTCTGATCCGGGGACTGATACGGTAAGCACTCATGCTCCAGAAATGGGGTATGACAGTACATTCTATTATTTTTAGCATGACACTTTTTTTTCCAAAGATTATTTGTAGCAGGATACGTTCTTTTTTTCCTACTATGATATATGTTAATCCCTCCGTTCTGTTAATGTTGTCGTTCAGACAACCAAAGCTAGGCCATTTTGCACTGTATTTCTGGTCTGAAACGACAACAATAACAAAACGGAGGGAGTAGTTGTTTAGCATGGTACATTTGAACCGACCTTACTTCTAATAAAGAATCAAATACAACGGGTTAGTTAAGACACTATCCAAGACAAATGATGACTCATCTCACACTCAAATTTAAAGATGGTGAGAATTCTACAATCTATTTCTATAAATGTAGAGTATAAAAATAATAAATTATGTTAAACTTACACAATATTATAAAAAATATTTTAAATAGTATAATAAGTTTAGCCGCACAAATGTGTGGGTAGTTGTCCTAGTTGTTACTGGTAGGACACATGTCCATTTCATTCGAGGACGTTGGGAGTATCTTGTACATATTGGTATCAAGAATGCCAGGGCAATGTTAATCTGTGTGTGTGAACGTTAGTTCAAAAAGGCAAGAGCATACTCTTCCTCTTTCGACGACGAAATGTACGACAGGACTGACCTTTCACGTAGACACAGTTTTTTTTTTTTTTTGTTTCTGGATATGTGCATATCATAGGATTTCGTGGGCACGTACGATGTCAAATCCAAGGTGCCATACTGCCGTATCTTGTGGTACCAGTCTCAAGAAAATGTCATATACTTTTTTTTTAGATAATGAAATGTCATATACTTATCAACCAGCAGATCACGGATTTCTCACTCGAAAAAATAAATAATGTACCCTACCTAGGTATGCTTATTTGATCATTCGTCATTAACTCTCTTTAGCAAGATGCACCCTTTTTTACGGTATAATAATTTCAACTTTTCTACATATGATTACACACCGATCAGCTACGCCCACCAGTCTTCAAGCTAAGTAGCAGGTCTTGATTGGCTTTAGATAAAATATTGGTTAATTAGCTATATATATGTGTCTTATCCTTTCCCCTAGGTAAGCTAGTGACCTTCATGTGTTGTCACGATGGTAGCCACGAGCTTTGTCCAATACTCCGATCCATCGATAAAGTTAGACGTCACAAAAGTGTATATAACCTTAATGTGCCATGCATGAGTCGCGAAAAGCGGTGTATATTTGTGCCTCCTGTGGTAAAAAGGTGACAATATTATAGAGCGACTCGATGGGTGTATATTTAGGTCAAGCACCCTCAGATTTTTACAAGGACACCTAGTAATTTCGTTTTTGCATAATTCACTACGGGAAACCCGATGTTTGCCGAGTGTCGAGGTCTTTGCTGAGCGTTTTTTTTCGGCACTCGGCAAGATTTCTTTGCCAAGTGTCATAAAAAACACTCGGCAAAGATTGGTTTGCCGAGTGTTTTTTTGCACTCGGCAAAGATTAAAAACTTTGCCGAGTGTCCCACCTTGACACTCGGCAAAGATGCTTTTTTGCCGAGTGTTAAGGTAGGACACTCGGCAAAGATCTTTGCCGAGTGTTTTCTCTATTACACTCGGCAAATAAAATTTCAATTGATTTTTTGATGTATTAAATTAATTCAAATAAAAAAGGTTTGAATTACAAAGTTGTATAACTTATTAAGATCTACACTTTTTATTTTGTTCATTTCTTCGTTCAACAAAACACTATAAAATTTGTTCACAAAATCTACATCTCCTACATAGTTTCATGAAACTATAGGAGGGATATATAACATTTGTGAACAATATTACTATCACTATATCGAATGAATAAATGACTAAAACAAAAGTTGTAGATCCTTAGAAGTTATGAAACTTTGTAGTTCAACACTTTTTTAATTTGAATTAATTTTGCTAACGAAATAGAGGTTTGAATTTTCTTAAATTTGAATTTTGAATTTTTCAAACGATCTCAGATGGAGAAACGACCAAAATGAAAGTCATAGACATCGAAAAGTTACGAAACTTCATAGTTGACAATTTTTTTATTTGAAATCATTTTGTCAACGGAAACTTAGTTTGAAAGAGTTCAAATTTGAAATTTAAATTTTTCAAATGACCTCAGATGGAGAAACGACCAAGCTGAAAGTTGTAGACCTAGAAAAGTTATGAAACTTTATAATTGATAACGTTTTGATTTGAATTTGTTTAGATCTTCAAAAAAATTAATTGACACTCAGTTTAGTATAATATGTGTAGAATCAAAAGGGATATAAGCACATGTGATGCTGTGGTAGAGAGAGTCTCGCGCGAAGGAGAGGTGGTCACAGGTTCGAATGTCACTGGACGCATAGTGCGCAAAAAATACCGTGACCTGCCAATTGATGACTTGGAGTTTGTGGCTAGCCGGTGGGGGCCTCCCCTCATTAAATAAAATATTTTTGCTATTTTTTCAATTCATATTTTCCCGAGTGTCCGACATAAAACACTCAGCAAAGAGCCTTTTTCTGACCAGAATTTGTCGAGTGCTTTTTGCCGAGTGTTACACTCGGCAAACTCTTTGCCGAGTGATTTATCTATTGTTTTGTATGGCGATGGCTCAATCCGTTTCCAACGGCCTAAATGAAACCATAGTAAAACATTTTGGACTTGGACGCAACAATCTAAAAAACACAATTCTAGCGGCGGGAATTGTATCATCACGGGTTCGAATCTCACCGGAAGCATAGTGCGCAAAAAATACCACGACCTGCCAATTGATGACTTGGAGTTTGTGGCTAGCTAGTGGGGCCTCCCCTCATTAAATAAAATATTTTTGCTATTTTTTTTGATGTTTTTTAATTCATATTTTGCTGAGTGTCACTCGGCAAAGCCTTTGCCGAGTGTCCGACATAAAACACTCGGCAAAGAGCCTTTTGCTGATCTGAATTTGCCGAGTGCTTTTTGCCGAGTGTTACACTCGGCAAACTCTTTGCCGAGTGTTAGAGTGGCTTTGCCGAGTGATTTATCTATCGTTTTGCATGGCCATGGCTCAATTCGTTTCCAACGGCCTAAATGAAACCATAGTAAAACATTTTGGACTTGGACGCAACAATCTAAAAAACACAATTCTACCGGCGGGAATTGTATCATCAGTGATTTGTGATCTCATTTTTGCGTAAACTCTATA
The DNA here is from genome assembly GCA_007726485.1 of Eragrostis curvula. Classification (NCBI taxonomy): domain Eukaryota; kingdom Viridiplantae; phylum Streptophyta; class Magnoliopsida; order Poales; family Poaceae; genus Eragrostis; species Eragrostis curvula. Next base: position 50,949,720 of record CM017440.1, on the reverse strand, counting down.
TGTTGATAATTTTTTGGAGATGATCTTACTTCTATATAAATAATCGGGTTTAGATTCCCCAAGAGCATTTCCTATACTCCATCTGTTTTACATTAATCGATATTCTACTTTTATCCTATGTTAAATATTTATATCATTTATCATCAGTTTTTACAAATTTGTATTAGTTCAGCAACATCCAAGTTGGAGTACGATGCAAATACTTATCATGCTAAATCTAAAAACATAAATCTCTCTCTCTCTCTCTCTCTCTCTCTCTCTCTCTCTCTCTCTCTCTCTCTCTCTCCAAGGTGACTGCAGTTACCGAGCTTTCGTGAGCAGGCACATCCAAGGTGACTGCAGAAGGGCCTAACTATCAATATTTTTAATCTGAATATTTTACGGTTAGGATCAGGACAATTTGGAGATAATGGTGGCTGTATCAACTTTCATGACACCTTTCTTTCTCTTACCTTTCCAAAGTGCTGCAACTTTTTACAAACTCAAGACAAGTGCTTTGGCAAAGATAGGTCACCTTTACCCTGTGTTAACCTTTAGCAGGAAACTTCAAACATGCATACATATCATACATGGAGCTGGCAGTATACAATTCCTCTTAGCCTATCTGTATCCATTAGCTTGTCTTTGTAGACTTCATTGGTGCTTCTTAAAGCATTTCAGTGCGGTGCGGTCATCAACTCGCACGATAGAAACCAATACCACAGGAGCCTGTGGGGTTCCAAGTAGCATGCTACTACACAACATCGCTTTTATTATTCTCTTTTTGCTCTATTCGTTAATTGAAAGCTAGACCATCATTCATTAGACATCAACCTCATCACGTAGCATATAAGTACGGATGCATATAATTCCAGTAACTGTAACGAATGCTAACTTTTGATGCTGAATGGGTTACTCGTTTGCTTGCGTGGTTTTCTTCACCGTTCCCTAGGGCTTCTAAAAAGAAGAAGCCAATTGTAACACAGAAAATTTTTAAAATACCTTGTCCCTAGCTAGAAAGAAAGGCACACACATATTTTGTAGTCTAGGAAAAAAAAAACCTTGGAGGGGTATAGTATGAGTGAATTAATAATAACTAGGATGGTTGCCCGCGCATTTGCGTGACTAAACTTACTATACTATTTAAAATGTTTTTATATCATTGTAGAAAATTAACATAGTTTATTATAATTTATTTATTTTATACTCTATATTTATAAAATAGTAGAAATAGATTCGAGAATTTCTCACCATCCCTCAATTTGAATGTGAGATGAGTCATCATTTATCTTGTATTTTGTCTTAGCTAACCCATTGTGATTATGTTTTAGAAGTGAGGTCGGTTCAAACGTGCTATGATAAACAACTAACATATGTCATAGTAGTAAAAAGAACGGGCCGTGTTACAAAGAAATCTTTTGAAGAAAACATGCCGTGCTAAACATAAGAGAATGTACCATGCTAGTTAGACATATGGCGGTGTATTTTTTATAATGGTGTATTTAAAATTAGAAATTAAGTGTATTTTTGATATTTTTATTATTCTAAAATTTCTCTATTTTGGACTCATGATATAGTGGGTAAATTAGAAATAAGAATTGGGGATATTTTTAGCTCCTTTTATAATCCAAATTAAGTTATATTTTGGACTTATAATGGCATAATGGGTAATTTAGAAATAGGTGTGGCGGGTATTTTTTGTTATTTTATTATTTTGAATTTAGCTTTTTTTTGGCTCATAATGGCATGCTGGGTAATTTAAAAGGCAACATATCCTATGAAAACTAGGTTTGTGTGAGAACTATGAGAACTCCAATCTAGGCCACATGATCTTGATCCAAGAGGGGCGCATAGGGAGAGGTGGGAGGGGGGATTTGCAAAAGTATGATTAAGTGAACGGTGATTTTGCAAATTTCCCCTTCCACCTGAATTCATGATCCATTGGATCAAAATCATGTGGCCCAGATTCGAGTTCTCATAGTTCTCACACAAACTTGGTTCTCATAGGATACGTTGCCAATTTAAAAATAGGTGTGAGGGGTATTTTTGGCTATTTTTTATTATTCTGAATTTAGCTATTTTTGACTCGGAATGGCATGGTGGGTAATTAACATATAGGTGTGAGGGGTACTTTTTGTTATTTTTAATTATTCATAATTTTTCTATTTTATAAATATTTATAGAGGTTTTGTGACTAATTGTTCATAATGGCAGTGGTGGGTTATTTGTCTTCTTATGTTCACGGATAAAAAATATCATCTTCAAAAGGTTCAATCTGTCAAGAAAATCAAAGCGAGTATTGCTAATGTATTTGTAATTATACGGTCTGCACAAAACCGGCCGTGATCAACTGACCATCACCAGCCGTAAAAGATTCTTTGGTCCCGTTTCATTCTTTTTTTGTCCACTAGGTCTGGCTATGAGTGTGTCCGATTCATTTTCTTTCCACGAAGCTTTTTTCCTTTGATATATATAGTACATGCATGGAACTCCCGTAGAAAGATCCACCTGGGGCATCTACAATCAGTCCACTACTCACATTATTTTCTTTCATTCATGTGCGCTACCTAAACTGAAGCAAACACAGCTTTCTTACCACAAGAACTAGTGAACTACCCATGCACCTCAATACAACTGAACATATATATCAGCTGGCCTTCTAATTCAATTTCTTCCTCAAATATAATGAAGGAGATGCTAACATCTCTTCGAAAGCTGCCTTCTCAAGTAAAAACATGTTTTCCATATATATAAAAAATACTCCAGAGCTCCATTTGGCATGTTTAAGAGAAGGGTTCTCAATGAGCAAGTTAGAGCTGAAACTATAACAAAGAAGTTGCTGCAATAGAATTGGTAGTGTTCTAAACGATCGGAGCCCGCCCAAGTACTGCTTAGGAGTCGAGAGTGATCACGAATGGATACAGAGTTTCCACATTGCCAGGCTTTGCGGTCAAAAGGGAGGGATTTATCTACATAGCTGCCACTGCGGTTGGAGACGATGCGGCTACTTTCGCTTTCATGTTGTCATTACAGTGAGAAGGCAAGCAGCTAGGTTACTTCTTGGATCTCCCGACGATGAAAGTGATGAGATTTTGAATGACATGGGATCAAGGTGTTGTAGCTACGCAAATGTTCCTCTAATACCTTTTTTATACCCAAATCTGTCTTTAAATAGTGATGCCTAACTTTTGAGAGCTGCTAAACTTTACAGAGACATTGATACATAACACGCGCCGAGAACTGTTTTGATGTCTTGTTTACGAAGCACTGAAAAACTTCGGCCCATTTTATACATTACCCATGACCACTCACCTGTCTACATATGGGCCGCCAACTACTCGCTTTGTGGGACGACAGCAACCCATCTGGGCTTTGACGGCCTTCTCGGGAGCAGAGAGTTCAGTCATTGCAAAGCGAATTATAACTTTTTCGGGAGAGATGCACGGATGAAATGCCAAGCATGATCCACTAAATTGGCTAAAAAAATGGCTTAAAAAAAGCAGAAGCATCGTTCTAAAAAATAACTTTGTTTGAAATAAGAAAGAACGAAAATACTCTCTGTCTCAAAAAAGGTATTGCCGGACATCATGTTTGATATTTCGTCTTATTCAAAAAAAATATTTAAATATAAAAACAAATATGCCATAATTAACATATATTCAATGATAAAACAAATTGTAAAAAAAATAGATAAAATTTTAGGAAAGAAATCCAAACACTATTCTAAACATGGGAGGAAATGAGAACACGGAACACCCCAGCAGAGGTTGTGCAAAATCTATTTGTTCATTCGAAAGGACCCCCAAAAAATATTTCCCAGCAACACATGTTTACTCCTGCATGTTTACCTTACAGGCTGGAATCAATAACATCACATGCCAACGCAACACTACTTTTAAGATATAGTTTTCGATCAACGCATCATCATCAGTGTTTCAGACAAAATAAGGTGAAACCGTACCCAAAAATGCGCTAGCTTCATCTCATTCGCGCCATACCAGTTGATGTTCTACCAACCACGGCCACGGGACTGTCCCCACCCGCCACGGCCACCTCCATGCCTGCCACCGCTACTACCTCCTCTGCCCCATTGCTCAACCGGCCGCCATACTGCCTGCTGCGTCTGGAACAGGCCGCCGTACTGCCCTCTTCCTGACCAAGCACCGCATCCAGCCGGCCGGAAACTGTAGGCGCCGCCGCTGTTAAAATTTCCGCCGTGTCTTTGTGCAGTGGGACCATGGATCCCTCTCCCACGGCTGCTGCTGATGCTATTCCAGTGCGGTGTCTTGGCGGTGATGGCATTCCCTCTCCCACGGCTGAAGCGGTTGATCCTTGGCGGCACCGCCATGGCGGCGGTGGTTACAGGCGGTCGATTGCCCGGGTAGGTGTGCCACAAAGGCTTCCTTGAAATGTCATCTTCAGTTAAAGTCTGGAAGATGCATGACTTCATAAGAGATCATGGTAATTATGAGGGTAAATGGGCATTTCAAATGAGCCAAAACAAATTGAAATGAGCATGTTATTAGTATTATAGAGTCAGAGAATTCACCTTTTCTGGTATATTGACGTTATCAAGTAGTCTTGGAATGGGCTTCGTCGTCTCAGGGTTGAAGAACAGGAATGATCTGAAACATTTCAAATTATTATGTAACGGAAGAAGTAAAACTTTTTTTCTCAGGAACGTTCCAATTAAATATAATTGGATCAAGAGAAAACATACATTGTCTGATCATTTCTAATGTCCTCTAGATCTTTCACAGGCGAATGGAAAAGGCCACTGCTCATATCATTATCTTCAGCAGAAGACAACCATCCTCTAAGATCACTGTTCGGAGTAGAATTCAGAATTATTATTGTCATAATATTTGTCAAACCAGACTTTTGAGAATTCGTCAGTGTACAATCAGCTCCTAGATGTACCTGATAGAAGGATCTATCTGAAGCTTTCTTGACGAACAGTCAGATGTTTGTGTAGATGCTGCATTGCTTGCAAGAGTATTTGAGTTCTGCAGGAAGATCTTCTCTTGTCGGGCAGTGTTCCTACTCATCTCATGCATCTGGACACAGACAAGGTAAAATACGAATAAGCATCATACTACTTCAGTGCAACTTTATGACAGAAATTTCTTTTTACCGCGAGATTGTTCTCCACTGTCTTGGTGGCCGAAAGCAGCAGCTTTTCATCAATGAATGGCAGCATTGCAATACCCTGAGAATTTGTTTCAGGGGAAACTAGTTAGCATGCATGAGTAGTGAGGAGATGCTGGTGCAGCAAGAATATTAGTGCAGCTAGTCTTTTGAGTTTCTATATATCTATGGGTATAGAAACCTAGTTCGAAAATGTTCATTCAAGATCTTCCGAAAGAAAAAGTCATCCAAATATACGAAAGGTTGACTTACTTGCCACAAGAAACGTTTTCCATGGGTATCAATCTGCAGATCTGGAGAGAAAAATAGATTCTTTTACTTCAATAATCTGCTACATATTCTGATTACGGGTTGGTACTAAAATAATGAATATACCTGATGGGTAGAATTTTTGTATTGAAGATCCTTCACTTTCCATCAATTCTCTATAACAATTTGGCAGTGCACATGAGCTGCAAAAGGAAACCAAAACTTAAAATACTGCAATACAAAATGTGGTTACTTATTTAACTAAGAGTGGTCACTGTTGCCTTTCTGGTGGAAGAACTGCCATGAGCTGATCGAATGGTCTCAGTGGCTTGTCCTTGGTGAAAGATATCTTGAACTGAGATAGGCCTTTGAGATCAGATGCAAAAGGAGCATAATGGAAGGGGTAGTACCTGCAGAAACAAGAACAGACATGCTAACGACAAGCATGACACAATGGAAATATTTTCGGTCTTACATATCAACAAGAATTTGCAGTTAAAATATATTTACTTGGCACTATTTAACAAACTTAGAGGTATCAGGACCACTCATCATAAGATTTTAGAATAATGGAAGCACACTACCTAGCTAACTATCAACACAAATACATGGACAAAACAATTCAGTTCAAATAAAAATTTCCTACTACGTACCAGCTCCATGATGGAACGTCTGCAAAATAGTACTGCAGCACCCAACAAAGCCCCTCTAGATACTTCTGAACCTAAAATCAATTAATAAGTAAGAAAAATATCCTTATCACACCTCATATTCTCACGTGAATTCTATTTAAATAAAAAATAAACAAGAAAAATGTAACCATGTTGTTCTTCAGCTTCCCAACTTCATTATAATTTTCAATACCAAACTTTTCCCGGTAGAACCGAGATTTCCACCCTGCGAATCCCAGTCTTATCTGTGCAAAAGATACGTCAATACTGATACACAAGCGAAAAACCTTTTAAATTAGGCATGACTAACCTTGTCATGATTAGACGCTCCACTTTTTACAAGGTCTTGCTTTTTACGAAGAGCATCCTTTAAGTTTTGCCTCAGCTCCAGGGTATTTGCAGTAATCTAATGAACAGAGATAAATTTTGAGAGAACAGAAATAAATGAATATCAAGGTATTTCCGAAAAAAGGCAGGTAAACAATTGTGTATTTCCAGTGCTCCTATAATAGACTAACAAATACAAGCAAACTCTACCGTACATCTGACTTGTTGGAGCTGCAGGCGGAAATAGTACATTGTGTTTCAAGAGACTTGACCAATAAGTCTGGACCATCAGGATTTTCTTCCTGCGTAGAAAAAAATGAGATAAAACACTTGAACCTATCAATATTTTTTTTGTACAAATTTTTGAAATTATAGCCAATCCTCACTGCATCATCAAAATATTTCTCATTCCAATCTTTCTCTGCAGCCTGACGCAGTATCTTGCGCTGATAGCTCTGCATGTAAACAGCAAGTTACGAAAGGGACCAGCACACATTCTGACAAGGCTTTAATTTTATAACAACACACTCGATTATTAAAAGAAAAACTCTGCTTGAAAAAGAAAACATACCTCTTGTAAGTCATATCGTTTTACAAAGATTTTCTCTTCACACAAGGACAGTTCATGAAAAAACTTTTCCAACCTTGAGACCTTAAGATAGGCAGCATGTTTTTCTGTAACCTGATTCAATATAAAAAAGAAGTGAAGCAAAACATAGATAATAGTAATCACTGATGAAACAAATAGCGAGATTCTGCAGGTACTTTTTCTGTGTTCACAATGTAGCCCCCCATTTTGTTGAAGTTTGTTTTGTACACCTCGATGAGAAGGTCAACTGCATCCTGTGTACCATGAAGGATTGACCAGAGAAACAATTCAGTTTTTCATAATTGTGAACAAGTGAAAGAACATGACCACAATACATTCCTCCAAACTATTGAGACTACGAAGGCATACACTATATAGATAGATGCATACCTCACGTATCTCAAGCGATGGAATGTGTGGAATGAAATCATTTCCTGTCAAGAAACAAATAAATATGAAGTCATCCACAAGCTTCTCGACATCTGTTTTGAATATAGGGTTCAATATCTTCAGATCAAGCTCCAAGTACTCCCTCAGGACCCATATGTTCAAGAACTGCAAGAGGATGGTGTTAATTCACAAAATTAAAATAGAAAACCTCTGTTACTAAAATATAATATCAAGGAACAAACCTGATACGACTTTTTAGGAGTCTTGCCCCTAGTCCTTTCTTCTGTTGCCCGGGGGAACCAGCCTCTATACTTCGAGGACTCTTCAGTTTTGACCAACTCTTTAGCTAAAGGGATACAATTTTCTGGCTGAATTTCTAATACATCCTGGCCAAGTTAAAACATAAAGTATTCTTAATTCTATAGTTGAAAATTGTTGCCACAGCATTTTACTGAAACCTGGAGATAGCACTGAGGATACGCATGAACAGACCTCCCTCAAAATTGAAAAGTGAGGTTCATGAGATGCCAAAGCAAGCATAATTAAATCAGCATCCTGAAATAATTATTAAGAGTCAGTCTAAACAGTGACTTGAAAAGGCAAATAATCAAATTGTTGCAGAGAACTTTTCATATTATTCGGACTATGCATATGCATATATTCGTACAAATGACTGACATACCAGTCCATACAAGCAATGCCGTGTGTTTGGGTCATAATTCTCGCAGCTGCGTTGTGCACGGATGAATGACATGATTTTGTGCTCGCCTTCTCCAGGAACATTGGAGTCAGACAGTATAACCTTCAGAATGAGAAAATTGTGAACATACTAATCATGCAATGACAGTTAAAAAAATATCAGCTAGGAATGTCATCAACAAAAGTTACTCCATAATAAGATATAAAAGAACAAGTTTTAAGAGATTATGGAACTAGTTAACCACTTAACATAAAAAAAATCAACAACGAATAGAACTTTTCACACTGCAGAATTGCATCTGTACAAGTGAGAAACGAAATCAAATTAAGTGTGCCATCAGTCGAACCTTGATGTCTTTCCATCCAGGGTCACTATTCAACCGGGAACGGATATAGTACTCAAGCGCTGTCGAGAGCTTCTCCATGAACGCAGTCCCCGGTGTAATGACATTGGGATCCGAAACCTCGTTCGTCTCCCTCGGCAGCACCTCTTTGCCTTGTGCCTTGAACTTTTCTCTCAGAAGCTTCTCTTCTATTGCCTGCAAAATCAGAGCATCAATATATTTGCCATTGCTGTGAGGCATTGCACCGTGATATGTACAGCCTCTGAAAAGGATGTTGAGTGAGAGTTCACCGCATCTTTGGCATCCTTAGCAGCCTTGAAGCGCCTGGACCTCTGCTGGTTCATTTTGGCGCGAGGAGCGACACCATCTGCAGGTGAAACAAGGAAAGTCAACGGATCGGCTGAGCAACGACATGTGCTGATCGATGCTAGTATTAAGATGGTAAGCAAAGAAAGAAAGAAAGAAAGAAAGAAAGGGATTAAGCCTGAATCGACCAAAAATGCCTAGAAAAAGGAACAGAGAGCATACAGTAAGAGCAGTACTACTAATGTATTACCTACTGCCAGGTAAAGCAGCTTGGTTGGCCTGACGATGCGGAAGAGACGGTCCATGTACTCGAACATGGCCTGGAACACCTTGTCGAACGTCGTCGGCGGACACACCTGGATCGATCGATCTGGATGCTTCAGTGCGTGGATCCTACACACGAATCGAGCGGAGATGGAGCTACGTACCTGGTCCTCCGGGTGGAAGCAGGGGTGGATGATGCCATTCATGTCGAGGTACAGATTGTGGTAGACGCCATTGCTGGGGCCCTCCCCGGCGTCGCCGTCGTCGTCTTCTCTCGCGGGGACGACGATGTTTGGGTACTTCCCCACGAGCCACTTGTAGAACGACGGCACACCCATGGCAAGCCGGAAAACAGCTTCCCTTGCTCGTCGGGTCGTCGCCGATCGCCAGATCACTCGCGCTCTCTTCTCAGCTGTGCGTGGCGTCTGGTGTTCAAAAGACTGGAGCTTTGAGGCCTTGTGTGCGAGGCGGAGAAGACGGGGAGCGGCCCGTCGGTCGCCGTGCTCGTTGCACGGGGAGACGGAACGGCCGGCCGGGGCGGCCGTGACATGACATATCGTGGGCCCATGACACGGTGCCCACCGATGAGTCCACGTGTGCAGGCATGCACGGAGGCGTGGCCGCCGACGCCTCGCGTCGCACGGGTAACGAGACGGCTACGCGAGCAATAGCTGCACCTACCTTGCTTGTTGCAGAGCTTGCATGCATGCACGGGGAACCCAAGCCCAAGTGCAATGATGGCGGCTAGAGATTTTCTCACTGGTATACTGCTGCACGCTAGAGAGATCGTCTCGGTACGTGCGTACAGTAACAATCGGGTTTTCACGGGAAGTATCTCGGCGCTCTGTCAGGTTCCGATTAGACTTGACGACTTGCGTTCCCATGGTTAGCCAGCCGATTGCACAGTTCGGTGGAACCGTGTACTAACTATTGTCTTTTTTATTATTATTTTCAACGAGAGTTTCATTTTCACTACTTAAAGTGTGACATAGGCAAATATAGTGACCTAACAAGAGAGTTATAAAAAAATTATCTTAATAAAACTAAGTATACACGATTTACTTTAGACACAAAACATCATGAAACTAGCATTAAAGGAGAGTAATTTTATTTCATCTTATAAACAATCGAGGAAAAAAAATTATAGATTTACATGCTATGAAACATCAAAATGAAACTATGCATTGAAAAGGTTGTTTTATTTGTGGTTTCAAAATACATTTAGTGAGGTGGCACTCTTGAAAACATCAAAATGAGAGGTCCATTAGGACTAACCTTAGAGCTACTCCCTCATTCTGTCTCTTAATATAGGACATTTTAGAGTTTTAAGAATAGAACAAACTATAAAGTTGGTGGGAGAACTGATGGAGCAATAGATTGAGGTGAAAATAAAGTTATAGTAGTCTTTTGACTGCAATTACAAGTGAAAGTTGACGAGCCGGCAAAGTTATTTTTGTATTTGAATTCTAGTTAGAAAGCTCTATATTCTGGGACTGAAAAATTAGCATTTAGCCTTTAATAAGTGCTAGCATCACTCTCGCTCATCCGCTTTCCCCAGATAGTCTCAATGAAAGATTTTATATTGTTGCTTCCAAGAGTGTCACATAAACAACAAGAGAATTATTTAATAATAGAAATAACTTATACTGTACATAGTTTTATTTTCACTGTTTTCAAAAAGCACATGTAAGAGACAAATTGTGTTGAAATCAATATAGATATATTTTCATCTACATGGAATACTTTCTCTATCTCATAATTGTATTGCTATGTCATAAAAAATATCTATGCGACACCTTATTTATTAAAAATAAAACTATATATATTTGAGAGTAGTCTCATATATAATATAATAATAGATGCCTGACGCTTAGTTTCTCTTTTGGGACGCTGCTTTGAGCAAATTGCTCATAATGATAGGCTCTTAGGATTCTACAAATCCAAGCTAATTCCTTCGCCCAACATTTTAAAGTTCATTTTTTTTTCAAATATAGAGTGTTTTGAGAATTTGGTAGGAGAGTTCGTGGAGGGATGTTTTGAGGTAAAATGAGAAGTATAGCAGTCTTTTGACTTTAAGATTATTTTTGTGTTTAAATGTTAGAAAATCCTATATTTAGGGACAGAGGGAGTACAAATTTTTTTTTGAATGATAATGATTTTACTTTTCATTCAGTCAACCCACCACATTATAATCAAATTAATAGCTCAAAGTTTGTCGTATTTTTAAAATCTTTTATATTTATGGATAAATTTTGAGTAACATAATCTTTTATATATGAAGGGACAGATGGAGTACATATCTTGGAGGCCTCTCAACGTATCCATGATCCACCACTTTGGGATGTTTGTTTTAAAAAAAAAGGAACATGAGGGGGGGAGCTACCTCTATTGGTTATACTATATATATCAGGAAAATAGTCAGAATTCCGTTTCTGGTGCGTTGAACAGCTTCTTCACGGCGATCGTGCCATTCCGCAGTATTCCAACATGAGCATGAACAAAAGCCCTTCCATCAAATGTGGCCAAGTATGACTCTATATGAGGACAGTTTTTTTTTTTGAGAAATTACACAGTACAACTCAGACACTCACAACGCACGCACACTCATCCCTATGAACGCACATACGCAAACCCTACCCCTATGAGCATCTTCGAAGACTGAGCCGGCAAATTCTCCAGATTCCCGAAGTCACCACTGGCGCCTCGCTGTCGACGGCCACGTCGCCTACCGCTGAAAGCACAAATGCCGTTAAATCATAGAAAATTCGCTCCCACCGGGAGTCGAACCCAGGACCTCAAAGATGTTACTCGGATGCCTTAACCGCTAGGCCAAGACCCCTTTCACTATATGAGGACAGTTGCACTCATATCTTGCAAAGCGCACCCACCACTTCTCTGATCATTAGAGATATTATTCGTGATGGATTTTTTTTTAGACCTTATTCGTGATGGATTTTAGAAGTGATATAGGCAGATTTTTCGGCACTATGCTTGCATCAAGTAACATACACTCCTTACCTTAAAAAAAAGTAACATACACTCCGAGAGATTGCGCGCTGTGGCTTCACAAGCTATTTGCGATCACATACGTGTCCTTCAATGGAACAAGAAACAGAAGTAACTAGAAAAATGGTGCGGCGTTTGCCGCACCTGACTGCCCACCTCAGTCGAGTCGTGTCACTATGCTTTCTTGGCTGATGACACATGTGCTTATGAAATTGACCTATAATGCAATAATGTTAGTCGGTGGAAATATGCAAAAGCACGAGCACTTTATCTGATGTGTTCAATAACAGGCCTGGACATTGTGTGTACGTGCGGTGAAACTGGGTATGTAGTTGAAGTCTGGAGGTGCCCTGCCTATCCATTGTAAGAAGCCAAATATTTGGATTAGTGTATATTCAAAATAATTGGATAAATATGGTTTGTATCAAGAAGGTATTTACCGATACACATTGATGAGGATTATTGAATTATATTTGCTTGTAGTTGATCGTGATCAGTGTCATACAGCTTAGCCCATTTCTTGAGACTCAACAACACCCTTTTTTATAATGTTGTTGTTAGTTAATATAATTCTATAATGTCTGGAAATATGTGGCTGTTACTACAAACATGACTTCTCATATTGCTCGAATAATTACAAATTTGACCTTGGCGACCTCAACAATATGTGGTTGTTGATGTAGACAAATTATACGAGAGTAGTTCACCAGATGTTCTGGCAATATCCATAGATGAACATATATATGGAAGTTTTCCTCTTTTTCCTTGGAACCTCGGAAGGAGGAAACATACAAATTATGTGCTGAAAATGAGAATCTTACATGCATATGCAGAAGCTGGACCCTTTTTCTACAGTGGACAGTTACATAATTAATGGTTTTACTATTCATGTGAAAAGTAATCCATACGTTGGCCTTGTCTAAACTTATCAATATATAAAGTACTAATTTCAAAGGTAAGGAAAATAATTTCAGAATACCTATACTGGGAAGCCAGGGGTGAATCTGGTGGAGAAATACATCCAAATAAGAAATCATTGATGCGTACTGCAACATTGTGTCCATGAGTTGCTTTTAGTCATCATCTTCAAAGATTATAATTCGTAGTATGAAGTATAAACTGCAAAATGATATCAAAATAATGTGCCCAATTAACCATATCAAAAGAAAAGGCCACATATACACAGTCCCTCTCATGGCAGAACATGATTGGTAAGTTACATTCAATCTACATCAAAGGGGAAAATTATCCTGCAATGAAACATTGTGACTGACACTACTCGAAATGAAACATCTAGACCATATAACAATTAAAATACTTACCTTAGGCAAGTACAGTTAGCTGAATCTCTCTTTATTATTCTTCAAGTTTGTTTAATCCATAGGAACGTACAATTCCTTTCAATAGCATACAAGGTCACAGGCTCAATAAATGGAAATGAAGAATGGGGAAGAGTGCTGCAAGCTAACCATATTCCATTTTAATCTGGCAGAGACCTCGGCATGGTTATTTGGCTGATAATTGAGGTTGTGGCTGAATCACAAGAGCAGTATATCCTACCTGACTTTGACCTCTTTTCTCAGAGTTAAACTATGGGGATCGGAAGAAAACAGCTCCAGTGGGGCTGGGAAGCTCACATCGCCACTGGACCCTATTGGAATTTCATCGAACACCTCGCTTGCGAGGAAGCAGTGACTGCTTTCAGGTACGGGAGCACAAGTGGAGGGAAGTTGCAGCGCATGGCCCGATTTCCCTTCGTGTTAGTCCTTGTGCCTTTTTACGGCGCGCCAATCTCTGTCTCCTTTTTCTAGCTCTTCGCACCGTCGCCGTCCTTGCGCAGTGGCTCCAATGGAGCAACGGCGGCTTGTGCAGGACAACGCAGGCGATGCCTGCAGCGCTAGTCAAGGTTCCAAGTCTTCCATTGCCCACGTCAGACCTGGCACACGAGCTGGCCGTCGGAAAGCCGCCGTCTGCGGTCACATTGCAACAACCTTACCTCCGTGACGATTTGGAGGTGGGCGGAGGTGCATCACGGCGTTGACGCACTGGGACTCCGGGAAATGGGCAGCGAAGGTAATTTGGCTGCCATGGGCGTCAAGCTCGGGAGAGGAGGGGCGGAGGGATGACCGCAGCGGCGGTGACGGCAGTCGACGGATCCGGCGTGGAAAACATGGAGGGGAGAGAGTCTCTCCAGAGAGTTCTACCGTTTCGGGTCCGCGGGAATCGGGCATGACGCAACCCGGTTTGATCCGACGGCCTATGTTGACAGTTCGGCATATCCGACGGCAGTCGTTAACGGGTCGACGTGGACATGCCCACGACCCGCTAACGCGACCGCGTTGGGATATAGAGAGATTATGTTGTTGACGAGTGTACGTGCTTCTTGAACATTCGCAAAAAAATATATAAAAAATAAATAAATAAGTGCTTCTTGGACAGTGGTAGACAGCATATTTATCTATTATATATTGCTTGTGTTCTTCTATTCGCAAGCAAGAATAAACGCTTTTGGCGAGGTCGACCATGCACCGCTGGTCGATAGCACGTGGTGCTGCGATTGCGGGGTTCAAAACGTTTTGTTTGAGCTGAATCAGATGTGTCAAGTGTCCACCAAATTAATAGCTTATCAGAAACCTTTAGAAAGATCGAAAACCCTTGTTCATAACACGAGCACGTCGTCACAGGCTGTGGCCATACAACGTTGCCTTAGCACCGTCGCGTTCATGCGGATGCGCATGTTGTAGGGTGTTTTGTCCACCTCGACGTCATGAACCAGCAGCCCAGCATGCAGTCATGCGCACTCGTGACGACAAAGTATTAACTTTTATCTTATTTTATATTTACTAATCGGAGACTTCTTTTGAAGCATCCACGTTAATCGAAAAAAATCCTAAAATTTACCAGAAAAAAGGAAAACATCTATTGGTCGATTTGGATGCTCAGAAAACCATAACCATTGATCAACAACTAAAATCCCACGTACTCCTACCCACCTTACCTAGCCGCCGCCACTTCATCTTTCTAGGCTTTCTCCTTGCATCTTTTTCTCTCTACTTGTTGGTCCAAAAACCTTCAAATGTGGCCTGGACGATCTGCTTAACTTCATGTATGCAGTGGAAATACTGGGACATGCCAATCAGTTTTCCTGCAAACTAACAAAGATGAAAAGAAGTTAAATCCCTTGGGTCACTGGCCTGGTGAAACAGGCTGATGTATAGCCGACAATTGGATGTCGAGCAAACAGTCAAAAAATAAATAGATCGAAAACTATAGATTTGACTGTTGACTATCGGCTGTCGGCTTGTTACTTGAAATAACAACAAAAGAAATAAAAATATAAAAATTATAAGAACAACAAATCTATCAGCCGATGGGTATAAAACAAATCTGATCTATCCGATGGCTACTGTTCTTATTAGCAAATTGAATTTATTAAAGAGATCCGTTAGGTTAAGAAATCGACTAAACACTCGAAAAAATCAGTAAATTGAAGGCTAAGTACGTCACAATATTACGGCAATCAACCCAGGATCGGACCTAACCGAGACACCACTAGAGGTAACGCAAGCAATTAGGCGAAACACTTAACAGATTGATAATTCACTAATGAGTCAAATATACTCAATCTAACTATACTATGCTCATCGGACAGACACCACTAGGATCGGACCTACCTGAGGCAGCAAGCGATAACAATTCTACTAGCAATTATGGATAGATTTAATATACCAGATAACTGGCAATTAAACTGACAATCTAGCAGATTCAATCAATCCATACAATGAGATAATTCGATAAAAGTATAGAATGAGAAGGTTACTAAATCGGCCAAGATAATTATCGGGGTGACGAGTTCCCTGCCGATTCGTGGAGATCATGCCGATGCAGCCCGCTCGAGACAGTAAGCCCGTCGAGAAAACGAGTTGGCGATGCGCCGAAAGTTGTATTGATTGTGATTAGATTTTTTACAAGACCACGGGTTTATACTTATACACCCGGACACAACTCCAATACGACTAGGACTCTAGAGTCCGATGCTAACACAACTCAGATTTTGATTTCTGATTCGAAAGAAATAAAATTTCCTAACTAAATCCATGGTGACGACAACCAGGACCTTTGCTTTCCAGTCAACGCGGCATCTCTTTTCCAGATATCTTCCCACAAAAACGTATCACTGCCACGTGTCCTCTGACCTTCCTGTCGTAGCCCATATTTTCAGAAGACTTCGGGATATCGAACGCGCTGGACTAGAACTCTACCGATGAGGGACGCCTTGTTGGTTACGAGGACTATTGGCGGAAGTCGATATCTTATTTTCTTAGATATGTTCCTACCCTAACTTGTAAAGGGGGTAAGATCCACCTATAAATGTAAACACCCTTCTCCACGAGAGAGGGGGCTGGCTGGTCTACGACCGAAAATACACAACGCCTACACGGCAATACAAGAATACACTGGACGTAGGGTTATTATCCTTCGGAGGCCTGAACCAATCTAAATCGGGTGTCTCTCTTGATTGATCTTCGTGTAAGCAAAGCGCTCGTACCTATCCAAATATCTGCCGAACATCCCGTTCAATCGGGTGACGACAGAGGCGCGCCAGGTAGGGGCGCATTGCTAAAGAATCCGTCAAGATTATCATCTGCACTTTGAAGATTCGCAAGCCGCCACGATGGGTCGGCGAAGCCATGAACTCTCGCTGCTTCCCACCGAAATCGACGAGTTGCCGTCTCCCGTTGATCACGCTGGCAGGAGATCAAGTCGGCGGCAAGCCCAATTTACGGAAGGAGATTCGGACTATGTCTGATCGACATTGCTGCGGCGACAACACACTCGATTCGTCCAGAAACCCGCAACCGCGGAGTTGACGAATTCATCTTCATCGCACACCTGAACAAGGACTATGGTGCAATCGCTAGCCGGCGACTTGATCTTGCCTCCCGAAGACACATCCGTTTGCGTGGTGGATGTCTTATACAGATACTCCGTCATGCGTGTCTTCAACTTAACAGAGAAGATCCTTGTCTTCCTTTAATTATGTTTTCTGTATTGGTTTGCGATAGTTAAGTCAATCAATTTTCTATTCAGTATTCGTAACCACGTGATACTTCTTTTTGCATGGGCAAGTTGCACCTAGTTTGAGTTGATAGCTCCATACTTCCGATGCATCAACTCCGATCTAGAGTTCTAGGAAAGTCCATCAGCAGTACGCCGCGCAGCCCGTAATCAAACTCAGATTCAGACACGCGTGCCGCCTCCGATTTGCCGGCATGCAAGTTGATTAACTTGGACGAGTTGAGATGCTGTTGGCTGCCTCGAAAGCATATCCCATATGCCTAAACAGGGGAGTAAATCTTCCATTATTAGTTTAGATAATCGCACTCGCTGCTTCAATTTATATTGTTCTAATGGCCTCTAATATATGCTGATGAAATCTCTTGATCTTACGAGAGAAAGTTAAAGCCACGAACATCGCACCAAGGATCAGTTGGCTACAACTCCTGGTGCGGACAGTGCGGAGCAAACCCTGAGGTAGAGAGGCTCCAAAGACTCGAGCGTATCGACGAGTTCGTCGGGCAAGCTACGAACAAGTCTTCGGAATACTTCCACATCGTCACGTCCAACTGCGACCACTCGAAGGTGGCATGGGCAAGTTGCCTCCCGAACGCTATCCGGCTTATGCTGACGCATCATCGGGACGCCATCAAGCATCCAGCAACATGATCACTCAACTGTTCCGCGAGCATGGCGAATGTGTTTGAACTGAGTCTGAAGACCTCCTATGACAAAGGGAAGATAATTCTTTCTACTAATTTTATTTCTTAAATCTCCCAGTGTGCCGATTTAATTATTGTGTGCCATGTTTTGGGCCTAGTCACACACCCGATCTATTCGTCATGTTAATTTATGCCATGCTAATCAAAGACTTCGTACTGTTTGTTGATTATGCATGCTCGTAACATGTTCGGGAAGTACTTGACGAAACTTACGCGAGCTGGCCGATATTTCCCGAAGAGCACACAGGCGAGGCGTACTGTACAGCTTGCTGTCTTCGGGAATTCACAGATTCTGAACGGCAAAGTATGAAGATAGGCAGTCAAGCCAATACTAAAGACTCGTTCATGATGCAGGGAAGATTATTTCCCTTTTAATTAATTTTGTTTTCCAAATCTCTTAGCATGCTAATCTATTATTGATATTTGGCATGACTTCTGAGTTATTTATTAAATCAAGCCGGATGTGCATTATCTTGACCATGTCCGCACCTTATTTTTCTTAACATCATGCTAATCAAGTATTCGGTCGTGTTGGCTGTTTACGCATGTACCGGACATCTTCGAGATTATCGATGTGGAATTCGCCGCTCAATGGACGGCCTCATCAGGAGTTTCACACAGTTCGGGTTGAGCGATCGGGAGATGTCGACCAGCTGGCATCATTGCTGTTCTGAAGCCAAATGCCATTCTGTATTGTCGGTAGCGAATCCTCAACTCCTGAAATGCATCTCACAGCAATCATAAAATATCATTTACTTGTTTATTATTAGCAAACTGGGATTTCTTTAGCTGATCATTTAAGTAAGATATTTATCTCTGGACATTATACTGGTTTTCTGAATATTCATCCCTGACATGTATTTATCATCGGAATCATCATCCGGAATCTATTGAACATTGGGATATTCATCTGGAGTCATCAGGATTTTCATCCGAAATTTATTGATTATTAAGATATTCATCTCTGGAATTTATTTATTATTGGAATCTTCAACCGGAATTTCAGTGATATTGGGATATTCATCCAGGAATTATCGGAATTTTCATTCGGAATTTTGTTGATCTTCGGAATATTCATCCGGAATCTTATTGATGATTGAGATATTACTATCTGGAATTCAAATACACTTTTAAGTCATTTTTGACCTTATGAATATTCATTATTGGTTATCTCACTGATCATCGGGTATTTATCTTTGGGCATTTTATTGGCTCTTCAAATATTTATTGATCATATTACTTGGATTATTGACATTGGTTATTGCGCTACGGATTATCGACTTTTCAGTCATGTCAAATTTGTTCCTTCGGACCTATCAAATTTGTCCCTTCGGACCAATAGGCCAAGCCCTTCGGTTAGTCTACTAAGTTTGGCCGCTGTCCTGGCCACACATTTGGTTCACAGGCGCGGTACGAACAGCCTTTTCAGGCACCAAAGAGTTGTAAGGCTTAGCCACAATGGTGGTTTGATAAGTTACACGGCCCCCTGGTGAAAATGTTTGCGGGAGGGGGGGGGGGGGGGGGGGGTTGGGGGGGAGACCCTTAGCCCCCTATCTGGTTCATAAGAGGATCTCCCCAAACAGGTTGCACGCTCAACCACCTTTAAAACACTTAAATATGTACAAAAATGAAGACAATCTACATGCCTTACTGATTTACTACTTTCCTGCACACAGTTGAAACTGTGTACTGAAAAGCAAGGGGCATCACACAGGCATTAAAGTATTGTTCAAATAAGGACTTACGCCCCATCGTTACAGCAAATGTATTTTGTTACAAGCCTCTTAAAAGAGGCTGAATCATTCTTGTCCATCACCAGCTGCTTTATTTCTTATTGAGTTGGCTTTGGATTATTCTGTCATATACAAGGATTTTATATTTATCTACCATGGAGAATCAATTCTGAAGGCATGTCCATACAGTTTCTTTATTGGCTCCAACACAAGTACGAGAAGATTGGGTGCTGGTACTTTCAATGCCATTATTATATTGGGTTTTTTGTTACTAGTAACCTGTGCTACCTGTGCAAACAAGCTATGTTATGAAGCCTTCAGTCTAGCAAGCACGAAGATCCTGATGTACATGAAAGTCGATTGATATTCACGTCAAGAGTTGTTGACATGTGCTGCAAACACAGTCCTGCCATTTATTGTTTTACTGGGCAGAAGCTGATCTCTATGTGCAACGCACTTCACATAGATTCATCGAGTTGATTTATTCTGGAAGCCATTATCAAGCTACATCCAGTCACAGTTCAAGATCATGAGGCCACCGATAGAAGATTATTTAAGATATCTGATAATTTTTGTTTATCAAGATTGAAGGCGTATTACGTTGGCTCGGGAGATTTATTTGTTTATCAAGCTATGATCAAGATTCATTCACCGTGCTACTGCAATGAAGAAAAATATCGAAACTAGAGGTTACTATACATGATGCAAGCTTGAAGCCGGCGTACTCACCTGAAGATGCTGCATGACCACGTCCGATGTTGGGCTCTTGACCACCTCGTTGACGTGTGTGTTGTGCAACAGCTTTAGACCATGCAACATTTGTCTCCGCACACTCGCTTGGAGCTGTCGTCTTGCGTGCATGCGGAGGACGTTGATCGATTCATCGCCACATACACTCATCGGAAGCTGCCATAGTTATTCTTCTGAAGACACCGGTATGACGACGGACTATGGCTCGCTTGCTCGCTGAAAGACACAGTTATTCCACCCTACATGTATGTTTGCTTGAGGCTGTTGTCTCGCGTGCATGCGATCACTTTGAAGGTCGACGTGGCTCTGAGCTGCCATGTACTTATTTGTTCCAGAAAAAATCATAGCATATTCACTTCATTGGACACCTCTGTGTGCTCGCTTGAGGCTATTGTCTCTCGTGCACGCGTTCACCATGGAGACGGCTATGGTCGATGGAGATAGGGCTCGCTTCCGTGAGCTGGCCGAGAGTGTCACCGTTTATGGGGACGAGCTTGGGCGGCACTTCTGGGTTCCCTTCGGCCTCCAACTGGCTCGCAAAGCTGCCCTTACTTCAGCCGCGGCACAGAGGTCCCGCCCTGTGGTTGCGACGCCTCCGTTGGCCCAGATCCCGGCGGGCGCTGGAAGTGCCAGTACCCTTGTGGTCTCGGGGGTGGGGACTCGGCACAAGAGCCGGCTGTAGCCTCTTTGGACCAGACCCCCCCTCAGGTGTGAATCTTTTCCCTTTTTTAGTTCTGTATCGCCTTCGGGCTTCGGGTGGTAGTTTGTACTAGGTGCCCTTCGGGCGTTTCTATCAATGAAATGAAGCTTTGCTTAATTTATGCTGTTTTGAGGTTCGCTTCGAATTGCTGACAGGGAGAGGTTATCGATCGTGATTGTCGGGACGTTATTTGTCTCGACGTAATCCCGGAGAGCATTTTGATTCCGGAGGGGCGCACTCCGTCGTCACGTTCTGGTCCCTTTTATGTTAAGGGGACTCAGTGGCGCCGTTGGCTTCGGCGGAATCCTGGTGGTGCTTTCATGGACTTTTTGCAGAGCGTGGCTTCACGTAATGATCGGATCTTGTCTTCTTTTCCGAAGCCTTCCTCCGAAGCTTTGCTCTAGAGGCGAGTTTGGCGTGATTCTCATCGTTTATCGGCAGGTCGTAACCTGGACTGCCCTCTTCTGCTAGCTCCGAAGGTGGAGGTTGTTGAAAGGTCAAGCGGGGAAAATTCAGGAGAAGAAGTTGACTTGGAACAACTGCAGGCCGACATTGCGTCCACTTCTACGCACTGGACTTTGCTTCATTGCGCCGCACCCTTGCTCGAGCGAGGGAGGATATCACGAAGGCCGAAGCAGCTTTGTATTCGTGTAGGGGTAGAAGGTGTTGAGTTGGGCCTTCGGGCCCGTGTAAACTGAGAGTATCAGGCTTGGGGCCATTATCTTGGTCTGTTGTCATTGTAATGGCCTTCGGGCATTAGTGTCAGCCGTTGTGCCGCTGTACTGGCCTTCGGGCCCTTTGGTGAGTTGTATAAGCCTTCGGGCCCTTGTACGATTGGTGTGTTTTTGGCAAGGAAAGAATTTATCTTGCTCGAGGCAAGCATTTCCTTCGTCGTTTAGTTTCCGGTGAGGAATTGTGTTCGTTTCCTAGCGTCGTCCCCCTCTTGTTCATCGGGAGTCTGAGAGGAGTGGTTTCAAATGTTGTCGAGACGAGGCTCTTTTTCTGGCTTCGTCACTCAGCTTTCGGCGAGGAAGTGAGCTCGATTTTGAGCGTCGTCCCCCTCTTGCTCGTCGGGAGTCTGAGAGGAGCGGTTTTAAATGTGACCGAGACGAGGCTCGGGTCCTGATTTCGTCGCTCAGCTTTCGGCGAGGAAATGAGCTTGAGTTCGAGCGTTGTCCCCCTCTTGCTCGTCGGGAGTCTGAGAGGAGCGGATTTAAACGTGACCGAGACGAGGCTCGGGTTCTAATTTTATCGCTCAGCTTTCGGCGAGGAAGTGAGCTCGAGTACGAGCGTCATCCCCCTCTTGCTCGTCGGGAGTCTGAGAGGAGCGGTTTTTAAACGTGACCGAGACGAGGCTCGGGTTCTGATTTCGTCGGTCAGCTTTCGGCAAGGAAGTGAGCTTGAATTCGAGCGTCGTCCCCCTCTTGCTCGTCGGGAGTCTGAGAGGAACGAGTTTTCGGGTTTTCATGCCGGAGGCGTCCCCCCATTTGCATGTGATTAGTGTACTGCGCGCTATGTGCTGGGTCTTATTGGTTGCCCTGCCTTCGGCATTGTCGTCCAAAAGGGGGTTTCAGGCGGATTCGCCGGCATCGCCTTTCCCCTTAGGGGGCGGATTCGAGGGCTTATGTGTGCCTCGCTTCAGTTAGCGAAGTTTGTGCTTCGGTGCCCCTACTGGATTTCTAGTGCCGAAGGAGTCATATTTCATTCATTGCACTGATAAGTTACATGGCCCCTTGGGGAATGCAGCTGAAGGGATCATCGTCGCCCTGCTGCCGAAAGAAAAGAAACACACCGAAATAAAGGGATACAAATGACCACGGCGCGCAGGTCAAAAGTTTATGGCCACTGCCCTTAGGCGAGTTCCAGTTTTTCAGACATAGTAACGTCGGAGGGAATCTGCGTTCCATGTCCTCGGGACGGGAGTGCCATTGAGTTTGACCAGGTGGTATGCTCCGGGGCGAATTGAGTTGTTGATGATGAAAGGGCCCTCCCATTTGCTGTTTAGCTTGCCGACGCTTGAGGGATGGATATTTCTCTTTAGCACGAGACCCCCTGGTGTGAAACGCCGAGGGTTGACCTTCTGGTTGTATTGGTGCTCCATCGAAGCTGTGTACCGCTTTAGGTTGGCGACTGCTTGCAGCCTTGTCTCTTTGAGCAAGTCTTTGGAGACATCTTCGTCCTTGGACAGGGGGGCTGTTGCCCGAAGGGAGCCGTTGGTGATTTCTTGGGGTGTCATTGCTTCGGCACCGAAGAGGAGGCAGAACGGGGTGAACCCGGTAGGCCTTGTCTGAGTTGTTCTGAGAGACCAGAGCACGTTTGGCAGGGCTTCGACCCCATTTTCCCTTCGGGAGACCAAGGAGGCTCTTCTTGATTCCGTCGAAGACCGTGCCATTGGCTCTTTCAACTGCACCATTTGCTCTTGGGTTGGTCACCGAGACGAAGCATTCTCGGACTCTGATGGACTGACAGTATTCCTGGAACAGTTGGGACTCGAACTGGGAGCCGTTGTCAACAGTGATGTGCATCGGCACTCCGAAGCGGCATATGATATTCTTCCAGAAGAACTTCTGAATTGTCATGGCGGTGATTTTGGCGAGGGGCTCAGCTTCGATCCATTTGGAGAAGTACTCGTATGCCACCACCGTCCACTTGAGGTTGCCGGGAGCGGTGGGTAGGGGTCCGACGATGTCGATTCCCCATTGGGGCAGAGGCCAGACTGGTGGAATTGGTTGTGGCGGAGTTGCGGGCTGATGAGACTGTCTTCCCATCCACTGGCAGCTTGGGCAAGTGCGGACTAGTGCTTCGGCGTCGCGTACGGCTGTCGGCCAATAAAAGCTGTGCCGAAACGCCTTTGCCACCAGGGCCCGAGGGGCGATGTGTGATGAGCAGAGACCCTCATGAATGTCCCGAAGGTGGGCTTTCCCCTCAGCTTCAGAAAGGCACCGTAGGAGCGGTTCGGTGACTCCCTTCTTGTAAAGGATGTCGTTGTGGACGACGTAGCCCCTTGTGCGGAGGCGAACCCTTTTTTCTTCCATCGGGCCATCGTCGGAGTATCTCCCCTCTATTTGAGCTCGTATCGGTGCCCGCCAATCACTGGATGACAGGACCATGACAGGGCGCGGCTTCGTTGCAGTTGTGGCTGGCTCCGAGAGGACTTCATGGAGAGCATCGGGTGGGAGTGGTGTCTTTTTAGCTGCTGCTTTAGCGAGGGCATCGGCTTCGTGGTTGTGAGCACGGTTGATGCTTTTGACGTCGAAGCCGGAGAAGTGTTTCTCCATGCTTCGAACGACCTTGAGGTAGTTGCCCATATCGGGATCTCGGGCCATGTACTCCTTGGAGATTTGCTCTGCGATGAGTTGGGAGTCGGTGTAGAGGATGACTCGCTTGGCGCTGAGGGCCTTTAGTTTCCGAAGGCTGAGGATGACCCCTTCGTATTCGGCCGCGTTATTGGTAGTTGGGAAGGCAAGTGAGGCCGAGTTCCGAAGCTTCTGCTGGCTGGGTGATACGATGACTGCCGCGCATCCAGCTCCTCCTGAGCCCCATGCCCCATCGGTGTGCACCGTCCATAGGGGTTCGGGCGGTGCGGCTTCGGTCGTGGGTGCTGGAGTCCATTCGGCGATGAAGTCGGCGATGACTCCGGACTTGATTGCTTTCCGGGCGACGTACTTGATGTCGTATACAGCAAGCTCGATGGCCCACTTGGCAATGTTGTCGGTTGAATTGCGGTTGCCGAAGACGTCTTTCAGAGGGAAAGACGTGGGTACAATGATCGGGTGTCTCTCAAAGTAACGCCGGAGCTTCCGCGAGGCCATGAGGACTGCCAAAGCAACATTGGTGATGGTGTTGTAGTTAAGTCTTGCGCCTGATAATGCTTCGGAAACGTAGTAGATTGGCTGTTGTACCAGCTTCCCTTTGACCTCGACCTTGTGTACAAGCACTGCGCTGATTGCAGCGGGAGTCGCCGAGACATAGAGAAGTAGTGGGGCTTTCGGCGGTGGTGGCCGAAGGGTTGTTGCTTTGACTAGATGGGCTTTGACTTCTTCGAAGGCTTTGTCTTGTTCCTCCCCCATTTGAGAGGACCGGTGCCCCTTAAGCATTGGTAGAAAGGGAGGCATTTTTCCGCCGCCCTGGAAATGAAGCGTCCGAGGGCAGCGAGGCGGCCGGTGAATCTTTGCAGCTCCTTCGTGGTCTTGGGGGGTTCCATGTCGGTGATGGCCTTGATCTTTTCTGGGTTGGGTTTGATGCCCTTCTTGGAGACGAGGAAGCCGAGGAGCTTGCCCGCTCGAACCCCGAAGGTGCATTTCTCCGGGTTGAGCTTGAAGCCGACGCGGCGCAGGTTTGCGAATGTCTCGGCCAAGTCAGTGAGGTGGTTGTCGTCGGATGTGCTCTTGATGACGATGTCATCGATGTACGCAGCGGCGTTTTGGCCCAGCTGATCACCTAGTGTCTTCTTGATTGCGCGGGAGAAGGTTGCTCCGGTGCTTTTCAGGCCGAAGGGCATGCGCTTGTAACAGTATGTGCCATCTTCTGTCTTGAAAGCGGTTTTCTCCTCGTCTTCGGGGGCCATCCAGATCTGGTGGTAGCCTGAGTAAGCATCGAGGAAGCTCATAATCTCGGAGGCAGCCGTGTCGTCGACGAGCTCGTCAATGCATGCCAATGGGAAGTCGTCTTTCGGGCAAGCGCGATTGAGGGTGGTGTAGTCGATGCACATTCGCCATTTCCCGTTGTGCTTCTTTACAAGGACCGGGTTCGCGAGCCAGGTCGACTTGTTGGTCTCTCGGACGACATTAACGTCTAATAGCTTTTGTACCTCCGCCCGAAGGACTGCTTGCTTTTCATCGATCCAGGTTCGCTTCTTCTGTTTGATAGGTGTCACCTTGGGGTTGACGTCGAGTTTGTGCTCGATGATGCTTCGGTCGACTCCTGTCAGCTCTGAAGTTGACCATGCGAAGACATCTTTGTTGCCTCGGAGCAGAGTGATCATTCTTTCTTCAAGTTCTGTCGGTAGCCCCTTGCCGAAGATGACTTCTTGATCGGGCCTGTCCGGGGATAAGACCACTGGTTTGACGTCGCCGCTGACGCGTGGCTTCGGTACTCCAATCGGGGGCGTCGGTGTTTGGGCCTCGACAGTCTTGGGCTTGGCCTGATGCTTGATGGGGTGCACTTGCTTCTGGCCGGGGTTTTGGCCGTGTTCGATGCTTCGGGCTGCGACTTGGTCCCCGTACACCGTGATGATGCCCCTTGGTGCTGGTATTTTCATACAGAGGTAGCCGTGGTGGGTAGCGGCGTTGAAAGCGTTGATGAGCCCCCGGCCGAAGATGGCGTTGTAGGGGTAAGGCATGTCGACGACGTCGAAGGAAATTTCCTCCATCCGGTGACCGGCGGGACCGGAGAAGGAGACTGCGATTTTGACGCAGCCTATTGCGTCGATGGGCTCTCCCCCGAAGCCAAGGAGTGGACTCTTGGAGGCAAACAGCTCGGTACGGGGGATGCCCAGTTGGTTGAAGGCGTCGATGAAGATGACTTCGACAGAACTCCCGCCATCAATGAGCACGCGACGGACCTCCGTCCCGTGCATGATGGCGCTGATGACAAAGGCGTCCTTGTGGGGGTACTCCATCGGGCGCAGGTCGCTCTGGTCGAAGGTGAGAGGTACATGAGACCATTTACACTTCGCGAAAGGTGGGTGGGCCGCTACGTGGTTCACACGTCGGATGTACTCTCGACGCTGGAGCTTGGAGGAGTATGGTTGGCTAGAGCCCCCGGTGATGGCCATTATCACGTTGCGGGCGGAGGTGTTGTGCGTCGGTGGTGGTGGTAGGATTTCGGCTCGTGCGGCAGCCCCTTGTGTGACGTGGTTGACTCCACGGGTTGCTTCGGCGTCGCGGCGTAGTCGCTCTTCACGCAGCACCGAGACCTGAGCGCACTGCTTCGTAGTGTGTCCCTGGTTCGGGCCGTGAACCTCGCAGTATGGTTCTCAGTTCTGGTGGTTGTTGTTCCGTCGGTTCGTGTCGGACCTTTTGGGCTTGACTTGGACTTTGTTGTCCGGTTATCATCGGTGCGGCGCGGGCTTCGGTCTCGACAGCGATTGATGCTGTGAACTTCGCGTCTTTCGGACCGGCCGCTTCGGCGGTCATCTGATCAGTCTTGGCTTCGGTCGTTGTGTCTTTTTCCTCTGTCGGATCTCTTCTGACTTGCTCTTGCTTCCTTCTCGCGCCGGAAATCCTCATCGGCTCGCGTATGGCCCTCGAGGATCTGGAGCAGGTGGGTGACGGTCTTCGGCTCCGTCCTTCGGATCTCTGATCGTGCCGGACAGAGGCTCATTCCCTTCATGACGGCTTCGATGATGATGGAGTCCAGCACACCCTCGACTTGACATTTTAGGTGTATGAAGCGTCGGGTGTAGTCCTGTAGAGACTCTCCTTCTGTCTGCTTGCAAGCTTGGAGGTCAGCTGCAGTGACCTTTACTGCGTAGTTACCTTGGAAGTGAATTTGAAGTTGGTCCCAAAGCTGCTGCCAGGAGTAGATGCTGTTGGAGGGTAGCTTGGTGTACCATGTCTTCGCGATTCCGCTGGATGCGAGGATGAAGGCTTTGGCTTTGATGTCGTCGTTGCCTCCGGCAGACTCGATGGCCGTCTCGTAGCTCATGAAGAACTCGCGAGGGTCTGAGGCCCCATCGAAGATTGGTAGCTTGGCGGAAATGAACTTTTTCGGCCAAACCACTGCTTGGAGACATGCCGACAGCGGCTGGTTGTTGTCAGAAGAGCTTGTCAGCCGCCCGCTGCTGCTTGACGGTACGCGTCGTTCCTCTCGGCTTGGCTGGCTCTCCTGGTTGATTGGTTCCGGCACGCCGGTTCGTCGGAGCGTGTTGAGCTGAGCCTGCAATATGATTTGCTGTCGACGTGCGGCTTCGGTGCGGATGCGATAATTCGCTTCATCTTGCCCGTAGTGTTCAAGTGCTCTCTGTCTTGCCAGGCGTTCTTCGGCGTCGCGGGTTTTGGCCTCGAGTGTTTCCCGTACCTCCGCCAATTGTTATTCTTCAGCCACCGCCGACGCCAGTTCTCTTTGTGCTCATGCTTCGGCCTCGGAGCCCCTTGCCGGTCGTTCGTTGTTTCGGATCGGTTCTCCTCGTGCTGGGGCTTCGACGTCATCGGCACTGATTTCTTCCTCTGGTTCAGACGAGTCTTCATCTGCTTCTATTGTCTCAGCAATTGCAGGGAGGTCTGTGGCGGCGGCGGGGAGCACAGCCGATAAGTCCCTTGAGGTCGATGGAGTTGGGCCGGTCGTCGGTGGAGTCGCCATCATCGACGTGGTCGTCGTGAGCGTCATCGGGCTGGCGGTTTGGCTCGCCGAAGGGTTCGCGATTGTCGGACTGACGGCTTGCCATGTTGAAGCATTCACGGTCGTCGGGTTGATGGTTTTCCTTGCCGAAGGTCCGGTCGCCCGTGATGAAGGGGGGTCTGTCGCGTTGGGGTCATTTCCCGAAGCCCTCGCCTTTCAGGATGTTTCCGACGTGTGCGTCATGTTGCTGTGACTTCTTGTCCGTTCCCCACGGACGGCGCCAACTGTTGTTGGTTACAATGCCCAAACAGTGAATGAGGAATCCTCCTAGGGTCTACCACACTTGGGAGGGACCCTCGGTAGGACTTAGAGGGAAACAGACAAGAGCCATAGGCTAGTAGGTAACATTCAATGCCATTGATGAGAGAGGTAAGGGAGTATTTATAGCCATACCCCCTTACAACCCTAGGTTTCCCAATTACAATGTTACCCTTGCCCTAAGGTCATTATAGGAATTGTGTCTCTAATACACAAAGGGAGGTAACCCTAATGGGCCCATGGCCCAAGTACAAAGCCATCTGTTCCAGATCCTATCTACTTGGGTCTTGATGGGCCTTTCTCCTAACAGGCCAAGGAGCTAGGAGGAGGGGACACTATAGGCCTCTCCCAACAACACATGCTGGAGATCATGAAATATACCACGAATGAACTTAACAAGCCTTTTCACTCTACGTCCGCCTTTTTTTTAACATATATCCTCCATTGCCTTGACTCGGAAGGCAGAGGATTTGGAGGGTGATTCCTTTGTGGTTGTGCGCTGCAATACATGAGATGTTATCCATGAGAAAACGAACGAGAGGTTTTCCTCATGAAAATTGGCAATATCCTCGTCGAGAGCCAGCACTGCTGACTGCAAGGCACTTTGCCCTTCTTCCCAGCATTTGATCTCCTCCCATGACCTGTGCAGCGCTTCGAGGGTCTGTTCATCATCAGACATAATGGCCATTTGCTCCATCAGAAGCCAACGGGTGAGCTCTGCTGCTACGTCAGGGCAGACATTCATTTCCGATGGTGTAGGAGTCGACACCTTCGGCCGCAGGACGTCCAGTTCACTGTCGTCTAGCTGGACTGTAGCCTCGATGAAGTTCTTCTGCTCTCTAGCGTAGAGATCTGGCACTTGTATTGAAGCATATATACCGTTTGTTGGAGCTGATAATCTTCGGGTAGCTGCTAGATCAGATATCTGTAACAGTGACGCCATCGAGAGTCTGCAGCTCGACCTGTACGTGCATGGCCGTGATGGACATGAGACCGCCGAGGGACTGTGCAATTGCATCCTTGATCTTCTCTAGGTCCTGGTTGACATAAGAGTAGACGCCCATGGTCTCCACGGCGATGCCAAACAAGGCTCGCGGGTCATGGTCGGCACCCAAACCAAAGGTTTCCACTGGGAAATCAGGGCACATGTCCTGATTCAAGATTGAGGCGTCTTCACCATCGGAGATGAAGATGATGCGGCTTCTGGTTCACGCTGCCGCAGGATCTATTCAAACATTGTGGCCCACGAACATACGGTGAGTTAATTATTTTGAGGAAAGCTAGTAAGCGTGGACCTATGCGTAAATGAACCAAGCTCTGTATAGGGTAACTCATGCTTAATTATTATTCATATTGCACAGTAATGCATGCTTCAAAAGTTAAATAGTTAAACTTTGAACAAAATATGTTCGACGTCGTACCTTAATTTGCTGCCTTTCTCAGAGCGTCGCCCATATAATATTTGTCTCCCGGTGTCTGGAGCTTGCGGATCTCATGTCTCGCAATCCCACGATTCACCTCGGTCATAACGCTGAGCTCCGTGAGGCACTGCGTCGTTTCGTTGAATGACACGACTGACAGCCGGTCGTCTGGGCCGAGGTTGTCGATGACGAACATCATGGCCAGATGGTCTGCTTCATGCTCTCCAACCTATTTTCGAGCATCATGCTTTCACTGGTACCAAGCACGGCTACAAGGTCCAACCCTGCGCGCGAGCTTTTTGTGTATCGGTCCAGAGGTGCTGTCACTCGCACCAGTACAGGGAACTCTTTGACCCTCATGGTCGACGGAATCGACTTGGTTCTGCCCATTACTTCCAGCTTCACCTTGTCGTCGCAACCAGACGATTCAGGCTAAAATGCATAAGGGAGCAGTTAAAATCACATCAACACGTGACCTTCCTCAAATAAGCAGTGCTCAAGAATCAAGATCACGAAAGGTTGTGCCAGTATGGGTCATCAACCAACTTATTGTCGCAATTGCTATTGGAAACTTTGGTTATCTTAAGAGCGAAGCCTAGCATTTTGTTTTTTTTTGGGCAAAACAGCCTAGCGTAGCTTCTTCTCTAAGATGGCAGTTCTTATTAGTTTTGTTATGGTTGCTTTTCTTTATGTAAAATACCTTGCCAGGAAAATCTGTGAAATGGCTCGCATGACTCCTCAACAGTTTTTATAGATTAATAAAAAAAATGCAGTTTTACTATCCAAATAATAATAGGCATTAGTTTCTCAAAACTAACAACCATTAGTTTATCCGACTTTGGATTTTGCTCTTCTAAAAGGAATGTCTGTTCTCACAATTCCCTCTTCATCTACCAAAACTACCGGAAATGTTTCAAAAAAAGTAGGCATACGACGTACAAAAAGCTCGCGCCCTTCTTTATCTCTAAAGACGGGATGTCCTAACCATCCAACAGCTATTCCATCCCCATTGTCCATTGAGCCTGCTCTGAATAATCCTCCCTTTGCCGGATTATTTAGATATGATCTCAAAAATCCAGTACTAATGTCCAATATTTTATCAAATTGAGGGTAATACAGGGAAAAAAATAAGAGGTTAAACTAGTAATAAGTAGTTTTATTTTTATAAATAAAAATAAAATTAGTAATCTTATTAATCCCTGATGCTTATTAGTCTAGTAAATAATGTATTCACTGTTATTAGTTATTCTTGAGCCTGTCCTTTTAGGTTAAATTCCTTGATTAATAGTGCAATTACAAATTTACCTTTAAACTAATGTCCATTAGGTTTGAGAAACTATGACCATTATTTTGGACAGTAAAATTGCTCTAAAAAAACCCATGGTGTGTTATTCAGTTGCCCTAACAAATAAAAAGAAATTACTTAACCTCTCTCATATCCTTAAATGTTGGTGCATTGAGTGAAACAGAGCCGCACTCACACTTTCATTTTTAACATACATTTCTTATTAAACTCTGTTAAAAGAGAAAATAGAGCACGGACAGCAAGTGACCATTCAATAACTAATGCATGCATGTAGGCCTGTGCAAACAATTCTGTCGTAGCCCTAGGTCCCGGATATTCCGAATATTATTTTAAGACTTTTTTTGAAGACTTGCCTTGCACGGTATAGTTTACGGGAAGGATACGATCTCCCTGTTAGATATAGAGAAGGAGTATTGTAATTAGGAAGGACTCTGATAGGCGGTAAAGGGCCTATAAATATTCATGTAACCCCCACGGGGAAATCTATCTGGCACCTTGCGAAACCCTAGCGCAAAGGCTGCCACATTATACAAGAACTACACTGGACGTAGGGTTTTTATCCTTCGGGAGGCCTGAACCAGTATAAACCCTCTGCGTGTTCTTAGATCGATCTCGCTAACCACGTTGCTCCCATGATCCAAATATTTGCCGAACAACCCGTTCAATCGGGTGACGACAAAGGCGCGCCAGGTAGGGGGGCAGCGTTGAGATTCCGTCAAGAGCATCAGATGGGATCTGCGAACAACATGAAGTTTCCCGTCGGTGTCGAGTTCCGTTTCGGATCTCTGGTCTTCGTCGCTGATGGGGATGGCAATCTCCAAAGAGCTAACCCGCCAGACGCGCAGGAGGCGCTTCTGGCTGAATTGATGTCCTCGATCAACCTCGCCGACAAAGTCCCACCGAAGGCTCAAGAGACAACGTCTCCTGGATCACATAAGCCGTTTGGGTTCATGAACTCGGCGGGTGAGTTTCAGGCGGCTGCGACAGGGGTATGGGGCTCTTCTTCGGAAACCCTACCGGAAGTTGAGTCTTCGGATTCACTCTCCGGCTCTGTCCTAGAAGCGCAAGTTGTCCAAGCCTTCGTAGAGGGGCAATATTTTCCAGGCTTCGGGCTCGGAAGCCCGGATAGCGATGATGAGTCTTGGAACAGTGAAGATTGTCCCGAAATTGGGGGTGATTTTGAAGATGAAGGTGCTGATCCTGCTCGTCAGATCTACAAGGCTGGGCGGGCTTCAGAGGCGCAATCCAGTAGTCTACAAACCATCGGATCTCTCCGATCCCGATCGCAAGCTCTGTCGAACATCACACCGCGCAATCTTGGACCGGAGTTCGATGCTATCAGGCTCCAAACAGCGCTGGATTCGCTACACTATTTGGCTCCTGATGGCACTCCCTTGGCTCCACTGGTACAACAAGTCGCCGAGTTGGCGAACCGACTCAACACGGCCCCACCTGCGAACAATGGAGCCGTCACAATGGCCCCCGTCTCCAACCTCCGAGGCAGACTCGGGCCAACGAATGATCAACGGCCAGCCGCGTCCAAACATGGGTCGTCATCCAATCGCTGAAGGCAGCAAGAGCGACAGTTATCGCCATCTGATGCCAGACATGCCTTGAATCGGCAGCGAAGGGCGCCCTCGGTTCATGATTGCTTGGGCGGACGACCTTCGCAAGCGCCAAGACAGCTTTCCAGGTCTTCGGGTCCACCTCGTCTCGCCTCTGAAAGTGGGCCCCCAGCTTATCAAGCCCTTGGACCCTATCTCCGATCTGTGCAATGGCCCTATAAGTTCAAACCTAATCTAGCAGAGAAGTACGACGGCAACACTAATCCTGGAGAATTCCTGTCCATCTATTCTACGGTGATTGATGCAGCTGGAGGTGATGAAAGGATCAAGTGTTGCTATTTGCACACTGCCCTAACCGGAGCTGCACGTACATGGCTGTTGAATCTGCCACCCTACTCATTAAACTCTTGGGGCGAGATGACGAAGATTTTCAAGGGAAACTTCCTTGGCTCTTATACTCACCATAGAACGGCGGACCAGCTGAAGAACATAAGGCAGAAGCTGGATGAGCCCCTTCGGGACTACACCAAGCGCTTCTGTCAGATGCGGAACACCATCCCAAAGATACATGATGTTAAGGTCATCGGAGCTTACAGGGATGGATGTCTGGATGTGAAAACAGTGGAGATGATCGCTGAAAAAGAGCTGACTACGGTCGCTGAGCTCTTCGACATCGCAGAATTTTGCGCCAAGGCAGCGGATGCTCGAGCTCGTCTCAATGACGGCATGGGCAAGGATCAGAAGAAAAAGATGGAGGATCGTGAAGTCCTAGCTGTGGAACAGAAGGGGCGAGGAAATGGTCGTTTCGCCAGGAAGCGGGGCTGTGACCACGATCGTCCCGAAGGCGCTGTGAAGTGGTGTCCTATACACAGGAGCACCTCACACGACTTCGACGAGTGCTATGAGTACAAGAGGATGGAACAACAGTGGCTTGCAGAAGAAAAGATCAGATTCAATGAAGAAGACCGCGGGCGTCCCAGAAACAACGGTCCACATCGCGCAGAGCAGCAAGACTGTGATGACGAGGAAGAGAGGTACCCTGAGATCAATATGATCTTCGGGGGAAGTTCGGCCCTGGCATACCGAACACAGTACAAGAAGATTTATCGAGAAGTGCTAGCTGCGGAACCGTGTACCAAGAAGCTGGAGTGGTCGGAAACTCCGATCACGTTCAATGCTGAAGATCATCCGAAGAGCCTGTTAAGCGGACGGGAGGTCCCGTTCGTTGCCAAGATCATCGTGCATCGAAACAAGATTGCGAAGACTTTGATTGACAACGAAAGTGGATTGAATTTGCTGATGAAAAAGGCCTTCTTACAGATGGGCTTGCCGCTTACTGCACTTACCCCTGTTGAAGGATCGTTCCATGGGATCGTCCCGGGGGTGTCGTCTCAACCCCTTGGGAAAGTACATCTGGAAGTTACGGTGGGCCCCAAAGAGAACATGAGGACAGAGGTTCTCACATTTGAAGTGGTTGATTTTGACTCTGCCTACAACTGTATCTTGGGAAGGCCTTTCTTGTTCAAGTTCATGGTAGTGGCACACTTCGCGTATGCTCAGCTGAAGATTCCTGGTCCTAATGCATTCATCATCGTTTGTGCGGATCAAGAACAAGCTACGAAGTGTGACCTCAATGCCTTAGTGATGGCTGGACACTTCAAGGATGAAGCCCCGAAGACACAGCCTCAGGCCAAGTTCTTGAAGGGAGAAGCATCACAGACCCCGAAGGGCAAGGACAATTCTCCTCTGGAGACTCCGAACACTCTGCCCCAAGCACCAGCCCTGCCCTCAAGTGGAGCTATGAAGGCCAGCAATGTTGACAACAAAGAAGTGGTGCTCAGCGAGGCCGACCCCACCAAGACGACGACCATTGGTGGGGGCATGGACGGCAAATAGGAAAGCACGCTCGTCACCTTCCTCCGGGAAAATATCGATGTGTTCGCATGGAAACCATCTGATATGCCCGGGATCCCCAGGGAGGTGATCGAGCACAAATTGGGGATTGATCCGGCTTTCAAACCGGTGAAGCAAAAGCAAAGAAGATACACTTCGGATAAGCGTGATGCCATACATGAGGAGGTGACTAGGCTTCTTCAAACCGGGTCCATTAGAACGGTCAACTATCCTGAATGGCTAGCCAATCCTGTATTAGTTCCTAAACCTGATGGTTCATGGCGCATGTGCATCGATTACACTAGCATGAATAAAGCTTGTCCAAAATACGAGTACCCTCTTCCGAGGATAGATCAGATTGTAGATTCAACTTATACTAGTGAATTATTGAATTTTTTGGATGCTTACTCTGGGTATCACCAAATCAGTCTCAATGTCGATGATCAAGAAAAGATGGCGTTCATTACGCCTTTCGGGATCTTTTGTTATGTAACCATGCCCTTCGGGCTGAAGAATGCGGGTTGTACATATCAAAAATGTGTAAACCTCGTCTTCGAAGAGCAGATCGGAAAGAACATCGAGGCTTACATCGATGACATTGTCGTCAAGACCAAGAAGAAGGAGAACCTCCTAGAAGACTTGAAGCAGACCTTTGATAACCTGCGCAAGTACAAGATGAAGTTGAACCCGAAGAAGTGTATCTTTGGCATGACTTCGGGCAAGCTTTTGGGCTATATGATCTCTGAACGCGGCATTGATGCCAACCCCCACGAAGATGGCGGCGATAGAGAAGCTGAAACCTCCCAAAACCCAAAGAGAGATTCAGAAGCTGGCCGGCATGATGACGGCGCTGAACAGATTCATCTCTCGATCAGGCGAAAGTGGTATGCCCATTTATAAATTTCTGTGCAAAAAGGAAGGCTTTGAATGGGATGAGCAGGCAGAAAAGGTGTTCCATGAGCTGAAGGCTTACCTTAAGCAAATGCCCACGTTGATACCGCCACAACCTGGTGAAGATCTGCTCCTGTATGTCGCCGCTACCGAATCGGTGGTCAGTGCGGCCCTGACAGTAGAAAGAGAAATTGAAGGCGAGTCCAGGCAGAGAGCTGTCTACTTTATCAGCGAAATCCTCAAACATGCCCAGACAAGATATCCTATGGTGTAGAAGCTGCTATACGCAATTTTGATGACCTCAAGAAAGCTGAAGCGCTACTTTTTGGCACATCCTATCAAGGTGGTGTCCGATCGTCCGCTGCAGACCGTTTTGCACAGCAAAGATGCAGTTGACCGAATTGCGCCGTGGTCAGTAGAGTTGGGTCAATATGAGATTGAATTAGTACTCAGAAGAGTCGTGAATGGTCAAGCCTTAGCAGGCTTCATTGCTGAGTGGACCGATGATGGAGAAGAAGATCAAGTTGACCCTACTCATTGTGTCATGTACTTTGACGGCTCCTTCACGTTGAAGGGTGCTGGCGCTGGTGTGGTATTTGTTTCACCTGAAGGAAGAACCATGAAGTATGCAATTCAGTTGCTGTTTCAAGCTACGAACAACGTCACAGAGTATGAAGGCCTAGTTTCAGGTCCATGCATTGCAAGGTCACTGGGAATTGACCGGCTGCTTGTGAAAGGTGATTCACAACTAGTCGCCAGACAAGTACAAAAAGAGTACCAATGCTCTGTTCAGAAGATGGCTGATTACTTGGAGGAAGTTCGAAAGTTTGAGAAAGGATTTGATGGGTTCAAAGTGCGATAGATCCCGCGCTTAGACAATCAGGACGCTGATCACTTGGCTTGGATTGCCTCGTCTAGATCTCCAGTCCCTGACGATGTGATCTTGGAAAAGCTTACGAAGTCTTCGGTGGCAAGAGTTGCACCTGAAGAGGACGTGATGGTGATAGATTCGGGAGAAGGGCATGTTAAAGACTGGAGAACTCCGATTATCCAGTTCTTAGAAACCAACCCTATCTCGGATGATGCTGCTGCTACGGAGCGCATTGCTTAGAAGATAAAATTGTATGTGATGCCTGACGGAGTACTATACTGAAGAGCTCGCAATGGGATTTTGCTGAGGTGTGTATCCGCCGAAGAAGGGGTTAGGCTGTTACATGATATTCATGGAGGCATTTGTGGCGCCCATACTGCATATTGCTCCATGGTGGGTAAAGCTTTTCGTCATGGGTTCTACTGGAACACGGCGAAGCGAGATGCGATCAATTTGGTGAAGACGTGTGCGAACTGTCATTCAACATGCAAAGCACGCGACACGCCCAGGAGTTGCACACTATACCCCTGTCTTGTCCGCAACGTTTTCCTAAACGGTTGTCACACCCCAAAATTTCTTATTTTGGGATGTGAAGCGTTTTCCAACTTTACATGCTAATTTTCAATATTTTTAAAGGTTTTTCTTAATTTGTATTTAAATTTAATTTATTTTGGCTTAACAAATGTTTGCCTTAAATGATTTCTTTTATTTTAGTTCAAAGATTTATTTAAAATGGTTTGTCCTCTACATCATATCCAAAATTCACGGTCAGAGGAGTTCTAATGAATCAGTAATCTGATTCGCCGTCCCCTCTGATCCTGTCTGTTCGTGTCCAGCATTCCGTCCCTGTTTGGCATCGACGTTCCCAGTGATACAGACAACGGAATCCTCTCAAATTTGGCCGGAAGGTGCGCCAGATTGTTCTCTACAACATATCAAAATATCGCCGCTATTGGAGTCCCGATGCTACCAGGATTGTCCTCGCAATAACCTTTGTTCTCTATTCTGCACACGCCCAGCGCGCATGACGGTAATTCTCTCCTGATTCTTCTAAATTCAGAGGACTCCTCGATGTCCTTTCCATACTGTGTTGTGTCCCATCAAGTTATGTCTGCTATCACAGGGTTTTGTGTCGAGATCTTTCCTGACGCCTCGAGGAACGTGGTTGGCATATGAACTACCGCCACATGACTTTTCTGTGATCTAACTTCTCGATCTCCACCTCAGGTGATTTCCAGTCGTAACCACCATGTCACTGTCATGTGCCACATAACTGTAAACACGTATGTTTAAGTTTGATCCTAATACCAGCATCCAATCTCCGGGAACATGCACTTTTGTTTTATGCTGTCTGTGAACGCCTGTCAGCATCCTGGGGCGAATCAGCGCTGTTTTGCCGCTCATCAATTGACCTCGTCCAAGAACAACCATACCAATAAATGTGCTTTTACATGTTCTGCAGGATGTGTTGTGCTTCTCACCAAAACACCACTGACACCGACATCATTTCTTGAGGTCAAGGTCGACGTCCGCCCCTCGCCATCATCGTTGCTCGAATATTTCCTTGCTGTGCATAGTCTTGGGTGAGCATACTTTCTCCGGTCCTTTTGAACAGTGCAAAGGCCGTCTTCATTTCCCTTTTATATGAAATCTAGCTTAGCCCAAAATAGTATGTTCACTCCATCTTGTGTAGTTTTGATATATTCATCAAAATTCTTTAATATTTCCAAACTCTTGTTCTGATTTCTCAGTATTCATTCATCTCTGAGATTATTCCCTGTAGTTCTAGTTAATCAAGCTCATAGTTCTTGCAGCCACTGATATCTTGCACATGAGCTCCAAAACATAGGTTTTATCGTAGTTTAGTCCTCACAATGTTTATCTAACAATATCTTTTTGCTCGTAACTTCGAATCAAGTGATTCTTTCGCCGAAATTCTCATCGCAATCTAACCAATCCAACCATAGTCCTTGTATAACCCTTCTCCTCTGGTTTTAAGCCATGCATTGTGTTTTATTTTTTGTTTATTTTGTTTGTTTTTTTGTTGTATGCGCGAATAGGATAAATACGATCGAGGATCATACGAAGACATTGAAGATAAGGAATTGCGCGCACTGAGCAACAATACTACAAAGAGGCAAGTGTCCTTGATCATTTTGTACCTATTTTATAAATGTTTTGTTTGCAAACCTGCATGCTCGAGTCAATATGAATGCGAACCTATTTGTAGGGTTTACTAGTATATTGTTATATCATTCCTTGTCGCCTTAGTTTTCTTTTATTTGTTTATGGGTAGAATTGCTTAGCCTTGCTGTATATTGGGTTGGGAATATTGTAACTTGACTAATTGAACTTCCGTCACATGAGGGTTAAATGGGTAATTTCTTTAGCAACATGAATGGAGTTAGGGATTTGGGTGATATGGTTTGGGAGCTGTGCTGGGGTTACCGGCAGCTCGGGGACTGTGCTGGGGTTACCGGCAGTCCCTTGGTTTTGATTGATCACCTAAATCTAAGGACCGGTTCGTGGAGCGACCACCCATGAAAACCGTACAGCCACGAGTCCAAGAATGGGCGCGGCCTGGCGTATTACACTGTGGAGACCAGTTTTGTGCGTGCCAAACGGCGGTGCGAGGAAGGCGGGTATGCTGGAATCGTCGGGAGAGAGATGTGTGGGGACAGGAGAGTTACTCCTCGGAACCATCTGGCACAAGAGGGGGCCTCTAGGGGTCAAGGGTATACTTCCCCTATCGGTGGAACCTTAGTGGGCACGTACAAGCTGGAGGAAGCTGTGGAAAAGCCTTGTTGTGATCTCCTGGTCGCACACCTAAGGAAGTGTGCATGTGCTTGGCCGGCATCGGCATAAAGGAGACTTTAGTACGGAATCACAACTCGTGGGGAAATGTGTACAACTTCTGCAGAGTGAAAACTGTCATGACAGCCGTGCTCACGGTCAAGAGCGGCATGGACCCTCACATGATTAGTTGGGAATGGTTGGATGGGTAGTCACAGTGGGGTAACTGTGATTGGGTACAGGTGGAGTAACCTGTAGAGACGTACAGGGTGGTTGGGACCCTTTATCTTGGCAAGGTGGAGTAACCTTGGCCGTATGGAGATATATCACCTAGTAAATAGGAGCTGCTTTTATAAAATGTTTTATATATCAATCGCATTTATGCAAATAAACCCATATAAGCCTTTCTTGTTATTTGCCAACATGTCATACTTTCCCCCACTTGCTGAGTACTTTATGTACTCACGCGGACCCAAAACCACCTTTTGTTTGTTGCTCAGTGAATGAAGACATCGAGGAGTACTCAAAGGTGGAGAAGTGATGTTCTAGGCATGCGGTCTTCCGGTCGACTTCCTGTGGAGTTGAAGAAGGACGCCAACGCTTTAGATTTATTTCCGCTGCAATGTAATCTTTTCTTTTAGACCACTTGGTCATTCTTGTAACAATGTTATCGAATTAATAAAGATATTGTTCTTTTATCACATATATTGTCCCGTGTGCGTGAAAATTGATCCTGGGCACGCATACAGATGCATTCGGTTTTGGTCTTTGAAACCGGGTGTGACAAGTGGTATCAGAGCTATATCGACCGCAGGACGCGAGCTTAGATAGAAATGGTCGGTTTTAAAATGATATTTTCAAAACTAATTTATAAAACTCCTTGTTCATATATTTTTTCTCTTTGTTTCAACACTTTCTTGATTATTTGTCTTCTTTGTTCATTTTAAAATAAAATGTTTGTGCGATGATCCAAGCCTTATCTGTTATATTAATCTACATCCTATGCCTCCTGCCGTAAAACCTTGTTCTAGAAGCTATCCAAAAATAGTTTTAGTTTTTACGTTGTAGTATCGTTGTTTGCTTTTATTGTTTGTGGTGTAATGTTTTGTATTGTTTTGTTTTTTTTTGTGTGCTAGCCAAACCTTTTGTTTTATACCTTGACCTAGCCCCATTGATCCTACCCTGTTTATGCATTGAACGTTTTAAGACTTCTTTTGTGTTGCAACAAGATGGCCAACTAGAAAGGAATCTCCATCAACAACACCAACTCAAGAAAAGAAGATTTTCCCATGAAGATTTCTTAATAGAAGAAATGAAGACTTTCATCCGCATGAAGCAAGCTAGAGATGAGGACCTCTGATTACAAACATGTGGTTGTGTGTTTTTTTTTTCTTTTCTCTGTGTTATGTTTGCTTGTTTGTGATATAGTTTATTTTCAGCCTATCTTACCTTGACCATATTTCCCTTGTTCAAACTTATCGAACTACCTTGATGCATATAGTGTGATCCCTTATCAGTCTTATAAAATCATCATCTCCGAAAACCAATTCCCACTTCTAGCTTCAGAATCTCGGGGCGAGATTCCATTTAAGGGGGGGTAGTTTGTCACACCCCAAAATTTCTTATTTTGGGATGTGAAGCGTTTTCCAACTTTACATGCTAATTTTCAATATTTTTAAAGGTTTTTCTTAATTTGTATTTAAATTTAATTTATTTTGGCTTAACAAATGTTTGCCTTAAATGATTTCTTTTATTTTAGTTCAAAGATTTATTTAAAATGGTTTGATTATGAAAATATTTAAATAAGCAAAATTTTAGTTTGTCTTACAACTTTGAAAATGCTTGACTTGAATTTCTTGTGTTTTCTTTAAAATGGTTTGAGTGCTTTGATTATTTTATAAACCAGAAAATACCCCTTACTAAATGGACCTCGAGCCGGCATAAATCTTATCGAAATATCCCACCCGAACTTTCTTTATTCTCTCTTTGTTTCCTTCTTTCATTTTTCTCAAGCCTTTCCTTTATTTCCATGATCTGCAACCAAGGCAGCTGCACTGAACTTTTCCTGCCTTGTCTCCACGTTCTATTTCTCTCTCCTTGGTCTCTCTTTTCTTCCCCATGGCTAACCAGCAGCAGCGCACTAGCAAAACACCACCACAGCGCAGCACATTCAGCTCCTATTTTGTGCACAATAAAACCTGCGCCACACCCCAGCAAGCATCAAAACCGTTCCCTCTTCACTCTCCATCAAGTACCATCAAAGAGAAATGAAAACTGCTGTTGTAATGGTCATTACCCGAGCTCCTTCATGCCTGGCCTTTTCTCCTCACCCCTGCCCTCTCATCTCCCTCTCTTGGACCTACAGAAGCATGCCTAGGCGTCCCTTGTGCCGGCTGACGACCTCCCCTGACCCTTCCTCTTCATTCCCATCAAGTAACCACGAATTAACCTTTGTTGCTCTGCTGTGTCCAGCCATGGCGTCCTCCATTGGCATCAGCGTTCCCATTGATCCAGCCAACGGAATGCGCCCAAGTTTCACCAGGTGATGCTACTCTTTGTCCTCTACATCATATCCAAAATTCACGGTCAGAGGAGTTCTAATGAATCAGTAATCTGATTCGCCGTCCCCTCTGATCCTGTCTGTTCGTGTCCAGCATTCCGTCCCTGTTTGGCATCGACGTTCCCAGTGATACAGACAACGGAATGCTCTCAAATTTGGCCGGAAGGTGCGCCAGATTGTTCTCTACAACATATCAAAATATCGCCGCTATTGGAGTCCCGATGCTACCAGGATTGTCCTCGCAATAACCTTTGTTCTCTATTCTGCACACGCCCAGCGCGCATGACGGTAATTCTCTCCTGATTCTTCTAAATTCAGAGGACTCCTCGATGTCCTTTCCATACTGTGTTGTGTCCCATCAAGTTATGTCTGCTATCACAGGGTTTTGTGTCGAGATCTTTCCTGACGCCTCGAGGAACGTGGTTGGCGTATGAACTACCGCCACATGACTTTTCTGTGATCTAACTTCTCGATCTCCACCTCAGGTGATTTCCAGTCGTAACCACCATGTCACTGTCATGTGCCACATAACTGTAAACACGTATGTTTAAGTTTGATCCTAATACCAGCATCCAATCTCCGGGAACATGCACTTTTGTTTTATGCTGTCTGTGAACGCCTGTCAGCATCCTGGGGAGAATCAGCTCTGTTTTGCCGCTCATCAATTGACCTCGTCCAAGAACAACCATACCAATAAATGTGCTTTTACATGTTCTGCAGGATGTGTTGTGCTTCTCACCAAAACACCACTGACACCGACATCATTTCTTGAGGTCAAGGTCGACGTCCGCCCCTCGCCATCATTGTTGCTCGAATATTTCCTTGCTGTGCATAGTCTTGGGTGAGCATACTTTCTCCGGTCCTTTTGAACAGTGCAAAGGCCGTCTTCATTTCCCTTTTATATGAAATCTAGCTTAGCCCAAAATAGTATGTTCACTCCATCTTGTGTAGTTTTGATATATTCATCAAAATTCTTTAATATTTCCAAACTCTTGTTCTGATTTCTCGGTATTCATTCATCTCTGAGATTATTCCCTGTAGTTCTAGTTAATCAAGCTCATAGTTCTTGCAGCCACTGATATCTTGCACATGAGCTCCAAAACATAGGTTTTATCGTAGTTTAGTCCTCACAATCTTTATCTAACAATATCTTTTTGCTCGTAACTTCGAATCAAGTGATTCTTTCGCCGAAATTCTCATCGCAATCTAACCAATCCAACCATAGTCCTTGTATAACCCTTCTCCTCTGGTTTTAAGCCATGCATTGTGTTTTATTTTTTGTTTATTTTGTTTGTTTTTTTGTTGTATGCGCGAATAGGATAAATACGATCGAGGATCATACGAAGACATTGAAGATAAGGAATTGCGCGCACTGAGCAACAATACTACATAGAGGCAAGTGTCCTTGATCATTTTGTACCTATTTTATAAATGTTTTGTTTGCAAACCTGCATGCTCGAGTCAATATGAATGCGAACCTATTTGTAGGGTTTACTAGTATATTGTTATATCATTCCTTGTCGCCTTAGTTTTCTTTTATTTGTTTATGGGTAGAATTGCTTAGCCTTGCTGTATATTGGGTTGGGAATATTGTAACTTGACTAATTGAACTTCCGTCACATGAGGGTTAAATGGGTAATTTCTTTAGCAACATGAATGGAGTTAGGGATTTGGGTGATATGGTTTGGGAGCTGTGCTGGGGTTACCGGCAGCTCGGGGACTGTGCTGGGGTTACCGGCAGTCCCTTGGTTTTTGATTGATCACCTAAATCTAAGGACCGGTTCGTGGAGCGACCACCCATGAAAACCGTACAGCCACGAGTCCAAGAATGGGCGCGGCCTGGCGTATTACACTGTGGAGACCAGTTTTGTGCGTGCCAAACGGCGGTGCGAGGAAGGCGGGTATGCTGGAATCGTCGGGAGAGAGATGTGTGGGGACAGGAGAGTTACTCCTCGGAACCATCTGGCACAAGAGGGGGCCTCTAGGGGTCAAGGGTATACTTCCCCTATCGGTGGAACCTTAGTGGGCACGTACAAGCTGGAGGAAGCTGTGGAAAAGCCTTGTTGTGATCTCCTGGTCGCACACCTAAGGAAGTGTGCATGTGCTTGGCCGGCATCGGCATAAAGGAGACTTTAGTACGGAATCACAACTCGTGGGGAAATGTGTACAACTTCTGCAGAGTGAAAACTGTCATGACAGCCGTGCTCACGGTCAAGAGCGGCATGGACCCTCACATGATTAGTTGGGAATGGTTGGATGGGTAGTCACAGTGGGGTAACTGTGATTGGGTACAGGTGGAGTAACCTGTAGAGACGTACAGGGTGGTTGGAACCCTTTATCTTGGCAAGGTGGAGTAACCTTGGCCGTATGGAGATATATCACCTAGTAAATAGAGCTGCTTTTATAAAATGTTTTATATATCAATCGCATTTATGCAAATAAACCCATATAAGCCTTTCTTGTTATTTGCCATCATGTCATACTTTCCCCCACTTGCTGAGTACTTTATGTACTCACGCGGACCCAAAACCACCTTTTGTTTGTTGCTCAGTGAATGAAGACATCGAGGAGTACTCAAAGGTGGAGAAGTGATGTTCTGGGCATGCGGTCTTCCGGTCGACTTCCTGTGGAGTTGAAGAAGGACGCCAACGCTTTAGATTTATTTCCGCTGCAATGTAATCTTTTCTTTTAGACCACTTGGTCATTCTTGTAACAATGTTATCGAATTAATAAAGATATTGTTCTTTTATCACATATATTGTCCCGTGTGCGTGAAAATTGATCCTGGGCACGCATACAGATGCATTCGGTTTTGGTCTTTGAAACCGGGTGTGACAACGGTAAACGGTAGACAGTCGGTTGACCATCATTTAGTGTTTAATATGTTTAAACGACGGTTTAAACGGGGCAAAACTGTGTTTAAACGGGCTAA
The DNA here is from genome assembly GCA_007726485.1 of Eragrostis curvula. NCBI lineage: Eukaryota > Viridiplantae > Streptophyta > Magnoliopsida > Poales > Poaceae > Eragrostis > Eragrostis curvula. The sequence goes on along the minus strand of CM017440.1, from coordinate 50,904,954 downwards.
ACGGCGTTTAAATGGGCTAAACGGCATAGACGGTGATCACCTGTCTAGCGTTAGACGCCATTTAAACGGAGTTTAATTCTGTTTAGGAAAACAAGGCTTGTCCGTTCGTCATCTGGGGAATAGATATTCTGGGGCCTTTTCCGAAGGCCAAAGGAGGATACAAGTTCATGTACGTGGCTATTGACACGTTCACGAAGTGGATTGAAGCCGAAGCTGTGATGCATATCACCCAAGAGGCGGCTGTGAAGTTTATGCGAAATCTGGTTACAAGGTTCAGAGTTCTGAAGAAGCTAATTTCTGATAATGGGAAGCAGTTCATTGGCGGCAAGTTTGAAAGGTTCTGCGCCGATCATGGGATTGTGCATCCCACCTCTCCGGTGGCACATGCTCAGACAAATGGAGCAGTCAAGAGAGCCAATGGAATCATTATGAGTGGCATGGAGACACGAGTGTTCGACAAGCTATCTGCAAAAGGGAAGAATTGGATTGAAGAGTTGCCTACTGTGTTGTGGTCTGCCCGAACATCGACCAGTCGAGCAACAAAAGATACACCCTTCTATTTGGTGTATGGTGTAGATGCAGTGTTACCACCCAAGATACACTTGGGGGCTCACCGAGTGACAAATTTCTACGAAGAAGCGCAGCCGAACGCTCGAGAGGTTGATCTGATATTGCTAGAAGAGGGACATGATACATCGCTGAATCATGTGAAAGAGTACCAGGAGAAATTGAACAAGCAGTATCAGAGGAAAGTAGTCGGAAGAACCCTAAGTGTGGGAGATATGGTCATCAAGAAGAACATCAACACTAAAGACAAGCACAAGTTATCGTCCCCTTGGGACCCATACTTGGTAGTTGAAGATGCTGTTTAGGAGCATATGTGTTAGCAGAAGTCAATGGAGGCATATTGCCAGGAACTTGGAATACCGATCAGTTGCGTCGGTTCTATGTGTAAAGATTTTGAAGTATAATCAATAAAGCTCAATGTTCAGTTGAATAAATTTGTCTCTTCGGACCTGTCAAAATTGTCCCTTCGGACACAAAGGCCAAGCCCTTCGGCTAGTCTACTAAGCTTGGTCACTGTCCTGGCCACACGTTTGGTTCACAGGCGCGGTATGAACAGCCTTTTCAGGCATCAAAGTGTCGTAAGACTTAGCCACAATGATGTTTTGATAAGTTACACCGCCCCCTTTTGGAAAAGTTTGGGGGGAGACCTTTAGCCCCATGTCTGATTCATAAGCTGGATCTCCCCAAACAGGTTGCACGTTCGACTGAAAACACTTAAATGTGTCTAAAACATAGGGCAATCTACATGCCTCGTTGATTTACTACATTCCTGCACACAGTTGAAACTGTGTACTGAAAAACAGGGGGATCATACAGGCATTAAAGCATTGTTCAAAATAAGGGCCTCCGCCCCATCAATAAAGCATTGTTCAAAAAGCTGGGCTTTCGCCCCAATATTACAGAAAACTACTGTACATATTACAAGCTCTATATAAAGAGCCAAATCATTACTGGTCATCACTAGGTTCTTCATCTTCAGCAGATTCTTCTTCAGTAGGAGTGTCTTCTAGGATGAGCTTCAGCGATGTCACAAAGGCATTAGCAGCAACATGGGTTTGTTCCATCATAGCATCACGCTGGGTAGCATCACACTTGAAACCAATGTCCAGAAGACCAAGATCCAGGTTGGGAAGATGATGCTAAAACAAGGCAATGGTGTAGGCACTGCCAGAAATATATCGAGCCTAGCCTTCTCCAACAGCTTCATCCTTGTCCAATTGCAGCTTGCCTTTGTCAGCTTCAAGGGTCAACACCTGTTGTTGAAGGAGCTGCACATCCTTTTCCTTGATCTCCAGCTTCTCTTCCAAAACCTTGAATTCATTCTTTAAACCTGGCAAAAGAAGAAATCTAAGAGTCAGATTATTGATCAAATGACGGCTATGAAGATCTAACACAGAAATACTTACCCTCAACAGAAATGGTCAAAGTTGCGTTGGCATCTTGCAGAGTCTTCACCTCTGATGCATGGGCAGTCTTGATGTCAGCCAAGGCTTTGTTGGCCCCTGCTAGGGCTGCTTCAAGTTCTGATATCTTGGCATCTTTATCTGCCAATGCCGGGCTGGGGGTTGCCTCTGAAAGCTTAACTTGCAACTGCTCATTCTCCTGCTGAAGCTGCCAAAGTTTGAAGCTATAAGCCTTGCAAGTTTTAAGTGTCCAAGTCTCTGCAGCTTGAACATCTGCTATAATCTTGTTAAAGACATCGGGCCCAGGAGAGGGTCCCGAAGGGAGTGCAACTGGTGGAACTGTTGCTGCAGCTACATCTCCAGATCCTGCAGCTAATACCCTAAGCTTCTCGGCACCTGCGTTCCTCTTGCCCTGGGATGCATGAATTTGAGAAATGCTCGAGAATCCAGCGAAGAGGGTACCAAATGCAATTGACAAAGGTACCTGATTGCCAGGGTTAGCGGCACTTCGAAAAGGTGGTAACTCTGTTGGAGATTCAGCTGAAGAATGTACATGTGCGAGCAGTGGGGATCTACACTTCCGCTTCCGAGCTGGTTGCACTTTCTGCACATTGGACTTCTCCGAAGAGTTGGGCTTCGAAGATCTTGTCTTCGGAGGAAGCCTAGACTTCGGAGGAGATGGAGACTTCAGAGTGAGGGACTTCGGAGAGATATCAGACATCAAGCTGGCCTTCACGACTGCCGCCTTCTCCTCCAAACTCTGTGGGTCTACACCAGAATTCTGAGGATAGATGTATGAAGATAATTATGAGAATTTAAGATGAATTGAAGATTGCAAGAGTGAAGGAATGATTGTACCTGGCCATCGGGACTGGTTAAAACGTTATCCGCAAACGTTTCGGCCGAATTCTTCTTCGGAGGATCACGGGGCTCCTTTTCACTGCTGTTGCTGTCAAGCACCATGACATTTTCTTCGCCCCGTTCCGAATGATCAGGTCCGAACATATCCTGGTGAGACAAAAAGTGATAGGTGATTTGCATGATGAGGAAAGAAGGAAAGAAGATTAGACAGGAGGCTGTATACCTTATCTGCTGGGTTCTTGGCGTTTTATGGCATCAGGAAGTTCTCTGGCTTGGGCACCAGTTCAGATTCGAGTATAGTCCAAACTCGCCTCTTGATCACATCTTCGGGTATCTCATCAACTGCAAAGAAACTGAAGAAAATCATCAGGGTGACGGTTTACCAAAATAAAGATATGATGATGAAGAGCAAAGATTGGATTTTTACCTTCGGCAGGAAGCCACTTCGGGTTTTGAGGCCCATCTCCGAACATGGCTAGGGGCTCGCGGTGCGGAAGAGGGAAAAAGCACCTACGGACGAATTCCTCTATGATGTGCTCACCCCTCAGCCCTCGGGCAACTAATTCGGAGACTTTGGTGGTCATCTGTTTGTGCCGCTCATCCATGACTGGAGGTGATTTAATCCATCCCTAGTGATGAGGCAAAACTCCTTTGCCTTTGATGCCATGCTTGGAGGAGTCATCCATGATGAAATACTTCCATCGGAAGCCACTCCAAGAACGTCTATAGTTGAAAGAGGGGTATGAAATATTCCTCCGAAGATTAAAGCTTACACACCCCACTAAGCCAGCAGAGTAGTAGCGGGGCTCATGATAAACTCGCCACATATCTAAAGAAGGCGCATTGCCCAACCAACATTCACAAAGAGTCGAGAATAGGCTCAACAAAGCAATGGCTTGAGGTTTCAGATGGATAAGCTCAATCTTGTAGAATTTGCAAACACGCTCGAGAAATTTCAAAGGTGGGAGGTTGAAGCCACAAATTAGATGAGATTCGAATACTGGAACCTCGGTGGTGTCGAAGCTGAAGCACATGTCGCCCTTGTCCTCCTTGGTGATGACGAAGTCTGAGATCCACCCGACACTCCGCAGCTCAGCGATGATTCTTCGTCGATCTCCCCTGGCTTCCAGTGATCCATCGACTCGGGAATGCCACCCGCAGCCATCATCTGCTGGGCTTTGGTGGGGGAGCCGGTGGAGCTGTTGGAGTCGTCTTGATGCTCTTGGGGAGCGGAGGCGGTTCTTTCGGATGAGGCGTCGGCCATTGGGATCAAGCAGAGGTTTAAGCAATGGCGGACATGGAGCTAGGGTTTGAGCAATGGCAAGGTGGCGATGCGGAGTGAGGATGACGACTGTAGCGATTGGGTTTTATGGACTCTCGCGACCATTTGGCTTCCCAGAGAAGGCATCCCTTTCCAATAAATGCGCCTGCCACTGTGATACCGTGCAATATTCCCGTTATTTTGAAAATTGATTGGTTTCCGCCACCGAATTTTGGGGAATTTGTTATGGAAGTTTTCGCAGATATTTCCGTTAAGTGCGCAGAGAATTAATGCCACCGGAAATTAAAATTATTCTCCGAAGCTGTTATTCTCTGAAGATCTTGTTCTACGAAGAGAGTGTTCTCTGAAGAGGTTGATGTTCTCCGAAGAGAGTGTTCTCCGAAGAGGTTGAGATGTTCTCCGAAAAGAGTTGCCTCCGAAAAGGTTGAAATAATCTCCGAAGAGGGTGTTAATTATTGAAAAGACATTCTCGGAAGAGATAAAGCATTGCAAAAATACAAAGACATATTTGAACACATATGCATATTGGATTGAAGGCAGCTTTCCATTCATTAAACCGAAGGTCCTATTACAACATCTATGGTACATCTGAAGCTTAGGGAAGCACCTGCCCATTACAGAAAGATTGAAGACAAGGGTGAGAAAGATATAGGGCTCAGGTGTGAGCAGCACGGGGATACTTCGTATCCCTAGTTCCGCCGCTCATCAGCGTCCTCGGAAGCAGCTTCGGCGACACCGGAGGAAGTGTTCTCTGTGTCTCCACCGCTTGCGCTGCTGATGAGGGACACACGAGAGGAGATACGGGTGCCCCCCATGTTAGAGTCAAGGACCGGGTTTGCAACCCCGGTAGAATGCAGAACTGAATCGTCATTCGGCGGAGTAATAGAAGATGGATCACCTGCAGGGCTGGGATCTGCAGGGACATCCATGTCCATGGTGTCCTCGCCTGAGGACTCGTCGTCACTGGAGTCGTTGATGGAGATGATGTTGGAGCTGGCGGGGATCTCACATGGCCCTTTGTTCAGAGCTACATAGAGGCGCCTTGCGTATTCTTCGTCATCGATCTCCTTCTCCAGATCGATGATGCTTGATGGATCTGGAAGAGGACTTGGAGGAGGAAGCCCATAATCCTCCGCCTGTGTTGGAGGTGGGGGAGAAGGGGCTGATGGATCAGCTAGCTCAGAAGGGATAGTCGCCGGGCTCTCGTCAGGTGGAGTAGAGGAAGAAGAACCAGAGGCACCAATGAAACTGGTGTTGAGCCAACGAGAAAACCTAGGGTTTACGCATCTTTTGCGACCTATGGTGGAAAGTGGAGAGAAGAGATGAGATTTGGAGCAGCCGGGATGTCTGAATTTATAGTCGGAGTGCGACGTTTGGGTTGCTTGAAAGGTCAAGTGGGAAAAGAGTTATTTTTGCGAGTTTCTAAGGATACAGGAAGACGAGGTGACGCATCGCTGAAGATTCCGTCAGATTGGGCAGGCAATAAAGACAAGCTTTGACTCGTCTAAGTCGTTTTTGTTTTTGGAAAGATTCTCTGAAGGAATAAAAGAAGACGAACAAGACTCCAGTATTCGGAAATCCGAAGGTTTTGGTTCCGAAGGCCTTGGTTCCGAAGGTTTTGGTTCCGAAGATTTTGATTCCGAAGACTATGGTGGTGAAGATTGATTGCTGGAACAAGAAGACTGTTCGGTATATCTGGGTCTTAGGTTGACTGCAGAACATATCCTTCGTCATACTCTCACTTAACAGTGGGGATGCTAAGTGACATGTTCAGGGGCTTATGTCGTAGCCCTAGGTCCCGGATATTCCCAATATTATTTTAAGACTTTTTCCGAAGACTTGCCTTGCACGGTATAGTTTACGGGAAGGATACGATCTCCCTGTTGGATATGGAGAAGGAATATTGTAGTTAGGAAGTACTCTGATAGGCGGTAAAGGGCCTATAAATATTCATGTAACCCCCATGGGGAAATATATCTGGCACCTTGCGAAACCCTAACGCAAAGGCTGCCACATTATACAAGAACCACACTGGACGTAGGGTTTTTATCCTTCGAGAGGCCTGAACCAGTATAAACCCTCTGCATGTTCTTAGATCGATCTCGCTAACTATGTTGCTCCCACGATCCAAATATCTGCCGAACACCCCGTTCAATCGGGTGACGACAAATTCCAAGTGATATACCCATCAAGACTCCCCCTTGGCATGAACTCAAAGCAGAGCAACCATTGTCGTTCCTCTGCCAGAACCATCTTCCCTTCGTATCCCAACAGCCGTACTATGTTTTTGTGCCTCACCATCATTAGAGAACTCCTCATCCATCTCAAGGGTGTTGGAAAGCTTCTTCACAGCTACGACGTACTGTCCCATCCTGAAGCAGGCCCTGCAAGTCACTCTGTTGCGTTGTTGAGTATGAATATGAGCTTATAGATCAACTGTGATAAATGGCGAGCGCAGTTGGGTGTATAACTCGTACCTTGTAAACAGCTGCAAACCCACCTTCGCCAATTTTCTGATCGTCAGAGAAATTACTCGTGATGGATTCTAGAAGCGAAATAGGCAGGTTTGTGGGCTCTACAGTTGCATCAAGTAGCATGCGTTCCAAGAGATTGCGCGCAGTGGCTTCACGAGCCATTTGTAGTCACATATAAAATCTGAACCCTACAAATCGAACAAGAATTTGGGATAATTATGTAGTAGTTGATTACTGTTGACAGGTGGTAAAAGGTAGAACAATTTGGTGTCAATCAGATTGCCAAATATACAAAGACAGAGAAACTAATGAAAGCTTAATCGCACAAGCAGTCCTTAACAAAGAACAATTGTTGTTAACTTGTTATTACCAAATATAAAGAGGGAAAGCATCTAGAATGTAGTCCGTGACGAACTTCATTCATTGCCCCATGGAAGGCCGTATTGATAGATTAGGGCAGGTACAACGCTACACGTAGACAGTTTTGTAGCTCGTCTCATGCAACGTCATGTAAGATTTTTGATGAGATGGAAGAGAGAGAGGGAGGTGAAAGAAAAAGACAGTTGTTTCGTAAGGCAACCGCCTAAAACGCTAAAATTTAGGAGTATGATACGGCTTACACACTATTGTACGAGTTGTAGTTGTCATGCAATTACTACCAGACAACTAAAACAATCATCTATTGTATGTGTGGTCTTATAAATCATATTATAATTACGTGTTATGTATGAGACGACCTATTAGACAATATCATTGTACCTGTCCTTAGCTTATTTACATGCTCAGGGATAGATTAGGAAGGAAACTAACTCGGCTGCATGCAGAACATAGAACTCAATGGAGGCAATGCCGGTTAATCACTAACCTTGAAGATGGAAGAAGCCTGCACTCGATGCCTCACGGAGAAGAGAGAGGGACAGCTCTCGCCTCCGTTTTTCTTTTTCTTTTGAGGAAAACCAGCTCTCGCCTCCGTTGTTGACGCGGTGGGCGGGGAAGGACCTCGAATTTTTTCTTCTCTAGTCAGGGGCGTGAGCACGCCTTCTTCGTGATTTGGGATTTTCGGCCGTGCGATTTTCATCGCGGGCGGGTCCGCGCGCTGGGTGAAAGTGGGGTTCGGTGAAAAATATGTCCTGTACGGCATGGACGCGTGGAGTTGAATGGCGCTGGCTCCTGGAAGCTGAAGGGTGTCCCGAATTTACTGCGAGCCGGTGCCTCCGTTTCACCTTTTCTCCTCCCGCTCCTCCTCCATGACTGCCAACCCTAGCTGCCACCGGCAGCCGACGAGCTCCTCCACCCTCAGCGACCGCCTCTCTTTCCTTCCCCGCACCCCTCCGCAGCAGCTGCATCGGATTCTTGCCGTGGTTGATGCCGTCTGCCTCCTTGTGCTGTCCCGCTCCTCCTTCATGGCAGGGAGCCAGGGACGAATCGGATGCGAGAGTTTTGTTGCTATTGCAGTTCTTGGCTTTATTTTGTCACGGATCGATCGATTTTTGGGGGGTTCTGCATGACCTTTGTTTGGATCGTGATCATTTTGTTTTGCTTCTGAATGTTGGGATTTTGATTTAGGTTTTCCCGTTTTGGTTCAGTTTTCATCGCGCTCGTTGCCTTCTTTGTCATTTCAATCGGTTTTGATTTGACTCTTCTTTTATTCTTCCTCTTTCTCGACCACAACATGTGAATCCATTTTCTTGTAGGTTTGCCTAGGATTTTTGGATGCCGGTTTAAGGTTCCAGATTCTGCCGCTGGTTCTTTGTGATGGGGATTGGATCAAGTTGTCTCTTCTGATCTTGCCTGATGATGGCCATGGTTTCCTTGCAAGGTTAGAGCGATCTATTGTGTTCTGCGGCCTTTGTTAGTATTTTTTTTCTTCTGCAGCCTTTGTTCTTATTTCCTGCTAGATTAGGGGCAGTCTATGATGTTCTGTGATGAGCAGGCCATCTTTGGCTTGCTAGGATTTATTTTTTCCTCTTGCCAACAGCGGGCTGCTCCAGATGGAAGTGGAGTGACGTCCAATGTAATCAGACTTGCCGCTGTCAGAAAGCTTAGAAACAAAAGCGGATGAGGTGGCTGATGGTGCCGCACAATGGTGAGCTTCACTTGCAGTGTTATTTCAGGCATCGATTGCACTTTTTTTTTCTTTTGTTACTTTGCTCTGACCCTTAGTGCATTACTAACTTACTACTTTGTTTGCTTGCCTTTGGCGCAGAGGAGAAGAATAGATCTTGCTATGAATTCTACAAGGTCAGTGCAATGGGAAGTGCTTTGTACATCACCATTAATTAGAATTGGTTAGCTTGTGTCTATGCATGAAACAAAGTTGTCTTTCTTTTATGCTGTGGTTTTAAAAGGCATCCATAATTGTAATGAACTGTCAACTGTGTGATATATATACTAGAAAATTTGGCACATGTGAAAGTGAGCATATGCACAGTGTGATATTGTGTGATATATATACTAGAAAATTTGGCACATGTGAAAGTGAGCATATGCACAGTGTGATATACTAAAATTTTTGTTATATATAGCAATGATGCAGTAATTCTATCTCCTCTCATTGATTACCGCTATGGGAATTTGGGCATGATTATCATGATATTAGTGTTCGTGAGAGAAGTTAGACAGCTGGAGCGACATACCTTCAAATTAGTAGTGTTTTGCCTGTGAATTTTGGCATGGCAATTTAGGGTTTCTTGTTTTCTAGGATGATGTTTTGAACTTTGCCTTTTTTTTTCTTTCTTGATGCAGATCTTGGGATGTTGATTTAAACTTATCCTTCAACTGGATTTGATCCGATTTCTAAACTAACACTTATCTGGTTTGTTCTGTTTGGGTCAGTTTCGTTGTTTTTTTTATCTACTCCTTGTTTACATTCTGATGTTCTTCTGTTCCTCAAGTGATGTGACCTGCTGTTGTATTTTATTTCAATTTTTGGGTGGAGAATTGGAGATCAATATCTCTTCAGGTTTGGACTGCTTGATGTGAACTTGGGAGATTTTTTGTGGCTAAGACGGATTATTTTCCTGATTTCGAGACAGGAATTAATGAGGAAGGGAATAATTAGAAAAGAAGAAAAAATATTGAGCTTATTAGAAGTTAGTCGCACAGGTGCATGGATTTTATTTGTATCTTACTAAACTCAATATCTAAAAGTTTGCTTCTCTAGATATACTGAGTATACAGTATAAAAATATATGTTCTTTTTGGGCAACGGTAGAACTGCCGTTGATCTTCATCTCAAAACTTTGGATAACAAATAACATGGGTGTATAGTATTTGCACGAAAAAGGTGAGGCTGTAGTCAGCTTCCAGAGAATGACGAGGGATTCACTTCTGAATCATAATCCGAGCCTTTTTTTTTTGGTACCAATGCACCATTTGGATGCATGATAAGCTAAATTTTGTTTACAATTTACTTTATAGCTGTGGGACAAATAGTTGGCCATCTATCAAGGGTAAGGCCATCACTGTCATTTCCTTGTCTGAAAAAAAGAGTATGATTTCACCTATTTCCTCTTGAGCCATAGGAGCTACTACCAGCTGCATATAATCAGAGAAGGTTTAAAATGATCTGTGAATGAGCAGTAATGTTTGTATATTGGAAATTTGGGCTATATAATTGCATATTATTTTATTCAATGGATTAGCATGACGGTATCTTAGTTCATTTTTCTCATCAATATAGCTTTTGCACTTCAAATAGGAAAAGGCCTCACTTGAATTTGATTATTTGTAATTTTCATTGATGCGCAAACAGACGCAACAAGATGGCTGGGTGACATTTCCTTCTCTTCTGGCCTGTTCCAGGTGGCGGCCTATCTTCATGAGGGAATAAAAAAAATTCTTCAGTATTTGTACATATTGATCAGACACTGTTAATTTAGCCCCTACACTGAATATTTATGTGCCCCATTTTCTCATATCTACAATCAAATTGATTTTACAGGTAGATTTTTGCGCCTGCCTACATTTCTTCTTCTTCTCAGTAGTCACAGCTATATTTTTGTTACACTATGTTCTTGATAATATATGAGCAGATAGTGAGCAATTCTGGATTACTGAGACTGGTCCTAGCTCATAGCTTTTGGGTGTGTTGTTTCTCTGTTCAGATCATATATAGATGTTTTATTGTGTCATTGACCATCCAACATCGAGATTCATTATTTGAATGATGTATCTGATTGTTGACATCTGAGGCAAAGAATTTTTGTTTATGTTTGATTGTGCATACAGATTTCCGTTTTAAATGTGCTTCCTACTTATTACTGTACTACCTTAATATGTTTGCTCCATTTGATACTTATAGGTTCACACGTCATTTGGCCATTCTATTGCACTGTCATTATAAGAGTTGTTGGAGTCCAGCCTTGGGTATCTCCTTCCTCCAACCATTGTGGCCGGAATTTATTTCCCAATGGCACTTGATAAACGATCTCAGAATGTCAATGCTCAGTTATAAAAATAGCTATTCTACCCACATGTAGTTGCAAATACTTCTTTTAGCAAAGAAGGTACTTCTCTAACATCTTATTTGTTGTGATTGTGTTATGGATACATGATATGCTTAATGGGAGATAGGGTCCCAGAAGTATGCAAACCCTTCGGATGCCCCCTTTTTGATGTTTACTTTATGCCATAGCCTCTCAATTTGTAATCCTGCTCTTTAGACTTCTACATGTTTTCATACCATCTCTTTTGTATTTCTGGAATGAAGAACACACATCTTGCTGAAAACTGTCCTTTTTCATAATGCATGGATTCAATGGGCATGACAGTAAATATGATGCCCCTATTTTGTTACGTAGGAGCATGTCATACGTATGATTTTTGCCGAACCATGGATTGAGTTTTTTTGTTCATTTTTTGTTTCCTAACAAAATGCTTTTCAATTAGTAATTAAGTGCATTATGCCTGTGATTGAGTACATTTCTTTCCAACTAAAGTAATTTAATCTGGCTGTTTTTATCCATCGTTGCAGCTGCGGATAGACAACCATTTTAGTTTGGGCTCGTTTTGTATTCAGCTTAAGGCGAATTCCCTCTGGATTGGGTGTAAACTTTGAAAATGATCTCAGATTGCAAGTTTATTGTGTTCATTTCCCCATCTCAGTTGTACTCCTATATATGTTGCTATCTCAAAAATCTTTTTTTATCCTTTAGGCTTAAACTTTGTGTTGGTTCTGAAAGATGTTTGTCTCACTGTTCGATAAAAAAAAAATATGCCTACCCACGTGTATGGTACGTCGTTGGTACACTGTTCAATATACTTTGTCTATACGCTGATTGTATTATTTCTTTCTCTCTTATCCATAACCTGCCAGCGGAAATCAATTTACCATACCATGATTCAGAACTGGCAATTTCTTCTTTACCATCGTATTCCCTCCGAAAACAACAAAATAAACAACTGGACAGGCGGCGAGCGAAGCGCGCCGAATCCCACTAGTTAATAAGCAGATTGGTCGTTGGCCGGGCTGCCCCGGTCAATTTGTGGGGCTTGTGCTGATAAGTATTTGTTGACATAAAAACGCGCAGCTCACCCGAGCACACAAACGTGCAACTCGCAGACTTGTAATTCGTGTTGTAGTCTGCGACACCGGTCTGACCTGTTTGCGAAACCGGTCTGACCGCTTTCCACGGATTTTGCTAGAACTTTGGGTTGTTCTAGCGTCGGCAGGCCAGTTAGAACGTCCTGGATCGCTGTCGAGATGAAGGAAGAACAGCAATTAGGGTTGAAAAAGTAGGGCAAAGAGATAAAAAGGTAAAAGATAAAAGAAGATTGATTATTTGTCGATTGGTGATTTTTCAATCGGCCGTGACCCTCTTGTATTTATAGGACAGCTTGGACTTCGCTTTGGATGCGTTGGAACAAATCTCCTTGAAGCTCACGTCATGTTTACATAATTTAATCAGTTCCCTAAACTAACCGAATTAAGGAATATTCTGTTCGGCCAGATGCACAAGCTAGTTCTTTTCCATGCACACATGCACGTATCTCTCCTTGCTGGTCCCACGTAAATCTCTTGCTTAAGCACCGAAGTCCCAATCCTGTACGCGAGCATCCTTCTGACCGACTGAAGTCTCGGAAAATAACAGACAAAATCAAACTCAGATTCTGGAATAGACAGACAAAAGCCAAAAACTGTCTGGGGTATACAGCAACTCCAACCTTGCTTTAGTTTCCTGCAAAACATGTTCAGCATACTAATAGCAAGGGAAAAATCATTAGCATAGGCCAAATTAAACATACAAATACCCAATCTGGCTATTCAATTAATTAAGCAACTAATCAAAGCCAGAAATAACTAAAATGCCAATTTTGGGTGTCAACATATGCCCCCCTGTTTTTTTGGCAAAGCTTGCATGCTAAAAAATATTCTTCTGGACCAGATTTTAACTAAGGACGATGGTAACATCAGCCATATTTTATTCTAAGGGCGATAATTATCTATCGGCCATAATATCAATATAGCTCAAAGTGAAACTGAATTTTCCTGCTTCGGCCTCCACTCTTTCTTGATGAAACATGTTGGCTTTGCTGGTATTGTCTCGACCTGCTGCTCCCTGACTCCTTGCTTGCGCATACGTTGCAATCTCCTTTTTTTGTGTGCGAGATAAGCCTGAGGGACACCACCTCGGCTGAAAATATCTTGAATCTTGGTTGCTACCCTTTTCAACTTTCTTACTATTAGCAAATACACTTTCAACCAGATTATTATCAGCAACAATCGGTTTTTGTGATGCTCCCCAATGTGAGTAAGAAATAGGATATTGCATAACATCAGGTTGCATCCACACATTAGCATACCAAGGCAAGTAGTAATAAGGATGCGTATAATACAATGATGCAACCGGTCCAAAAGGTGAATATGACTTAGTATCACAATTACCTTGTGGTTGATGAGAACTCGGTTGCTCACTATATTTTGACGATGATCTTGAATCCTTGGCTTCACTTGTCTGACGGTTCTGCCTTTGAAGCCTTTTATACTTAGCCAAGAGTTCTTCAAAACTCGGCTTCACTTTGTTATTTGATTTGCCTCTATTCTCAGAATTTCTAGACAAACCTGAAGTCTCGGTTTTTTTCATAACTCATACCTTTGCTTTTCTTTTGCCCTCCGAGTTTTGAAGTCTTTAATGTAGCATCTGGGGTCTTCTCCACTGAAGCTTTCTCCTGGAGACTCCTCCATTCCTCCAGAGTTTTAGACCTTTCTTCACCAATAATTACATTTTTCCCTTTAGTTGATTCAGCTTGCTCTGGCCGAAATAACACCTTTGCATTTTGCAAATCAATATTATGCATGGGAAACGGCTGCTGGTCAACTTGCATTTCTTTAAGACATAAATGTCCCTCATTGATAGCCGATTGTATTTGTCGCCTAAAGACATTGCAATCATTAGTGGCATGAGAACAAGAATTATGCCATTTACAAAAAGCTCGCCGCTTTAATTCATCAAGCGGCGGTATGGTATGTGACATTTTGATTTTTCCACATCGAGATAACTCATCAAAAATCCTGTCACACTTAGCTACATCAAAGGTAAATTTGAACTCTTCTTGCCGGTTTTTACGAATCGGCTTGAGAGACTCACAAGTGCTTGGCTTATCTTTAGAAGACCATACAAATTCAGCAACATATATATTTTTGTCTTCATCGTCCGATTTATCATTTTCATAATCTAGTGTAAAAACAGAACGATTACCCTTTTCATTGGAGTTTTGTAAATTTCTAGACTCTTTAGCTCGGTTTTCATTAGCCAGAGCCTTCTGCAATACTTGACTAACATCTAGAAATTCATGACCTTCTAGCTTTTCTTTATGAAAATCAAGCAAACCAGAATAAGCTAGATCGGCTAGATCCCTATCCGAAATTGTGAAACTATAGCATCGGTTTCTAGTATCTCTAAATCTTCTAATATAATCAGAAACTGTTTCATGCATTTTTTGTTTAACCGATGTAAGATGTGACAACTTCAATTCAGCTTCACGAGTAAAGAAATAATCATGGAATTTTCGCTCTAGTTCAGGCCAATTGTAAACAGAATTAGGTGGCAATAAAATAAACCAAGTAAATGCAGCACCCGAAAGAGACAAAGGAAATAACCTCAATTTATAGATATCATTAGAACTTGCCTCTCCACACTGTATAATAAATTGGCCTATATGCTCTACTGTGGACCTACTATCTTCATCGGTAAACTTAACAAAATCAGGAATTTTAAAACCTTGTGGAAATTGAACATGCTCATAACTTTCAGGATAAGGTTTTTGGTATAACCGGTTCTTGACTTTAGGATCCATGCCAAAGGTTGACCTAAACATATTGATCATCTCGGCTTTTAATTCCTCCATTCCATTATTATCAGTCCTAGACCGATTAGAAGCCGATCCAAGATGTGGAGTCCTATTAGGCTGTGGTGTGCTATATATTGGCTGTTGCATTTGGTTCGGCAATATGTAAGGAACATGCTGCAACGTACTATTAAGATTAGAATTATGCAATGGACTATATCGAACTCCTGTATTTTGGGATGGTATGTGAGGTTCAGTGTATACAACCGTCTGATGTGGTGGTAAGGGACTGGTTGTTTGATCATTATTTCGGCTAAATAAATTTTGGCCAGCTGAATTGTTAACTAAAGTATTGGTGAGTGGAGGTCCTTCACTAGCCGAAGTACCAACAACAGTTCGGCTCTGTATATGATGTATTGGCTGCCCACTAGGAACTTTAGGCATTTGCCAATTTGATGGACTACCAAGAGAATCTTCCTTATTATTTTTGGCATTAGAAGTAGAAACAATAATATTACTGCCAGCAATTTTGCTATCAAGTTTGGCTTCTATCTCTTTAAATTGATTAACAATCATATTACTAAAATTCTGACCCATGGCATGAAATTTGTTGTTCATATGAGCACAAACAGCAGTATCAATCATATTGGCAATATCCGAACTAGAAGCAAGTGGATTGGGAAAATCAAATTTTACATCAGGAGGCTTCTCGGCAAAGGAAGGCGGCACATAATCTTTTACTTGAGTCACTGCACCTTGCCGATCCTTCTTGAAGCATGAGAGTAACTCGTGCAACTCTTGCTCCTCCCGAATCTTCTTGATCTCCTCAAACTTCTTGCGCACATTTTCTGGAATTTCTTCGAATGAAGCCTTAACGATGTTCTTGGGATCAACCTCGGCAATAGAACCCATGGTTGGAGTCGATGAATTCGGCTTGGAAGCCTGAATCTTCTTCCCCAGCGGAGTCGCCAAAAAGTGTGTTGACGCAAAAACGCGCCGCTCACACGAGCACGCAAACGTGCAACTCGCAGACTTGCAATTCGTGCTGTAGTCTGCGAAACCGGTCTGACCTGTTTGCGAAACCAGTCTGACCGTTCTCCACAGATTTTGCCGTGAAAACCAACAAACGCCCACCCAGGTAGGATCCCGTCGGGGCAGGCGTACCTTGGGTTGTTCTAGCGTCGGCAGGCCAGCTAGAACGTCCTCGATCGCCGTCGAGACGAAGGAGGAACAGCAATTAGGGTTGGAAAAGTAGGGCAAAGAGATAAAAAGGTAAAAGATAAAAGAAGATTGATTATTTGTCGATTGGTGATTTTTCAATCGGCCGTGACCCTATTGTATTTATAGGGCAGCTTGGACTTCGCTTTGGATGCGTTGGAACAAATCTCCTTGGAGCTCACGTCATGTTTACATAATTTAATCAGCTCCCTAAACTAACCGAATTAGGCCCCCTTTGGAACGCAGGATTTTCACAGGAATTGTACAGAAATTTCACAGGAATCAGTTGACTGTTCACAGAAAAAACGCAGGAAAGGGAAAAAAATCCCGCGTTCCAAAGGCCCCCTTAAGGAATATTCTATTCGGCCAGATGCACAAGCTAGTTCTTATCCATACACACATGCACGTATCTCTCCTTGCTGGTCCCACGTAAATCTCTTGCTTATGCACCGAAGTCCCAATCCTGTACGCGAGCATCCTTCTGACCGACTCAAGTCTCGGAAAATGACAGACAAAATCAAACTCAGATTTCTGGAATAGGCAGACAAAAGCCAAAAACTGTCTGGGGTATACAGCAACTCCAACCCTGCTTTATTTTCCTGCAAAACATGTTCAGCATACTAATAGCAAGGGAAAAATCATTAGTATAGGCCAAATTAAACATACAAATACCCAGTCCGGCTATTCAATTAATTAAGCAACTAATCAAGCTAGAAATAACTAAAATGACAATTTTGGGTGTCAACAGTATTATTGTCCTCTTATATAATTTTGTTTTCTCATGTGGTCGACGCCAGCGTCACCTTCTCATTGATTGTGGTGTTAGCATTTGCACCCGCCGCTCCTTGCGGATTAGACTTGTCAACTCCGGCTCTGAAGCTTGACTCACCGGAAGCCACGTGCGACCTTCGAGCCGTCCAGCTGGGCGTGACGACCCTCCAGCGCGGCACATCTCGTCCAGCTCGCGCCTCGCTAACGAACGCGCAGCCACAGTGCTCGGCCAGCCCAGCCATCACTCAGGGTCAAGCTCACACGGATCCTCTGCTCAGCAAGGCAGCTGGGGTGGGGGGATCGGTCCGTACATCCGCAGAAAACGACCGGTTCACCGTGTCCTTTCAGCGTGCAGGACCAGTGCATGCAGCCGTGGTCATGCGTCAACCCAAGCACACGAGGCGCTTACACGTAGCCAGCGTTCGCCGACTCCTCCACCGCGGGCACACGAAATTTTGCTCACGTCGGTCCACAACCCATCGCTTCGCGTCTTCCTCAATGCCGACGAGTCCTCCAGCGATCACTACGCGGAAAACATTTATTTGCCGAGTTGCCAGAGGCATTCGGCAAAGCTTAGATTACACTCGGTAAAAAATTTGCTAAGTGTAACACTCGATAAAGACCTTATGGCAACTAGTTATTGGCAAAAGCATTTTTTGTCAAGTGCTTTTTATCGGTCATTCGGCAAAGATTTTACCGAGTGCCAGAAGGGCACTCAGCAAAATAAAGTGATGTAACAGCGGGAAATGTCTGTCAAAATTATTTGTCGAGTGCCGAGTGCCACGTGAGCTGGCACTCGGCAAAGTTCCCTGTTTGCCGAGGGAACTTTGCCGAGTGCCAAGAGCCTGGCACTCGGCAAAGAAGTTGTTTGCCGAGTGCCAACGGTTTGCCGAGTGTTTAGGGTTTAGCGCTCGGCAAAGAAGCTGTTTGCCGAGTGCCTGACAAAAGGCATTCGACAAACGGTGGAACACTCCGCATATAGCCGGTTTTCCGTAGTGGATCCTCCCAGATAAGTCAAACGTTCCATGATTGGTTGGACCATACATTGTTCCAATAAATAAAATCAATTATTCCAACAAATAATACCTAATTGTTCCAACATGTAAACCCAGTTGTTCCACTTCACAACAAAAATTGATCCATAGAGCAGATCAAACTGTTCCGATTCAACAAATTATTCTACCAGTTGTGAAAATTGGTCCGTGTCAGCGAAAAAATGTTCTGCATCTGAGGAACAATTGTTGCACTGAAAGAAAAAAGAGAAGGAATGTTCTGAGGCACGGGTTGCATGGTGAGCGAAAATAATTGTAGGAGTTTGATATTTTCAAAATTCCTCAGTTTAGAAAAAAGGAAAATATTATCTCAAAACCCTTTTATTCATCCCAAGGTGTCGGACACGGTATACTTTTGTTGATATACAAGCTCATGTCGGCGGCAATGGCATCCGATACGGCAGTGCTATGTTTGGTAGGAACAAGAAGATCATTCGTTTCCAGGCCGAGATGGGCTGCTATTAAAAAAAAAAAAATCATCTAGGCAGTCTAGGCAGCAACCTTTTAATTTGTAACAACTTCTCATTGATGTTAAAAATAAGAAGAACATTAATGCCTTATCAGACTTTCATCACGGGTAGGCTACGCGACGGAACTGCACGTTTGTGATTTTTGATCATTTTCTATTCTAGCACAATAGCTGGTTCTATACATATGGTTAACACACAACACTGCTGTTGGAATCTTAGAACTGCGGTAAACAGTGAACCACGAAAAAGAAAACAAAAACCCATTGTCACACAAGAGTATTTTACATGAACCAACTCAGTTGTGGCAATAATCAAGAGCAACTCGTGTTCAGTCTTCCACATGGGGTTGAACTTAGAATGCTAACTGTGCAATCTTACAAGTACTGTATGACTGAATCTAGTAGACTAGTTGTGCTACTGAGGCTTGGTTAGTGTAACTTGTGCAATGGCCAGCGCTGTGTAACTAAATGAAGACGAAGAGTTGTCACAACAACGTGGAAAGAATATACAAATCCATTTGGAAAAAGGAACTACTGTTTACATAAACACCGAGTATATGAGTTCTAATGTTCACGGTTATTCTATCATGTACATTACTTGCTGGTTATGTATCATTTGAAATTTTGAACCTAAAACACATAGTTATGAAGACTGCACCTTGCTCGTGTTGCCACCGGTCATAGAAGAAGAAGAAGAAAAAAAACTAGACACAAAGCTGTGTTTCTAGTGTCGACCTATTGAACTGTTGCCTTGTAAGAACAGATCAACTGCCAACGCTGGGACGTCCCGAGTGGCCAGAGCCGGAGGGCTCCGGGAGCTTCGCTCCTGTCGGCCCGGGATCGAATCCCAGCTGCGGCACGGGCGCTGCAGTGAACAGTACCAGAGATGGTACTGTTCATTGCAGTGTAAAAAAATCCCCTCGCCCTCCCCGGATCAAAGCATATGGTAAAGACTCGCGCCGGAGCTCATAACGGCCAGCTGAGTCCCTGTGTAAGGTCGGGGAGGGGGTTCGGGGGTTTTCTCGGCCTGCGTGAGAAGGCTCTTCTCCTTAAGCAAATGCCGTCGGGGGCGGTCTTACCCCCGGCAGGTCGAGTTTTTTTTAAGAACAGATCAACTGTAGGACAGCACACGAACAAGACAAGAAATTTCATTCAGAAAATATAAAATGATCACCTATCACCATCCTCAAGATGGAAAGTGTAGCATCCTGTGAATCAAATAGGAGGGATCAATATTTCTCTTTTACATCCTTTTATTTGTAACTAGTACCAATGCACGTGCGCCACCCACGTGTCTGAAAGGCTCAAATAATATCTATAATGAAGGTAATATTTAAACAATGAGAGTATATTTCCTTTAATTATTATAAAACAATTCATTAAAAACATTGACAAAATGGACCATACACATCATTTAGTGTATAAATATACATCATATAAAATCCTTAGTTTCTCCGGTCAAGGCACTGTTTTACTGTTGAGTTACTGTTTACCCGCGCCCAATTCGTTGATCAACTAAACACAAAACGCAATCTGTCTCAGAATCAAATTGGGGCAGTGTAGGTTCATCAAATCGGATCACGCCTGCATGAACAATGAATCAAATCTAACCTGAAAAAGTGATGGGTGCCGCACCGCCACTGCCGTCTCCAACTTGGATCACACTTGCGTAAGGGAATTCTTCAAACGTGTATTAAACGAGCGTACAACTTGGATCAATTCTGCTTGCGTACAAGGGAAATTTTTTGGAAGTTTTTTTTTAGGGACGTTGATTTGAAAGGTGATCGACAACAACGTGATTTTCGGAAGGAGATCGGGTCGTGGCCTAATGTCGGCAGTGGGTGCAGGGGTGGGTACAATTTATTTTGGGTGTGGTTAGCGCAAGGAGGTGGGGATGAAACGTGTGTTAATTGTGTCATCGGTGACAATCTGGTGACTCGATGGATCCATATTTTTGATCTACACTACGGGAAACCAGCTATATGCTGAGTGTTCACCGTTTGCCGAGTGCCTTTTGTCAAGCACTCGGCAAACAACTTCTTTGCCGAGTGCTAAACTCTAAACACTCGGCAAACCGTTGGCACTCGGCAAACCTATAGTTTGCCGAGTGCCAAAATGTAGGCACTCGGCACATATAAAACACCCGGTAACACCACCATTTGCCGAGCGCCACGTGTCAGAGCTCTCGGCAAACGTGTCACGTGCGCTGCACGTGCTCCCTCCGTTACAAAAAGAACGGGGCCGTTGCCGAGTGTCGGGCGTTAGCACTCGGCAAACTTCAGGCTTTGCCGAGTGCCATGCCCTGACACTCGGCAAACGCGGACATCCTATGCGTCCGTTCGACCTGGCGTGATCATCTCAACCGTTCCGTCCGAGCCTTATCCTCTTTCCCAGCCGCATCCCCCGCCTCCTCCCCGACCCAGCCACCATTCCCCGTCGTCCTCCCACAGCCGCCACACGCTCCTGCCCGGCGTCCCCCGTCCCGCCAGGCCGTTGCCCTGCGTCCCCGCGCTGCGAGACGGCCACCGCAGCCGGCCTCTTGATCTGGTCGATTCACCGGTTCGTCTCCTCCCTCTCACTGACCTGTCGTCCTCGCCGCTTTCCCTCTTTACCAGCACTGCGGCCTTTGGATTGGGTCGATCCGCCGCTGCTCTGCTTCATCCTCTCTATCGCAGGCCCTCGCACAGCCTAGCTAGCAGATCTCGACGCCCTGTACGCGCCCCGCCACACCCGGCCGTCCTCAGCCCCGATCTATGTCTGCGCTGCAGCCTAGCCGCCCTGCCGCCAGGATGCGTCTCCGTCCCCGCCGCTGCCTTGCCGACCACCATCCTCCTAACCGTCTCAGGCCCGGCTGACTACAAGTCTGTGCTTCCTTTCTTGCTGCCATCGATGGACAGCACCGAGGAGGCCATCAGCTAACCTCAAGCTACGTGTGACGGTTCGTCTGTTCTTCTGCACTTTTTTTCCTGCACTTCATGCCTATGGATGCACAGTTTGCCCATTTGTTCTCTGGATTAGCGCTATCTGTTCTTTAGGTGCTCCATTTGT
The DNA here is from genome assembly GCA_007726485.1 of Eragrostis curvula. Taxonomy (NCBI): domain Eukaryota; kingdom Viridiplantae; phylum Streptophyta; class Magnoliopsida; order Poales; family Poaceae; genus Eragrostis; species Eragrostis curvula. Next base: position 50,883,520 of record CM017440.1, on the reverse strand, counting down.
TTATTTAATGGAAACACGGTGAAACTGGCTGCAGGTGAAAGCATACAGGCTGAAAAGTTCCAATTCATGAAAAATGTGTGCTAGCTAAGGTGATTATCTCTACTCTTGCTATCCCAATTTTTCAGCTGATTTTCAGAGTGCGAAAAAATTGTGTGTTCTTTTACTTTTCACGGTGGTAGTATTTAATGTGAATAAACCAATACACCTTAATGCTCAACTGGGATTATGAGTGAACAGATCGCGTGACTTGAAGTGTCGCCTACTGAGTTCTGATGATATATGTATTGCTACAATCACATCTCTTTCTGCATATTAAGCGGCTCGATCATGTTCTGTCCATCTGGATTTTGAATCTTATTTACATATATTACATTGAAAAGCAACTATTATACTCCGTATGTATTTTTTGTCTTGTGCATATTAAACGGGTAGAAGGTTTGCAACAAATTATTGACTATAGTGTCTTTTTTATTCAAATAATGGAAAATTAATGTTGATCTGGAAATCGCATACCCTCTTCTGTTTGGACTCTTGAACTCAATTTTTGAATTGCTCTATTTTTATAGGATTTAAACATCATTCTCACACTGTATACATACATTAGTTAATTTGCTACCTGGTGCCCTTTTGGGACAAGACAACCATCAGGAATAAGGACAAAAACAACCGCATGAGATTAACGGGTAAGCTGTTGTTTATTTTTATTTTCCATTACAATGGAGTATGAGTGCAACTGTACAAGAGCTACTAGCGCAGGGGAACTTATAACAGGAACTTTAGAATAGTTCTGATACATGTTCCTGAAGGAAAGATTGTAAATAGAATGGGCTGATCATGTGAATTTCAAAGAACCCTACACTGTAAATGATAATTATAATTGATTAATAAACTGATTGGAGCTGAAAATAAATACCACGGTTCGGACAAATGTGTTACACTTTCATACATATAATATGATTGTAAAAATAAACGAGCATTCTGTTTAGCACGTTTATATATCTGTATTGTAACATGAACGGCGACTCACCTTCAATCTCAGTTTTCTTTTTGCCAGTCTTTTTCTTCTGTTTAGTTTCCTGATACAATATCTCTTCATTCCACCCCGCCTCGCCGCTAGGAAAAAACAAAGGATACGCTAGAGGATCATAGCACCCATAGTAAGCCTTAATATAAACCGGTCGATCCGATACTCCACAGACCATAACACTCCTCTCAAACATTTTCTTTGGATCACTACCTTCCAACCATATGGCTGAAACCTGAGAGGCAGTCGGTGCATTACATCTCCTCTGGTCCACATCTATCTTCGTGTTGAGTTCGATTCTATACTCGTAAAGGTTTGGTTTGGAACCCAAACTCCTGATTGTCCCAACATAAGGATTCCTTTCCAAAATACGTACAATCAGCTTTATTAACCTAAGATCCAGGTGCGGTGATCGCTTCACCCTGTGTGCAAAATCATCTTCATTGTCATATATGTACAACTGCATATTTCTAGCAGAATAATTTCCGTGCGACAATTGATCTAGACGGTGGTATATCTGTCCCTGCATCTGTAAGCTTCATGACCATTGGAGTATGGAAACCCCAAAGGTATGAATGTTTTGGTGATTGGATGATCATATCGTATGTGACTAACACTTTTGTAGGTTGTTGCCTATGGTCGCATATGATGGAGGACAACGTCAACCTTTTCTCTATTGAAGATCTCGATGATTGGTTGCCTCGTCAACTCGGGACATTGGACTTGATGGAGTTGCGGTCGAGAAGATGGATCAAGGCTAAGGACATGCTAGAACCAAGCAAGTGTTGGCTTGGTGTAGATGTAGGCTTGAGTCCATAGGAAAAACCGGACTATCAAGGGGGTTCGAGTTGGTTCTCTTAGTGCACACTAGTGGTAGAGATCATTGGATGCAATGTGAGGCTCTCAGAGGCTAGGGTGGCAGAAGAGACAGTTGAGGAACCAAGAAGAGTGAAGATGAAGTCAAGGATCGAGGAGATGATCAAGATGGACTTCAGAGGAAAGCCACCGTATGATACGGTGACTGCAGCCAGCAAATCCAGTGAAAGAAGTCACTGGTAGAAGTCACCGTATGATGGCCACCGTATGATACGGTGGGTCACCGTATGGTTTCCAGGAGAGCGGCAAAATGAAGAAGTTTGAAGAAGCTGAAGAGAAAAGGTCACCGTATGATACGGTGACAGTCAGCGTATGATACGGTGACTATGAAGCAGCAAATCCAGTGAAAGAAGAGTCACTGGTAGAGTCACCGTATGATGGTCACCGTATGATACGGTGGGTCACCGTATGGTATCCAGGGGATGTGCAATTTGGACAAGCTGCTGAAGAAGAGGAGGAAGAAGTCACCGTATGATACGGTGACTGTGAAGATCGAGATGTCAGCAGGAGAGGCTGAAGGAGAAGTAGTCACCGTATGATACGGTGACTAGGGCACCGTATGATACGGTGGCTACGCAGAAAAGACTGCTTTTGTGGCAACGGCTAGTTTTATGGATTGATGCTATAAATAGCTGGTTGCCTACCCCTGTGAGGGTCTCTTGGCCAGTGAAACAGGTGAGGTTGCCTAGGAGAAGCCAAGAGCAAGAAGAGAGAGCACTTGTTGAAGATTTGGAGTGATCTTAGTGCTATTAAGAGAGTAACAAGAGCATCCTTGATCTCTAGGGCTAGTGTGTGCATAGAGAGTCATCTTGAGCTGTTACTCTTGGTCTATGGCAAGGCCTAGACCGGTTAGGCGTTGGTAGAGAGCTTGCCAAAGTGTGTGGAAGTCTCTACAAGTTTGTACACGGTCTTCGTGCTTCCCGTGTGAAAGAAGCAACAAGGAGAGAGCACCCTTTGGACCGCATCACGTGCGGATCCTTACCCTCGGAGGAGTATCCTGAGTTGCCGGCAGGACGTGCCCGCGTCTTCACTTGGAGGGTGAAGAATGCTCTAGAGGGGATCGCCATCGAGCGGAGGGAGGGGTCGAGACTCCGGCGGGAGTGATCCAATGTGGACTAGGGGGAGGTGCCATCCTCCCGATACCACGGGCTAAAAATCCATGAGCAATCTCTATCTCATCTCTTTACTTACTAGCTTTTACTCTTCCGCATTTATCTCTTGCTAGTAGAATTGTTTGATAGGGTTGTTTGCTTTGCTCTTGGTAGAATTGCATGTTTAGGGCTGCTCTTAGCTAGTCTTGTTAGTGTGTGCGCTTTGCTTGCTTCTTGTTGTCACCTAGCAAACTAGTAGGATTGTTAAAGTACCTTGCCGAAGAAATTTACAAGAGCTACCGACTCACCCCCCCCCCCTCTCGATACTCCGTGATCCTTACAAGTGGTATCAGAGCCACGTGCTCAAAATAGGGCTTAACCGCCTTGAGTAAGGATGCCGGGAGGAAGCGGGCCACCCACGTTCGATGGGACCGACTATGCTTATTGGAAGGCACGTATGCAAGCCTACCTCGAAGCTATCGATCCCAACGCGTGGCGTGTGACAAGTGAGGAGGTTGACCTTGTGGATGACAAAGGGGAGGCCATTGAAAATCTCACTAAAGCTAATGCAAAAGCTAAAAATGCCTTGTTTGAAGCGATCTCGAAGAATGTCTTTGCTCGCATCAAGTCCGCGGGAACCGCTCATGAGATTTGGCAACAAATACAAGTTACTCATGAGGGGTCCGTGGATGTGAAAGAGGAAAGATATTATGTGCTCAAAGATAAGTATGATTCCTTTACAATGTCATCAAGTGAATGTATTAATGATGCCTATTCTCGTTTGAACTTGATTGTAGAGGATATCAACTCGGTGTGAAGGAGAAGGTCGATGATGCCGGGCTCGCGCGCAAGATCTTGAGGATCCTTCCAAGAGAAAAGTATGGCGCACTCATCACGTGCCTCTTCAACACCTCACTCGAAGGCCTTACAACGCACAAGTTGATTGGGAAGATCACCGCCTTCGAGAGTTATCACCTCGACCTCAAGCCCGACGAGAAGCCGACCAAGAATCTTGCTTTTCCGGTCGAGAGCTCAAGCAAGATCAAGGGCAAGAAGGTGATCGTCCACGAATCAAGTGAAGATGGGGTGGATGAAGATGAAGAAGATGATGAGTTCTTGCAAATCCGCCCCGATGAGCTTGCTCTCATCATGAAGAGAACCAACTTCTTCCGAAGATCAAAGAGAGACTCCGTATGCTACAATTGCGGAGACAAGGGTCACTTCGCAAAAGAATGCACCAAGCCTATCAAGAAGAGCAAGAAGAAGCAACAAGACTCAAGCGAAGACGAAGATGAAGAGCCAAAGGTCAAGTACAACAAGAAGAAGAAGTTTGTCAAGAAGGACAACTCCAAGAGCAAAGATACGAAGAGACCATCGCGGAAAGGCTTCGTTGCTCAAGATTGGGTGACCGATGAAGACTCTAGTGAAGAAGATGATGAGAGTGATGATGTCTCTCGCAAGGGCAAGCAAGTTGCCGGGATTGTGCTCACCAAGATCACAAGTGACTTACCTCCACCTCCTATGTGCATGATGGCAAGGGATGATGACAGTGATGATGAGGAAGAAGATAGTGAGAGTGAACATGAGGAAGAATTTGGTGCAGAAGATCGGCCAACCTACATGGAGTTGATGAGTGCTCTTGACCTTGCCGGCAAGTTGATGAAGAAGAAAGACAAGCTCATTGCCCGGCTAGAGAAGGAGCATGATGTGGCCGTATTCCGAGTTGAGCAATTGGAGGAAGAGCTCAAGGACCTCACAATCTCCCACAAGCTTATTGAAGATGACTATATGAAGCTCAATGAGAAGCATGAGGCCCTTGAGGTTGCATATCAAGCTCTAGAGCTTGAGAAGAGTAACACCCCCACTCCTAGCTCATCTCCCTCAAATTCATCTTATATCACTTGTGATGAGCTAACCCCCTCTCGCGAGCTTGTTTCGCTTGATGAGTCTATCTTGAAGGACTATCACAAACTCAAGGAAGAGAGGGCGATGGTGATGGATGGCTTCGAGAGGCTTGCTAGGGGAAGGACATTGCACAAGGAGATTCTCGGAAGAAATCTTATCAACAACGCCGAGCACAAGGGACTTGGATCCTACCCCGCCACCGTCAACATCATCGGCAATGAAGACACTATTCCATCTTGGGTGATCCCTCTTATGGCGGATGATTACTATTGTGAGAAGTGTTGTCAAGATGGACACACTTACAAGAATTGCCCCACGGGACAAGAAGGGAAAGGTGAAGGCCAAGGCACTTGGAACACCGGACAAGAAGAGGAAGATTCGGAAGATTTGGGTTCCCAAGTGCGTCGTTGACCGCGAGCGGCCAATGAAGTACGAGTGGGTCCCCAAGACCGGGACCTAGATGGTTGTTGGTGGTGGACCGAGTGCCGAGTTGAAGATTTATCAAGGTCCACCACAAGCTTCGAGTGCGTCAACGACACATCTACTCTTCAAGGAGGTAACCTTGTATCATAGTAGTAGTAGTTTTCTTTTCTTGCATTTGTCTTTGCATGGTAGCTAGGTGCTCCTTTGTGAACTAGTATGTTTGCATCCATGCATGTGTAAATATCTAAAAGGAAAAGAACATAAAAATTAGTTCAAGGTCTAACTTTCTCAAGATAACCGTGAACATGGGGATGTTTGAGTTGGTGGCTTGTATGATTCAAGGCAAGGTTTGGTTCATGGTGAATAAGCTTGAGAGAGGTTCAAACTTTACCTTGAGTAGGTTTCCTTTATGCAATGTTTTTTAAATTTGCTTGCATCTCACATGGCATATTTACTTTCACTTGCATTTGTATAATATGCTTGTCTCATACATTGCATATAGGAAATCACATAGGAGCCATCACACTATGTGGAAAGTGCTTCATGTTCCATATGATACCACATCCCATTAAAGTGTGATTAAAGGAAAGGATTGTGCTTCATGCCCATTGAGCATTGCCCAATGATCCTCGAGGTTAAAACTACTCGCACGGGTCATTGGCAAAGGGCTCATACATACCCCTCTTTTGGTTTTATCTCTTTTGGCTCTTATTGGCTTGCTTCTTATTTGTTTTTCAAAAATTACTATATGCCTATGTGCAGCCTATATTGGCTTATTTTCAAAGGAGTGGTTGAGAGTTCCCTTTCTAGTCCATACGTGGTATTTATTTGGTTCTTGTGTAAGATGTATTGGACATAGAAAGAATTTCCTTGAAATCAGCGTTTCTGGCAGTCACCATATAATACGACGCTTATCACCGCATGATACGGTGAGCATTTTGCTCGTTGATCACTCTGTGCTGGAATGTTACTGTCACCGTATCATACGGTGCCAGTCACCGTATGATACGGTGACCTTAGCTTCTGCGCCAGTACAGAGTTGATCACCGTATCATACGGTGATAGACACTGTATCATACGGTGACCTAGGGTTGACCGTTATTCTCAGTTCCAATCTGAGCCGTTGATTCAAACCTTGTTCGATCTCGGCCGTTCATCCAGTTCTAACCCTAATCTCGACGCACTCTTTCCCGTTACTGTGTGAACACGCCGCCGTCATCGTCCTCCTCTCCCGCGCGCGCGCCTCCGCTCCCGCCACCACCGCGTCTCGCCATCGCCGCCGCGCGCCGTCGCCGCTGTCAAGCTCCACTGCTGCGCGCTTGCTTTACACCACAGCCCGCGCACCTGCTCGCCTCGCTCACAGCTCCGCGCCGCAGCTCGCCCGCGCCAAGCAAACCCTAGCGCATACCCGCCGCCGTCGTCTCGTCGCCGACGAGCTCGCGCAGGTGCTCCTCGTCGTCCCCTTTGTGCGCACCTCTCGAGCAGCTGCTCATGCGTGTTGAGGAGCAGGAGACCTCGTCTGGATTGACCTCACCGTCGCCTTCTCATTCCCGGTGAGATTTTCCGGAAATTTCCTTTGATTAAGACGACGATTGATTCAGTTTTTAGTGCTTGCCTTCTTGGATCACACAGTAGCGTGAATTGATTGCTTAGGGCATTGAAAATTTCATTCCTTTCATCAATTTCATGCCCTAATTGTTGATTTTCATCTACTCTAGCATAATGTGCTTAATTGCGCTCGTGTATATGCTAGTCTAGTTGATCTTCAGTTCTATGTGCTGTATTTACAGTAAAGTTCATTTCTTTATGCAGCACATAGGCACTAGTGTTGATTGTTGTGCTTAATTCCTTCTTTTGCACATCACACTAGGTTTGCTTCCTCGATTAGTGTCACATTGAGTTAATTGCCTTTGCTTATATGTGCACTAATTGATCTCCACCTATAGTCGACAATGCCGTTGTTCACATTGCATATTTTGCCGGCATTGTGTCCTTCATCTCAGCGCTAGGACTTCATATAGATTTTTATGCACTTACCTACGATTCTTGCTTGTAGATCATAGTAGGTTATTCTATACTCATATACCCTGTCTATATTCCTATCGTGCAGTGGCAGTTGTCAGTGGTCAGCTCAGAGGACAGAGGCAGTTGATAGTACAGTGATCAGTGGACGGATTTGGGGCCAAGCCCTTGATCCTATCTTTGGCAGTCAGCTTGTCAGTGGATGGGTTGGTGAGCCAAGCTCACTCGCCCTATCTTGTCAGAGGGCAGCTCAGCAGTGACAGTAGCTATGGGCAGAGACAGAGGTGCTGGCAGAGGTTCTGGTGATCAGGACAGAGGGAAGGGCAAGGCCAAGGCAGTGGTGGAGCCCAAGGCTAAGAAGCCTCATACTCCTACAGTTCACACAGGTGATCCTCGGAATGATGCAGCTATTCGTCGAGCTCTTCGTGGACAGGGACCACCTGCAGGAGGCAACAGAGTAGGTGTGAGCCTTACCGAGGGTCAGGCTCCACTCAGGAGGTCTACCCGAGTGAGGTTCTCTACTCAGGAGACTCCGACCCGAGGAGCGGGTTCGTCGAGGGCTCCGGAGGAGGTCCCACAGCCTGAGGACACAGACAGCAGCTCCACCTCCAGTTCTGGCAGTGTTGAGGAGGAGGAGGTTGAGCTTGAGGAGGAGGACGAGCTCGAGGAGGATGAGGCTCGTGTGGACAGTGGAGGTTTCTTTGGTGGTGCCTCTCTACCTCAGGACGAGGAGTCGAGGAAGAGGAGACGTGCCTTGGCTGAGAAGGCTATGATGAGAGAGGCTGCTGCACCTGCTGCTCACCAAAAGGACTTTCTCAAGGTCGACACCAGGACCTTGCAGTCTTTGAGGCAGGTGGCAGAGCATGTGTGGGCTCCTTTGGGGAACAGGGACATGATGGCAGGCTCCAGGTACTGGACCATCTTGCAGAGGCAGATTGGTGAGGCACTTCTCAGGGCTGAGAGCCAGAAGGGGCCCAAGCTGTACACTACCCACAAGTATGTGGTGCCCAGACGTCTTTCTTTAGCAGCTAGGAGAGAGATGGAGTCCAGGATGACCTACATGCCTAGCTTGAGGACACTGCTGGGAGTTCCCATGAGGTACAGGACAGATATCATCAGGGACTTCTATGCTACACTCTGGGTGGCCGAGGACAGGAGTGCTATATGGTTCATGTTTGAGGGCCAGCCAGTGAGGATGACACAAGCTGATATTCTGAGAGTGCTGGGGGCAGAAGCCAGTGACAGGATGCTCCACAACCTTGCTCATGAGGCAGCTAGACCACCACGCAGACCTTCAGGGGGAGTGGTACAAAGACGACATGATGAGGGTTGCCTTTCCACCACCCTATGAGCAGAGGTACAGCAGGCTGCCTCACAGACTGACACATGAGGCTAGAGCTATGAGGGCAGTGCTGAGCAGGACCATCATACCCCGAGAGGGTTATCAGGACAAGATTTCTTGTCTAGTGCAGTGGACACTTGCCTCCATACTCACTGAGCAGCCGTTTGACTTGGCAGATCTTATCATATGTCAGCTGCAGGATGTGATTGCAGAGAGGGTGTGTTCCAGGATGCTACCTTTTGGACCTCTCATCTGCTGGTTGATGTGGATGAATGGCTTTATGACTGATGCTCAGTACGAGGCTCTTCCAGAAGTGACCACAGAGTATGTACTGCTGCCCCCTAGTGACCCACGTTGTATACAGAGAGCTGATGCTTCATAGAGCAGCTCATCACAGGGCAGAGGCGCAGAGATGCAGAGTGGAGCTACTGACGAGAGGGACTTCTCACTAGAGTCCCCACTACACCAGGGAGCAGATCCAGACTACACACTAGCTCCACCTCCACCAGTGAGTGCTCCACCAGCTGCAGAAGCTACCTCTACAGATCCTTCAGTACTTGCACAGCTTGAGATGCTCTGACAAAGGCTTGATCAGTAGGAGCAGTGGAGATAGGACCAGGAGAGGAGAGACGCCGAGCACAGACAGTGGTCTCAGCAGATGGCAGAGACTCTGAGGGGCACACAGATGGCCAACCAGGGTATGTTTGGTTACTTCGCTGCAGCTTTCAGCTACCTTGGTCAGGTGGTTCCAGGGATGACTCCTATGCCTCCGATGGTTTTACCTACACTAGTTCCACCACAGGGACTTCAGCTTCCACAGGCCACAGCTGCTCCGCGGATGTTCACTTCCATGCTATCAGCTCCTATGACACCCGCAGGACAGCTTTCTCAGAGTCCTCTTGGTTCAGTGTTTGCTGGAGCTTCAGGGATGGCAGGTCTCTCACAGGCTGGACCTTCACAGGCAGGTCCTTCTTCGACTCCGTTTCTGACACCGGGCCTGTTCATGACTCCATCTGCCTTTCTGATGAGTACTTCACTGGCAATGGCCCCGGCTCAGCACATCACTTCTGTGACGAGGATCTCATCTCCGATGCCAGTGTCAGCTCTTGAATTTTCAGGGATTGAGTCTCCAGCTACCTCAGTACCAGTTACTACCAGTGTGATCTCTTCTCCAGTTGCTACTGAGGCAGTGATCACCACTTCAGAGGCTGCAGCTTCTCCACCTCCAGGGATTGCATATCTAGATACTCTAGAGCACTTGCTTGCAGCAGGTATTGATGAGGAGACAGCTGACGTCACAGCTGCCAAGGCCAGTGGAGAGATAGTCAGTGACTCCAGCTCTCGATCTCGCAGTCCTTCAGTATACACCGCTTCAGAGTCCGAGGTCGATGAGCGTGTTGCTGAGCTTGAGCGTACACTTTCACAGCCAGTTACACCTGCTCCAGCTGACAGGCAGATCATGATGTATACCCGTCGTTGCCAGACTCCAGAGACAGAGGTGGAGACTTCTCGACGACTCCAGACTCCAGAGTTAGGGATGCCCAGGACGATGACTTGGACAGCACCAGTGGCACCTACTCAGCGGGACAGCATGACAGCTACAGTGGCAGGCACAGCTTCAGGGGGAGTTAGCTCTTCTTCTTCAGAGGCCACTGCACCACCTCCAGACCCCGATGCGTAGGATAGCATATCTTTCCTCAATGATCTTTTTGGTACTTGGTGCCAAAGGGGGAGAGAATGTCTAGGGGGAGTTGGGAGTGAGACTTGATCGAGAGTGCTTGTACCTAGGGGGAGCTCTCGGGCATTTTGGATAGTCAGGACTTTTGGAGTTATTTTGTATATTCTTTTGGATGTTCGTGGTTCTCGATGAGCTTGGTCTTCCTTTGCCTTGTTTTAGCTCATCGAGAATGCACTTGGTTTCATTTACATACACTGCACTCGTATTATATATCTATCTGGTATCGTTATGCCCGTGATGTATGTGTTGATACCTTGTGTATGTATCCCTTACTTGTGATGATTTGTGGACTAACTTGCTTTTTGCAGGATTTATTCATTATCTTATCATCACAAGAGTCGTGGACATAGCTCTTTGCTCTCTACTTACATATCACCCTTGTGCACTAACTTCATTTTTGCAGGTGATACCTTTTTGAGCTATGTCCCTCTCTTAGTTATTCATCATGATTATACTCTTTAACTATCCTATATCATGATGCATAGTTCTTAGTGATCGAGTACTACGGCGCTCTTGCTCTTGCACTCACCCGTATCCTTTTACTTGAGCGGTCTAGTTATGCTTTGCTTTCTCATTCAATCATCTCGATCAATACTTGCGCGTTCTTTCCACATCTTTTATGTATGTTGTCACCAATCACCAAAAAGGGGGAGATTGTAAGCTTCATGACCATTGGAGTATGGAAACCCCAAAGGTATGAATGTTTTGGTGATTGGATGATCATGTCGTATGTGACTAACACTTTTGTAGGTTGTTGCCTATGGTCGCATATGATGGAGGACTACGTCAACCTTTTCTCTATTGAAGATCTCGATGATTGGTTGCCTCGTCAACTCGGGACATTGGACTTGATGGAGTCGCGGTCGAGAAGATGGATCAAGGCTAAGGACATGCTAGAACCAAGCAAATGTTGGCTTGGTGTAGATGTAGGCTTGAGTCCATAGGAAAAACCGGACTATTAAGGGGGTTCGAGTTGGTTCTCTTAGTGCACACTAGTGGTAGAGATCATTGGATGCAATGTGAGGCTCTCAGAGGCTAGGGTGGCAGAAGAGACAGTTGAGGAACCAAGAAGAGTGAATATGAAGTCAAGGATCGAGGAGATGATCAAGATGGACTTCAGAGAAAAGCCACCGTATGATACGGTGGTAGTCACCATATGATACGGTGACTGCAGCCAGCAAATTCAGTGAAAGAAGTCACTGGTAGAAGTCACCGTATCATGGCCACCGTATGATACGGTGGGTCACCGTATGGTTTCCAGGAGAGCTGCAAAATGAAGAAGTTTGAAGAAGCTGAAGAGAAAAGGTCAGCGTATGATACTGTGACAGTCAGCGTATGATACAGTGACTATGAAGCAGCAAATCCAGTGAAAGAAGAGTCACTGGTAGAGTCACCGTATGATGGTCACCGTATGATACAGTGGGTCACCGTATGGTTTCTAGGGGATGTGCAATTTGGACAAGTTGCTGAAGAAGAGGAGGAAGAAGTCACCGTATGATACGGTGCCAGTCACCGTATGATACGGTGACTGTGAAGATCGAGATGTCAGCAGGAGAGGCTGAAGGAGAAGTAGTCACCGTATGATACGGTGACTAGGGCACCGTATGATACGGTGGCTACGCAGAAAAGACTGCTTTTGTGGCAACGGCTAGTTTTATGGATTGAGGCTATAAATAGCTGGTTGCCTACCCCTGTGAGGGTCTCTTGGCTACACTATCACAAAAACGACCAGTAGCGACACAGTCCAATTTAATATAGCGACGGCCTGAAAATTCCCCGCCGCTACAGCTGTGTTTCCCTTTGTAGCGACGGCCCAAAAACCCGCCCGCCGCTACAAATATAGTTACCGGCGGCCCATAAAGCGAACCGCCGCTACAGGCATTTGTAGCGGCGGCCCACAACACGGCCCGCCGCTACCGCAAACCAACCCAGCTTTTCACAACCCAGCCCACCAAACTAGCGCCTCCGGTATAAAATCCACCAAACCCGAAACCCTATCCCTCCGCAGCCGCCGCTCTCGCTCGCCAGACGCTCCACCCCGCCTCCTTCGCCTCCTCTCCCTCTAGCGCGACAGCTCTTCCTCTCTCACTTCCCCTTCCCAGCCGCTCTTCCTCCCCTCGTCTACAATTGGACCTGCAAGCTGCGTCGGAGACTGGTGTGGAAGCGAGCACGGAGCTTCCCGGCGGCGGACAGCTGCGTCGTGGTCGACATCGACGCGCTGGCGGCCATGGACCTTGCGGATTGCTGCGTCGTGGGCGACATCCGCGGAGGCTTCAGGAGGCGGCGCGCCCCGGCCTACGTCGATGCGGGGGAGCGGCTTCCACGTGCGGTCCTGTCCTCTTCTTCCTCGATCTACAGCGGCAACGGCGACGGCGGCGGCATGTCATCTTCTTCCTCGATCTACAGCGACAAGCGGCGTGGCGGGCACCTCGACGGCGGTGCCAGTGCGAGAGCGGGCGCGACGGGCACCTGGATCCACCCTCCTCTCCCCCCACGGCGGCGTGGCGCCCTCCCCAGCCTAGATCTGGTGGAGCCGGCGGCGGCGTCGAGTGGTGAACATGTACCACAAGATCTATGCACCGTCCTCATCGCCGAGCAGCCGGGCCTCTTACTCCTCGCCGTCCGCTGGCTCCTTGCCGGCTGGGGTGGGTGGATCCCGGCCTCTTCCCGCCTCCCTCCGCGACCCTGGCCTCCTCGCAGCCCCTTCGTCTGCTGGTCTCACTCCGAGCACGACGGCGACGGGATGGGGCTGAGCACGACGGCAGCCGCGCGGATTGGGCGGCGGCAGGCGGATCCGTGTTTTTTTTTATTTTGTGGATTTCTTTGTAGCGGCGGTCGATTGTTCGGACCGCCGGCACAGAGACATGTTCAGCGGCGGGTGTGGGGAACCCGCCGCTACAAACTTTTTTTTGTAGCGACACAAGAACAGCGGCGGGTTGCCGCCCCCGCCGCTAGAGTGCTTTTTGGACCGTCTCTACAGGCTGCTTTTGTTATAGTGCTAGTGGAACAGGTGAGGTTGCCTAGGAGAAGCCAAGAGCAAGAAGAGAGAGCACTTGTTGAAGATTTGGAGTGATCTTAGTGCTATTAAGAGAGTAACAAGAGCATCCTTGATCTCTAGGGCTAGTGTGTGCATAGAGAGTCATCTTGAGCTGTTACTCTTGGTCTATGGCAAGGCCTAGACCGGTTAGGCGTTGGTAGAGAGCTTGCCAAAGTGTGTGGAAGTCTCTACAAGTTTGTACACGGTCTTCGTGCTTCCCGTGTGAAAGAAGCAACAAGGAGAGAGCGCCCTTTGGACCGCATCACGTGCGGATCCTTACCCTCGGAGGAGTATCCGGAGTTGCCGGCGGGACGTGCCCGCGTCTTCACTTGGAGGATGAAGAATGCTCTAGAGGGGATCGCCATCGAGCGGAGGGAGGGGTCGAGACTCCGGCGGGAGTGACCCAACGTGGACTAGGGGGAGGCGCCATCCTCCCGATACCACGGGCTAAAAATCCATGAGCAATCTCTATCTCATCTCTTTACTTACTAGCTTTTACTCTTCCGCATTTATCTCTTGCTAGTAGAATTGTTTGATAGGGTTGTTTGCTTTGCTCTTGGTAGAATTGCATGTGTAGGGCTGCTCTTAGCTAGTCTTGTTAGTGTGTGCGCTTTGCTTGCTTCTTGTTGTCACCTAGCAAACTAGTAGGATTGTTAAAGTACCTTGCCGGAGAAATTTACAAGAGCTACCGATTCACCCCCTCCCCCCCCTCTCGGTACTCCGTGATCCTTACAGCATCCTAAATGTATAGATCCCAGTTCCTGCTGCGGTAGCATATCGCCGGTCGAGTTTGGCACCCATGCTAGTGAATGAAAAATGAGAGTTGAAGTAACGGATATTCTTCCTGAACCACTTTGCATCTCTGTCTGTTTGGTTTGTGTAAAGTCTTCTCAGCTCTGTAGGTACCTCCGAAATATGAATACGGACCATCCCCTCCCTACAACAGAATGCCGCCCCTTTCACCAGGGAACCTCTTGGTGCTGCAGTGTGTGCAATTGTGCGCCCGATCCAGAACATGGTGTGTTTTCGGGAGATTGTGATAAACATAGTCATACGGATCGGGTCTGCCTTCAGCACCTCCATCTTGCCCATTAACTCGATATGACTTGTATTGAACATCTAGCAAAAGGAAACACACGAGGAATTCAAGTTAGTGAACACATGAAAGGCTAAGAATCATGTGAACTTTAAGCTAAACTGGCAGCTGTTCATATATACTTAAAATATACTTGGTCGTGTGAATGCCCGTTCCTCATCATCACCATCCCACTCGAAGTCCTTCATATCATCTCTGCCCGGGTCATGTGTATCCAGGTCCTCATCTGTGATTATTCAAATAAGAATACACATTAAGGATGAGATATAACGTCTGCTGCAATAGTCCAAATAAAACATTGTAATATACCTAAATTAGCCAGGGTCGTGCCACCTGGTTCCCAAATACCAGAGTCAAACACCTCATGATCATGATCCAAACACGGAGTCGTTCTCGCTCCTAGAGTACATCACATCAGACAAAGTTTTAAAATAGAGTTTGTCAACACTATACTTAAAAGAATAATACACAGGCATCACCGTACCTCTATTGATTTGTGTCACATTATGTGACATCCCATGTCACTGGAACCCAACAGCACACACCTTCTCAAGTGGCAGAAACCAAAATTCAAATTTCGAAGTTCAAATTTCAAACTATGTTCAAACCATGCCTCTGAAGGAACTCAAAATTTTCCATAACAACATGAACAAACAAAAATACCAGTAGATAGCCCTTGCGAAATAAGAATTTTGGAGAAATTTTGGTGATTTTTGAAATTCATTTCGATGCTCAAATAAATCCCCAAAGTTCCAAAAATGTCCAACTTTGACTAGCTGCCATTTGAATTCTATTTCGAATTGAGATGTGCATGTTAGGTCACTGGAAAGAGAATTTCATGATCTTTCGAATGCAACTGGTTTCACAATTTTTGGAGTTCGTTTGCTAGTTCAAATTTCACGCCAAAGATTGGGGAAAATTCAGTTTGAATTAATTCGGGAAAAACGAAAGATGCCCGAGGGCCCACCTGTCAGCCACCCGTGTGTCTCTGAAGCGCGCCGAGTTCGTCCGCCGCGTGGCCGACGGCGTACGGCGACGCCGCGCGGTGCCGACCCCGCTTCCGACCGCGCCTCGTCGACAAAAGGAGCTCCCCGCGCCTGTCCGAAGCCGCCAGCTCCCATTTCCTCGTTTCCCCGGCCTCCAAACCCTAGCCGCTCGCCGCGCCATTGCCGCCACCGAGCTCCTCCCTCGCCGTTCCACCACTCCGACGCGTTCCTGTGTGAGCACCTGCGCGAAGATGACGTGAAGCCACCCTGGTCCGCTCCTTGCTCTCTCCAGCAGCCCGAGCCCCGGAATCGAGCTCAGCTTCGCCATGGCCGGCGGTTGAGGTCCTTTGACCTCGTCGTCGATTGCCGCACTCCGGTGAGCCCCGCTACGATTCCTCGCACATGGAAGTGCACCTCAAGCTCTCACACTTCCCTGACGCCACCATTTTCCTCCTTCCGCAGAGTGACCGCCGGATTCGAGTTTTTCCCCGCCGCCGGTCGTCACCGCCGCGGAGAGCTCTCCGCTCCGACCACCCTCCAGGCCACCTCGACGTCAACCCGTTACGCGCCGACGACGCCCGCGACTCCAGGAAGCTAACGCACCAACGTGTGCATCTCCTCGTCGACCGTAGCAAGCCCGCGACGTCGCCATACTTCCGTCAACCGCCGCCTCTCGTCACCGACACTGCTCCGGTCATCGCTGCCCTTCTCCGTTGCTCGAGGTGAAGCCCTCACTTTCCCCTCTGCCTTTCCGCACCCTCGGTCAGGCGCGCGAGCCACCGGAGCTCACTCCGGTGAACTGCGCCGCCGCGCTCCGGCGTGGCGCCGGCCACCACACCGGTGACCACACGCTCAGGATCGTGTGTGGCCACATAGGATCCGGTGTGGCCGACTCAGTGGCCCTTTGTGTGCCTTGCATGCGACTGGCCAGATCTGTTGTGGTAGAGATCAGATCCAGTGCGGCCTCGACTCTGCGGCCCAGTTTGTGGCCCAGATCTGATTGGCTGGCCCAATCTTTATTCTTTTATCGAATTCTTTAAATCTCCAGAAATTCACAGAAATTTGTAAAATAGATAGAAAAATGAATACATCTCAGAAAAATACAAATCCAATTTCTTTGGAATCCATGTAACACCCTCTGTCCATGAAAAATACCAAAATGCACTTTTGCAGATTATGTATTTTCTGGAAAATACATCTGTCCAGATCTTGTTTAATTTATTATAAATTATCTGTTGCCCAATAAATCCTGAACTCTTGCATGCCTGTTAAGAATCTGATAACACACCTACAGAGCCTTTTTCCACTGTCACATGTTGCCTAATTATTTTCTTATGAATTAAATCATGTTCTGCACTGTATAAATTATTATAAATAATCTACTTTGCAATAAATCATGAAACTTCACCATAAATTACTTCCAGTGGCACTCTTCACCAGAAAAATGCCACTGGACATAAATCAACTTTAGAAATCACATTATTTATTTAACTTGCCTAAGTTGATTAATGGTGAACTTAATTAAAAGTTAATGAAGGAAATACTCCAGACGAAATTAATTAACAAAGTTAATCATTTGCACTTACAGTGTAAATGACTGTCCTATCAAGTAATTGAATCATGAATTGCATCATATTCTTGCATCTAACTTTGCATTATGTTCCTTGTCATAACGTGTAGTGACAGAGACGACTCCGGAGCCGCTCGACTTCCAGCTGCCGGAGGAGCAGACCCAGGAGGTGCAGGAGGAGCAGCCGCAGCAGGACACTGACCCCGCTGACCCTGTTAGCTACGCTCCTGAGCCAGGCAAGCCCCGGTGCATGCCTTCCTATTTAGGATTTTATTTTCGCACTTGATTGGGGCTAGTCAATGTTTGTGCATTAGGTCCATTAGGAGTTGATGTGAAACCTTAGAAATGCATTAGGATTACCTTCCACATCCTACCTTGTGTCCTATTTTTGTAGATGTGGTCTAGGTTACGTTAGAACTTGCTAGGCTTAGTGGCTAGCGGACGGTAGAAGTCGAGTGGTAGGTCCCACTCGCGAGGTAGGTTCACCCTGGATTGTACTAGCTGGATTTAGGATTTGTTGAGATCGGACGGGGATTTGTTTGTGTAGGATGGTGCGAGAAGGCTGGGCCTTCACGGTGGTAGCCCCGTCTGTGTCGGTTAAGGACCGTCCGTTGTTGGCCCTGTTGAGCAAGTTCGAACGTACTGATCATATGCTAGTGTTTTTATGGGCCTAGTAAACTTAGTAGCTTGGGTTGCCCTGGTGTGCGGCGGAAGCCTGCCCTTTCTATCATGGTATTCGGGAGAGAAAGGATGCTTCCCAATCGGGGCGTACGTCTGGGACGGGGACCGTGCGGGAAGGCCTTTCTCGGGAGGGGTTGGACCCAGCCTAGCTTCAGGGGGATCTTCGCAAACAGTTGCCGCATGCGACTTTACGCGTGTGCGGCGTATGGTCAGGTTTTCTCCTGCAGGATGTACATCGATGCCGCCGCTCTCGGTCAAGAGCAACCTTGCTCACTGCGTCACATCGTAGTGTGATATGATTGATGATATGATGCTAGTCTATTTACATTACTGTTATTTTCATTGCTCTATATATACTGTCACCGTTGATGTATTGTTACTATACCTATTCTAGATATATGAACACTGCTTTATTGTTTAAGTACTTAATTGGAATAAAAATTTGAAAGTAAGGATCAAGTATTTAGTGCGAATTATGCTATTGAGTCAGCCACCCCTTTGTAGCCTTGCATATTAGGAGTCGGCTGTAGATAGCCAATTTGACGGGTAAGACTTGCTGAGTATTAGTTGCTCAGGGTTTGGCTCTTTATGATTTTGCTGCAGGTAGCACCTTTATCCCCGACTCTACGGGTGGAGGTGGACAGTGGGATGGCCAGCTTCCCTTTGGTTGGACAGCCCACTGGGAGACTGAGGAGTGATCTCCTCTCGAGTCCGCATCTTCGTGGCTTTGGATGCGGGTTCCTGTGTATCGTGAGCGCGTGCGCTTGTACCTTTATTTCTAGACTTGTATCGTTATTTTCCGCTGTGCGACTCTGTGTTTTAAATGAATTAATGTAACTACTTAAAGACTTAATTTGTGCTTTTTATATGCTGTACTGTTGCGTCTGTTCATCAGCGCTTGACCGACTCGATCCTGCGAAAAGCGGAGACGCTTCACATTAGGCGGTTCAGGTGCGTTATTTATTGAATTCCTGAAGCCTTTTTTTTGTAACGGGTTCTTCTCTAGTAGGAGGGCCTTTTTTTGTTCTGACATCTGAGCATACCTCTCCCTATTCCTTTTATTTTTTGAACCGAAACAGGAGGGGATTCCCCTACTGTGTTTTTATTAATTAGTTGTCAGTTTTTATGTACATGGTCAGCGAAAGAAAGAAAAGTTACAAGGATGCTAGCCAGGCCGTCATGGCATCGTGACGTCGTTGACTAGCTCTATAGTACATGAGAGTGAAGATCTCTTTGAAGTCCTTCTTCCATTTTGGAAAGCTAATGGCTGCCCCATTGAAAATAATATCGTTTCTCTGTGTCCAGATCGCCCAAGATGCTATCATTACCACTTCCATGAAGCAATCATATGCAAAGTGTTGCTTCTGCTCCTGTACCATTTCCACCAATGGCAGCGCAAGATCCCAAATGATTTGTATTGAGGCCCAACAAAGCTGAGAGAAGGAGCAGCCAAAGAAAAGATGGTGGACAGTTTCCTCAATGCCATTGCCACATAAGACACAGTTAACCGAGGGGACTGCAAACCTCTCCCTATTCCTTTTATACTTTGCAGAAACCTCATCAGGAGCTGCCAAAAACATCAACATAAGTACTTGACTGCATAAAAGAAAAAGAATCCAATAAAGCATTCTGAGCAAGTTAAAAAGTTTTATGTTCACCTTCTTCTGTCCTTTTACGCTTCCGGTAACACTGGGTGTTATTGCACCACCGTGCCCTTTGCAATTCCTGAGAGTCCAAACAGTGTGTTGTAACATTTCCAATATCATCTAGATTCTGCAAATCTGACGTTGAAGTTGTGTGCCAATCATCATTTCTACAAAGCCAGCTTTCATCTTCAAAATCAGCCCCAATATTCATAGTTACGCCATTAACACCAGCTTGAGTAGTTTCCCCAATATTTGCTTGACTCCATTTTTGCTCAGAGACTGAAGACATTTGCACATGCTTCGAGCTTGCTTCACCGGACGGCATCAGCTTAGCTGGTAAATTCACGACACAAATACTGTTATATGACCAAGAACTCATTTGCAATGTGGCAGAACCAGATTTAAGAGAAAACTCACTTTTAGTACACAAAGGCGGGGTGGATACTGTAATTTTTTCATGTGTCAAATCTATTACTGCATCGAAGGTATCAACATCAACATCAGCCTGAGTAGTTTCACCGAAAGTTGGTTGAGCCCATTTATTTTTGGAGACAGTAGGCATCTGGCCAAGCTTCGAGCTTGCTTCAACAGAGGCCATCAGCTTAGCTGGTAAATTATGATAAAAAGAAGAGTAAAATGCATGTGTAGCCATCGTACTTGTCCGATCGTTTCAATTTAGCCATTGTACTCACAAAACTGCAAATCACGGCCATTAAGATAGCTCATCCGCGTCGATACGGCCATTGTCTTCAAAAGCCTACGTATTTTGGTGACGTGGCGTATGCACAATGGTGAGTCACCTCCAGCGTGGAATTCCCAAAAATCCATCGCATGCAGCCCGCGTGATCTCCAATCCTTCGCGATCTCTTTTTCTTGTATCAACGAACTATTCCATCTGTTACGTACGCAACTTTGGAAAGAGCCAGAGACGATCTCCATCGGCGCCGTGAGCGACGAGCAGAGACGATCTCCGGTGGCGTCGGTCATGAGCGACGAGCAGAGACGAACTCCAGCGGCGCCACGAGCGACGAGCAGAGACGATCTCCAGCGACGCCGGTCCTGAGCTACGAGCAGAGATGATCTTCCGGTGGCGGCGTGAGCGACTTCCATTGGGGACGAGGTCCAAAGCAGGTGACGTACAGAACCTTGGGCCATGGGTCCATGCCGCCGGCAAGTAGACGGACTTCCTCCAGCTTACGGTATATACTTGTGCATGCTTCATCGTAATTAAAAGGATATTAGTATTTCTGATAAAAAAAGAGGATAGTAGCGTATTAGCATCAACGTAACTAATAGATTGCATTTTCTTATGTTATTATAGATGGCCATAGTGACTCATTCAGCGTCCAACTTTTTCATGGTGGAATTTTCACTGGTAATGGCACCAATCGGGCGATGGTGGACTCAGACTGATAACAAAGGATGCCGATACTAACAGCATGGTTTCTATGGTACAGCATGGTTTCTATGGTACAGATCGGTCACAGGTTTCTTGACATATATCTTGATCATGATGATAGCTTGAATGGCTACAAATGGGATGATGTCATAGCCAACTCAGATAATCAACCATTGCAAGTATCTTCCAGTAGCAAACTGCCACTTTCATACATTGGGACGCAGAGCTCAAGCCGAACTATCGATTTTGACAATGAAGAACTAGAAAGTGATGCCGACTCTGAAGATCCCGATTTTGTTCCTCAAATTGTGGACATCGATTATGATCTAGACGATGGAGACGATGATCTTTTTGATGACCATGTTGATGATATTGATAACCTGAAGGGGAAAGAAGTGGTAGAACCTATTCAGGACTCCGAAGAAGATGAAATTCAGTTACCTGATTCAGATGACGAAGAAGTGAGATTCAACTTCAAAAAATTCAGAGAAGAAGACATGCACAATCCAAAATTTTTTGTCGGTCAAGTGTTCACGTCTATTGAGGTGCTAAGAAGTGCTATCACCGAATATAGCTGTAAGAATCGAGTTGATATCAAAAAGCCAACCAATGAGAGGACAAGACTTGGCGCAATGTGTGCACAAGCAGATTGCCCATGGTACTTATGGGTTTGGGGCAATTGCATGGTTACCCCTGTTTTGAACTCCAATTATGCGTTTACCCCTGTTTTTTCAACTTTGCATGGTTGCCCTTGTTTTTTCAAACTGAAGGTTTCGTTTGCCCCTACTCTGTTATGTCCATTTAACGGTGTTAAATCAGTCAAAAAAAGACACAAATGCCCTTTGCATCATTGCCCCCTTCTTTTTTTAGCAGCTTGGTTACCCCATTTTGATACGAAACATAAAAATATTGAAGCTATTAGCTATGATATAACTGTGACTGAGAATTGAAATTTTTGACAGAATTTGAAATTATTTAAATTGTGACTGAAATTTGAAAACAAGTTGATAGAATTCGAAATTATTTAAATTGTGGCTGAAACTTTAACAAGATTTGACAGAATTTGTCTAAAATTGGACGACATGACAACTGATTTAGGCAAAAAGACATAATTTTTCACATCACAGACATCACACGGATTATATTGTCATAAGAACGAACATCATATTGCTAGTTCAACTGAATTGATTGAAAATTCACAGCAACAGACACGAGGTACCCAGCTCCTTTCTCCCTTCGCTCGAGCGCAGTCCAGCTCACGAGCTTGCCCACCAGCTGCCTGTTCGCTGCTCCTCCCTTCGATCTGGAGCGCACCGCTGCCAGCCGGCTTGAGCGCATCACAGACCAGCTCACACGCTGCCAGCCGGTCCGCGCCCGCGCTTGCCTGCCGGGGAGGACTGCGGCTCCACGCTTGCGCCTGCGCATGCGCTTGCCTGCAGCGCCGCACCGCAGCCCCGCTGCGCTCGAGCCTTGGTCGCCGCCACGCACGCGCTAGGGATAGGGTTGAGCGTCGTCTCTGTTCTGTCGAGTCACGAGACGAGCGATGCGAGTCGGGAGGGAGAAGAGATAGAGAAGGGTAACAAGGTCTTTTCCTCCCGTCTCCCAATTATCTTTCTTTTTTTTTAACTCGTTTATTCCATTGGCATCTAACGGGAGTGCAGAACAGGGGCAAACGGCCCTTTCAATTTTGAAAAGGAAGGGCAAACGTGCAAAGTTAGAAAAGTAAGGGCACACTCATAGTTAGAGTTCAAAACAAGGGCAATGATCCTATGGGTTTCTACGGATAGCAGGACAAAGTCCCTCATGGTGAAAAGATATAATGATGAGCACACTTGCAACAAGAAATGGAAAGTCAGGTCATTCACTTCAAGATTTCTAGCTAATAAGTATGTTGAGTCATTCAGAGCAGATGAAAACATGAACCTAAAGAATTTCTCAAGAATTGTACAGAAGTAATGGAACATGACACCTTACAGGAGCAAATTATGTAGGGCAAGAAGATTAGCAATGAAGACTATTTATGGAGATGAGCTTGCCCAGTACAATCTTCTTTGGGACTATGCACATGAGATTAGAAGATCTAATCCAGGTAGCACCTTTTATCTTTCTCTTGACAAAGAGGGCAGATTCAGTCAATGTTACTTCAGCTTTGATGCTTGCAACAGAGGCTTTCTTGCCGGATGCAGGCCTGTGATATGTCTCGATGGTTGTCACATCAAGACAAAATATGGAGGCCAATTGTTAGCAGCTGTCGGTATGGACCCAAATGATTGTATATTTCCAATAGCTTTTGCTGTGGTTGAGGTTGGGGACACCTCAACATGGAGCTGGTTCCTCAGAACACTTAAACAAGATATGGGCATCGTTAATACTGGACCATGGACAATAATGAGTGACAAACAAAAGGTAAGCTTATGTTTCTTGAACTATTTACCTTACTAATATATTCGTAACTAATTTAGCTTATATGAATTTTCATGATTCACTTAGCTTTATTAAAATTGCAGGGCTTAACTAGAGCAGTAGGAGATTACTTTCCTCAATCTGAACACAGGTTTTGTGTGAGGCACATGTGGCAGAATTTCAATGTACTATTTAAGGGTGATGTGTTGAAGAACCAGCTATGGAAGATTGCTAGAAGCACTACTCTGGTCGGGTGGGAAACTGCCATGGAAGAGATGAAGGAAATTAACATAGATGCTTACCAATGGATTGAAGAGCTGGCACCTAACACTTGGGTGAGAGCATTTCAAAGTGACCTTCCCAAATGTGATATCTTGCTTAACAACAATTGTGAGGTTTTCAACAAGTATTTAAGCCATTTTAGTTCCCCACTTAGTTGTAATCCTTATTTACTGATTATGCAATATACGTGTTATGCACAGGTATATTTTGCATGCTAGAGAACTTCCAATATTGTCTAAGATAGACAGGATTAAGACTCAATTGATGACCAGGATATACAATAAACTAAAAGAAGCAGAGAAATGGACAGGTCGCATATGTCCTAAGATTATGAAGAAGGTAGCAAAGAATACAGAGCTAGCAAATACTTGTTTTGTTTCTCCTGCTGGGGAGGGGATATTTGAGGTTGCTGACAAGGGTACACAATTTATTATAGACCTCAAAGTCAAGAGCTGCACATGTAGAAAGTGGGATTTAAGTGGTATTCCATGCAGTCATGCCATAGCTTGCATGAGGGAAGAAAGAATTGCACCAGAGGATATGGTAAATTCATGCTATTCAATTGAAACCTTCCGCAAGGCTTATGGTAACATTATTGTACCATGCCATGATAAGAAAGAATGGCAAAAGATGAACGGGCGCCCAATTGATCCACCTTTGTATTTGAAGAAGGTTGGGAGGCCTCCAAAGAATAGGCGAAAGGAACCTCATGAAATTGAGTCAAAGAAAGGTGGCAAGAAGATGACAAGACATGGTGTTGTGATTACTTGTCGACACTGTGGCAAACCTGGACACAACAGAGGGGATTGCAGTGATGCTAAGGCAGGTCTGCCACCAATCGTAAAAGTTAGTAAAAAACGAGACCGCTTCCTGACTCATTTGATGAAGATGAACCAATCATAACACAAGTGAGTTATCATGTGCTTTTTATGCTTTTTAAAATTCAGTCATAATATACTCTGCAAATTCTTGTGATTTAGGACCATGACATGCACTTGGAAAATGATGATTTGCTCTCATCTCAACAATATGGACCTACCATGCTTAATGATATGCTGCAAGAGGTAAATTCATATGCTTTTATTAACTGTCTGACATATTAGTAACATGTAAGTAATCATATATTTTTTAATCCTGTAGAGAGAAGAATCACAAAGAGGGCCTGCAAACCTCACTCCCTTACCTGATTCTGAGTTCATTCAGGCTGCTGTGATGAACCAGAGTTCGATGCCTCCTACAACCGCAACAAGACAAGGTAGCCAAGCAAAGAAGCAAGAAGAGATAAAACATGCCAAGAACATTGCTATAGCTGCCAAGAGAGAAGCTGCACTTATGGCGAAGATTGAGTCTGCAGAGAAGAAGGCAGCAGAGGCACAAGCAAGGAAAGCTAGGGCCACAGAGAAGAAAGCTGCTATGGCACAAGCAAGGAAGATTCAGATTGCACAAAAAAGAGTAGCAGATTTGGAGGCAAAGAAAATTGCAGACGAGGAGAAGAAAGCATCCGCTGCCGCTAAGAAAAAAAAGAAGTCATAGCTGCCAAAAGACCAGCTAATGCTCTTGCAAGAGATGAAGCACATGCTACCAAGAAAACTGAGATTTTCTCTAATTGATTTCTGATTTCCTTAGGTACTTTTTGTGATGACAAAGTTGCACTTATATATGCTTTCAGTCTATTTGGAATTTTACTTGTTAAGTAGAGCTAAATACAACAGATTTAGTGATCAAGGAATTTTCTAAGTTGCAGAAGAATTTGGCTCGGCACTCTTCATTGATTCGCTGAAGAACATTTCTCTTTATCTCAATTCTGTAGAATCATAACGCATGTGAGTGCTAAAAGTGCACAATATCAGTTCATCTGTTACAGAACTAGAATAGGAGCAGCGGTGGCTTCTACAACTCAGCTCGTGCCTGGGAAAAATGGAATGGGCCCTCACCGCTGACCCACGCTCGTCAATTGCCGTCCCTTTGCCGCTTTCATCTGACGGCACCGCCGCCGGCCAGAAATCAGCTTGATGTGCCCCTCTCCAAAAGAAATAGAAGCAATAGGGTGAGTCAGAAATTCCAAGCTTAATGTTTGGAATGCCATGCTGGAGGGTGAGTCATTGATGTACGTATGCAACGTCACCAAAATACGTAGGCTTTTGAAGACAATGGCCGTATCGACACGGATAAGCAATCTTAATGGCTGCAATTTGCAGTTTTGTGAGTACAATGGCCAAATTGAAATGACCGGACAAGTACGATGGCTACACATGCATTTTACTCTAAAAAGAAACCCAAATTCAATACAGAAAAGAAATTATATGACCAAAAACTCATTAGCGCCGTGGTACCACCAGCTATAAGAAGAAACTCACGCTTTTTACACAACGACGGAGTGGTCACTGCAAAGTTTTCAGACGACAAATCGCATACTGCATCCAAAGTATGAACAGCCAACTGCGTTTGATCTAAGAAAGCATAGTGTGATCATGGAAACATACAAGAAACATCTGAAACATTGCATCTAGGGAAAATTGCAAAAACCCACCTACATGTGAGGGGGGTTTTCATATACCCACCTACAAAATTATTTGTGTCGGTCTCCCTCTTGCAAGTGTTCATTTGTTTTCATCGTCCCCCCTCATAGCTTTGACCGGATGACATGGCTGTTCTGTGGCCTCTATGATTGCTTCTCAGGCTCCACTATAGCTCTACTACAACATAGTTATCATTTAATCATATGTTGCACTATAAAAAATTATCATAATATTATAAATGGCGTTCAAACTTAACCGCAATACTATGAACAAAATAGATAAAATTAAACCTGTACGTTTCAATATCTATGTCATTTATACAACATCAAAGAGTATAGAGGTATGATAGACCATCCAAAGTCGCAACAAAGAACGTACAAGAACTATGTTGTCCGGTCAAAGTTATCAGGGGGGAATATGAAAATCGATGGACATTTGCAGGGAGGAGACTGACACAATTTTTTTTGTAAGTGAGTATATGAAAACCCCCCTAAGTTGCAAGTGGGTTTTTGCAATTTTCCCTTGCATCTATTCATTATTGTTTCTAGTTTTGCACCTGGTTTTTTGCTGAAACGAGGGCTCGCATCGACACCACATTGCTGACCCGTGGCTTGTGTCACGTATGTAATAGCTGACACTGGCTCTGAAATTGAATATTTATTGTCATCTAAAATTAGCATTTCATCATACGCTCTGAGAACACAGTACAAAATTGACCTTGAAAAGTGAATATATTCATTACCTATTGTCCCAGTGACCGGCGTTGAAACTACTGTAGGGCTAGATAAAATTTTAATATTTCTCACCAAGCCTGATTACAACATAAATCATCGCACATATAACCACCAATTAAGCTAAGGCTTATCAAAACAGTGTATATACTGCTTAGAATGTCAAAATAAGGATGCAAAAAAATATGAAATTCAATTGTAACTAAACCAATAAAGGCACCAGAGCGAAACATGAAACCACACCAAATCTACAGACATAGTAACAATGAATAAAATGTACTACCTCGTTTCCGCGTATTCCTCTGCTGTTTAACAGGGACACCGGCATTTTCCTTTCCATCTGAAAGATTTAGGCCACTTCAATTATAAAATAAATATAAATAAAAACATGAGAGCTCTTTGCCAAAGTAGCTGGTTTTCCAGATATTAACAAAACACATAATCAGTGACAATTATCACCTGGCTTCAAAACTGGCGTCAGTCCAGGATCTTGGTTTTCAGCTTGACGCGCAGCCCTCTGCCGTTCACGGTACCGCCGGGAACTCTCTCTACTTTGTGCCCGCTTCTTGGCAATCAAAGCATCTTCTTGAACTGCTGTTTTATACGTAGCCGTGCACAATTATTACGGAATTTTTTCTAGACCATAAAATATGTCATGGCACAGCAGAGAAACCGCACCTGCATCTTCTACGTTCATGCGATCACCTGGGGGAACTTTTGGCAAATTTGACAGTTCCTTGCTAACACCTGGACCACCGGCCATATCCTCAAGTTTTCTGTTCATCTCATGAAGGAGTTCTGAAACATCAGAACCAGGATTCTCAAACATCAGTAAAAGGATGCATCTTATATGTGCAGAGATGATCACGTTTTCAGAGAAAAGATTTAGAGATACAAATTCCACATTGATGCGTACCTATTGGTAAACTGCCGTCTCAAAATCACCATGTTCGCCCAGTGTAGAAATCGTAAACTGCGTGGCGATCTCCCTTGGGTGTTGACGGGGTTCTCCGTGGTGACAATGGCGTCGAGGGCGGTGATGCCGAACAAGCAGTTAGGATAGAGGATGCAGTTGGTGGCGAGGATGAGGACGACGTCACCGGGGCACACGCCCGCTTGCTGGGAGAGAGCAATGGCCCGCTTGAGGACGACGGAGCGGAACCCAGCAAAGGTGACGGCGTCGACGAGCGATGGGCGCGGCCGTGCGCAGCGAGGGGTATACGCCGTCGCTCAGATTGGCGCGGCCGGGCACGGCGAGGGGTATACTCCGTCGCTCAGAGTACAAATCACCAAATACCCGTGCCCAATTCGTTGATCAGCTGAACTAAACACAAAATGCAATCTGTCTCAGAATCAAATTGGGGCAGTGCAGGTTCATCAAATCGAATCATGCCTATACTGCATCAACTCAATCTGTGGCGGGTTTATCATGAACCCCGCTACTATTCTTCTAGATTAGTAGGTTGTGTGAGCTTCAACATTCGAAAGAATAGCTCCTACCTTCCTTGTAAGTACAGACGCTCTTGGAGTGGCTATAAGTGGAAATACTTCATCATGGATGACTCCAAGAAGCACGACGTCAAAGGCAAGGGACTACTGCCTTTCCACCAAGGGTGGAACAAATCAGTCCCGGTTATGGACGAGCGCCTCAAGTGCATGACCGCCAAGGTCTCCGAATTGGTTGCCTTGGGGCTATGGGGAACATGTTACGGAGGAATATGTTCGCAGATTTTTCTTTCCTCTTCAGGAGCATGAGCCCCTGGCTATGTTCAGGGACGGGCCCCGAAACCCAAGATGGCTTCCCGATGAAGGTAACAGCCCAGCTTGCAATTTCCATCATCATATCTTTTACTTTGCACTTCAAAATAATCATCTTGACTCTTCTTCACAGTCGCTGATATCCCAGAGGATGTAGTGGCTCAACGGGTTTCGAACATTTTGGAATCCGACCTGGAGCCCAAGCCAGAAGGCTTCCCTCTTCCGTACAACGCTTCCAACCACGCGGAGAAGGTATGAAACTTCTCGCTAGATACTATTCCTCGCTTTTCCAATTTGCTCAATGATCCCATTATACCAGGATGAGTTTGGACCTGATCCTTCAGAAGGGGGCGCAAAGAGCACCATGATCCTTGACAGCAGCATTGGCGAAAAAGAGCCCAGGGAGTCTCCGAAGAAGAGCTCAGCTGAGGCTTTCGCCGACGATGTTTTGACCAGTCCCGATGGCCAGGTTCCTGCTATCTTTCTTTCATCTTCATAATATTTGATTGCATTCTGAACTCCTTCTAACTATCTTGAGTCAATTTGTTCTTCAGAACTCCGAAGCGGACCTTCAGAGCTTGGAGGAGAAGGTGACCAATATCAAGGCCACTTTGATGTCTGACGCCTCCCCGAAGTCGCCAACTCCGAAGTCGCCGTCTCCTCCGAAGATCAGGCTTCCTCCGAAGACCAGGCCATCGTCAAAGCCCGGCTCTTCAGCAGGAGTCACACACCCGAAGGTGCAACCAGCTCGGAAATGGAAGGGCAGATCTCCACTGCTTTCCCCGGTATCCTGTGCAACTGAAGCTTCAGCAGAGTTAAGACCTTTCCGAGGCACCGCTGACCCTGCAATCAGGTACCCCTATCAATTGTATTCGGTACCCTCTTTGCTGGATTCTCGTGCATTTCTCAAACTTGTACATCCCAGGGCAAGAGGAACACTGGTGTCAAGAGGCCTCGGGTTCTGGCTGTAGGATCTGGAGATGTTGTTGCCATGGCAACACATTCGGTCATACCCTCTTCGGGATCCTCTCCAGGGCCCGATATGTTCAACAAGATCATAGCAGATGTTCAGGCAGCCGAATCCTGGACACTCAAAACCTGCAAGTCGTATGGCTCCAAGGTTCGAGATCTTCAACTGGAGAATGAGCAGCTGCGGCTTAAACTTTCGGAGGCAGCCTTAGCCCAGCCTTGGTAGATAAAGACACCAAGATAGCAGAGCTTGAAGAAGCACTGGCAGGGGCCACCAAAGCCTTGGCCGATCTCAAGACTGCCCATGCATCAGAAGTGAAGACTCTGCATGATGCCAACACTGCTTTAACCACTTCTGTTGAGGGTAAGTGTTCCTGTGCTAGTTTTTCATAACCAACATTTGACCACTATTCTGATCCTTGAATCTTTCCTTTGTTAGGCTTGAAAAATAAATCCAAGGTTCTGGAAGAGAAGCTGGAAACCAAGACCAAGGATGTGCAGCTTCTCCAACAACAAATCTCGACCCTGGAGGCTGACAAGGGCAAGTTAAAGTTGGAGAAGGATGAAGCCATTGAAGAAGGCTACGCCCGCTGCATATCTGGTAGTGCTTACACCATTGCACTGTTCCAGCATCACCTTCCCAACCTGGATCTTGGACTTCTGGATGTCGGCTTCAGATGTGATGCTGCTCAGCGTGATGCTTTAATGGAGAAAATCCATGATGCTGCTGATGCCTTCGTGACAGCGCTGAAGTTGATTCCAGAAGACGCTCCTGCTGAAGAGGAAGCTGCTGAAGATGAAGGACCTGGTGAAGACCAGTGATACTTTGGCTCTGTATGCAGAGCTTGTATTAAGAACTTTTTTGTTAAGTCCTTGTAATATTGGGGCGAAAGCCCAGTGATTTGAACAATGCTTTTCTAATGGGGCAGAGCCCTTTTTATCTGAATAATGCTTTAATGCCTATATGATCCCCCCTGCTTTTCAGTACACAGTTTTAACCGTGTGCAGGAAAGTAGCAAATCAGTGAGGCACGTAGATTGTTCAATTTTTTGTATACATTTAAGTGTTTTAAATTTGGTTGAATGTGCAACCTGTTTGGTGAGAGCCATCTTATAAACCAAACATGGGGCTAAGGCCCCCCCCCCCCCCAAAACTCTTTCATAGGGTGGCCATGTAACTTATCAAACCACCATTGTGGCTAAGTCTTACGACACTTTGGTGCCTGAAAAGGCTGTTTGTATTGCGCCTGTGAACCAAATATGTGGCTAGGACAGCAACCAAACTTAGTAGACTAGCCGAAGGGCTTGGCCTTTATGTCCGAAGGGACAAACTTGATGTGTCCGAAGGGACTTATTAAGGGACAATTTAGATCATTAACACTGAACTTTATTGATTATCCTTCAGAATCTTTACACATAAAACCGACGCAACTGATTTATGTTCCACGTTCCTGGCAAAATGCCTCCATTAATTTCTGCTAACACATATGCTCCTAAACCATCATCTTCAACCACCAAGTATGGACCTTCCCAAGGAGATGACAACTTATGCTTATCTTGTTGATGTCCTTCTTGATGACCATATCTCCTATACTCAGAGTTCTTCCGACTACCTTTCTCTGATATTGCTTCTTCAACTTCTCTTGGTACTCCTTGACATGACTTAATGCTGTATCACGCTCTTCTTCTAGCAGCAACAGGTCAACTTCTCGAGCCTCTATTTGCGCTTCTTCATAGAAATTTGTCACTCGATGAGCCTCCAAGTGTATCTCGGGTGGTAGCACTGCATCTGCACCATACACCAGATAAAATGGTGTATCCCTTGTTGCTCTACTAGTTGATGTTCGTGCAGACCACAACACCGTTGGCAACTTCTCAATCCAATTCTTTCCTTTTGCAGACAGCTTGTCGAACACTCATGCCTTCATACCGCTCACAATAATCCCATTGGCTCTTTCAACTGCTCCATTAGTTTGCGCATGTGCCATCGAAGACGTGGGGTGGATGATCCCATGATCAGCACAGAATCGCTCAAACTTGCCGCCAACAAACTGCTTCCCATTGTCAGAGATTAACTTCTTCGGGACTCCGAACCTTATCACCAAACTTCGCATGAACTTCACTACTGCATCTTGGGTGATACGTGTAACTGCTTCGGCTTCAATCCACTTCGTGAATGTGTCAATGGCCACATATAAAAACTTGTATCCTTCTTTAGCTTTCGGAAAAAGTCCCCAAATATCTATTCCCCAGATGGCAAACGGCTAAGACAGGGGTATAGTATGCAACTCTTGGGCGTGTCGCGTGCTCTGCTTGCTGAAGAACTGACAATTGGCACACGTCTTCACCAAATTGATTGAATCTCTCTTCGCTGTGTTCCAGTAGAACCCATGACGAAAGGCCTTGCCCACCAGGGATCGATATGCGGTGTGGGCACCACAAATCCCCCCATGTATATTATGCAATAACCTGGCTCCTTCTTCAGCGGATACACAACTCAGTAAGATCCCATTGCGGGCTCTTCGGTATAGTACCCCATCAACCATCACATACAACTTTATCTTCCTTGCAATACGTTCCGTTGTTGCATCGTCGTCCGGGATAGGATTGTTCTCCAAGAACTGGATGACCGGAGTTCTCCAATCTTCAGCATGTCCCTCTCCCAAATCGATCACCATCACATCGTCTTCGGGTGCAGCTTTTTCCACCGAAGGCTTCGTGAGCTTCTCCAATATCACATCATCGGGAACTGCAGATCTTGACAAGGCGATCCATGCCAAGTGATCAGCGTCCCGATTATCCAAACGCGGGATATACCGCACTTCAAATCCATCAAATCCTTTTTCGAGCTTCCGAACTTCCTCCAAGTAATCAGCCATCTTCTGATCCGAGCATTGGTACTCTTTCTGTACTTGTCTGGCGACTAGTTGTGAATCCCCTTTCACAAGCAGCCGATCAATTCCTAGTGACCTTGCAATGCGTAGACCGGAGACTAAGCCTTCATACTCCGCGACGTTGTTCATGGCTTGAAACAGCAATTGGATCGCATACTTCATGATCCGTCCTTCGGGTGAAACGAACACCACACCAGCACCGACACCCTTCAAGGTGAAGGAGCCATCAAAGTACATGACCCAATGAATTGGGTCGACTTGATCTTCTTCTCCACCATCTGTCCACTCAGCAATGAAGTCAGCCAAGGCCTGACCGTTCACAGCTCTTCGGGGGACAAACTCTATCTCATACTATCCTATCTCCACTGACCACTGCGCAATTCGATTGGCAGCATCTTTGCTGTGCAAAACAGCTTGCAACGGGCGATCTGACACCACCTTGATGGGGTGCGCCAAGAAATAGTGCTTCAACTTCCTTGATGTCATCAGAATTGTATATAACAACTTCTGCACCATAGGATATCTTGTCTTGCGCAGGTTAACTTCATCTCGTACTTGCGCAGGTTATCAAATGTCTGCTTCAAATCTTTCAGGAGATTTTCCTTCTTCTTGGTTTTGATGACGATGTCATCAATATAAGCTTCAATGTTCTTTCCGATCTGTTCTTTGAAGACGAGGTTCACACATTTCTGGTAGGTGCAACATGCATTCTTTAGCCCGAAGGGCATGGTTACATAACAGAAGATCCCGAAGGGCGTGATGAACGCCGTCTTTTCTTGATCATCGATATTGAGACTAATTTGGTGATATCCAGAGTAAGCATCCAAAAAACTCAATAATTCACTAGTGGAAGTTGAATCTACAATCTGGTCTATCCTCGGAAGAGGGTACTCGTCTTTCGGACAAACCTTATTCATGCTAGTGTAATCGATGCACATGCGCCATGAACCATCATGTTTAGGAACTAACACAGGATTAGCTAGCCACTCAGGATAGTCGACCGTTCTAATGAACCCGGCTTGAAGAAGCCTAGTCACCTCCTCATGTGTGGCATCGCGTTTATCCGGTGTGTATCTCCGCTACTTCTGCTTCACCGGTTTGAAAGCCGGATCAATCCCCAATCTGTGCTCCATCACCTCCCTGGGGATCCCGGGCATATCAGACGGTTTCCATGCGAACACGTCGATATTTTCCCCGAGGAAGGTGATGAGCGTGCTTTCCTATTTGGGGTCCAGGCCCCCACCAATAGTTGTTGTCTTGGTGGGGTCGACTTCGCTGAGCGTCACTTCCTTGTTGTCAACATTGCTCACCTTCACAGCTACACTTGCAGACGGGCCCGGCGCCTGGGGCAAGGTGTTCGGCGTCTCCGGAGGAGAATTGTCTTTGCCTTTCGGGGTCTGAGACATATCTCCCTTTGACACCTTTGCTGGAGGTTGAATTTTCAGAGCCTCTTCTTTAAAGTGCCCAGCCATCACCAAAGCGTTGTGGTCACACTTGGCAGCTTCTTCCTGGTCAGCATTGATGGTGATGACGCCGTTAGGTCCGGGGATCTTGAGCTGAGCATATGCAAAGTGTGCTGCCGCCATGAACTTGAACAAGAAGGGCCTTCCCAAGATACAGTTGTAGGCAGAGTCGAAATCAGTCACCTCAAACGTGAGAACCTTTGACCTCCTGTTGTCCATGGGGCCTACGGTGACTTCCAGGTACACCTTTCCAAGGGGTCGGCACGACACCCCCGGAACTATCCCATTAAACGATCCTTCAACAGGAGTAAGCGCAGTGAGCGGCAAACCCATCCGTAAGAAGGTCTTTTTCATCAGCAGATTCAATCCGCTTCCGTTGTCGATCAGAGTCTTCGCGATCTTGTTCCGATGCACAATGATCTTGGCAACGAACGGGAGTTTTGGGCCGCTTAATAGACACTTCGGATGATCTTCTGTATTGAACGTGATCGGAGTATCCGACCATTCAAGCTTCCTGGAACACGGTTCTGCAGCTAGCTCTTCTTAGTATATCTTCTTATATAGTGTTTTGGATGGTAATGCCAAACTTCCCCCGAAGATCATGTTGATCTCAGGGAACCTTTCTTCTTCCTCTTCACGGTCCTGCTGCTCTGCGCGAGGTGGACCATTGTTTCTGGGATGCCCACGGCCATCTTCATTGAATCTGATCTCCCCTTCCGCTAGCCGCTGCTGCTCCATCCTCTTGTACTCGTAACACTCATCAAAGTTATGCGAGGTGCGCCTATGTATGGGGCACCACTTCAGAGCGCCTTCGGGACGATCATGGTCACGACCTCTCTTCTTGGGAAAGTGTCCATCTCCTCATCCCTTCTGATCCATCGCCATGACTTCTCGATCTTCTATCTTCTTCTTCTAACCTTTGCCCTTGCCATCGTTGAGACGGGCTCGAGCATCGGCCACCTTCGCGCGGGACTCTGCAATGTCAAAGAGCTCAGCAATCGTAGTTGGCTCTCTTTCAGCGATTGTCTCCACTGTCTTCACATCCAGGCACCCATCACTGTAGGCTCCGATGACTTCAACATCGTGTATCTTCGGGATGGTGTTTCTCATCTGGCAGAAGCGTTTGGTGTAATCCCGAAGGGGCTCATCTGGCTTCTGCCTTATGTTCTTCAACTGGTCTGCCGTTCCGTGGCGGGTGTAGGAACCCTGAAAGTTTCCCTTTAAGATCTTCATCAACTCGCCCCAGGAGTCGAACGAGTAGGGCGGTAGGTTCATCAACCAGGTACGCGCAGCACCGGTTAGGGCAGTAGGCAAATGGCAACACTTGATTCTCTCATCACCCCCCGCTGCATCAATTATCGTGGAGTAGATGGACAAGAATTCTCCGGGATCAGCATTGCCGTCATACTTTTCGGCCATATTGGGTTTGGAGTTGTCGTGCCATTGTACAGATCGGAGGTAGGGTCCGAGAGCTTGATAAGCCGGCGGTCCGCTTTCAGAGGCGAGCCGAGGTGGACCCGAAGATCCGGAGTAGTGCCTCGGCGCTTGCGATGGTTGTCCACCTAAGCGATCATGAACCGAGGGTGCCCTTCGTTGCCGATTCAAGGTATGTTTGGCATCGGAGGGAGCCAACCGTCGCTCTTGTTGCCTTCGGCGGTTGGATGAAGATCCATGTTCGGAGGTGGCTGGTCATTGATCGTTCGTTGGCCCGAGTCTTCCCCGAAGTTTAGAGACGGGAGCCACCGCTGTAGCAGCATCGTTCGCCGGTGGGGCTGTGTTGAGTCGCCCTGCCAATTCCGCAACTTGCTGAACCAATGGAGCAGGGGGGGTGCCATCAGGTGCCAGGCGGTGCAGCGAATCTAACGCTGTTTGGAGCCTGATAGCATCGAACTCCGGCCCGAGGTTACGCGGGGTGATGTTCGGTGATGCTTGCGATCAGGATTGGAGAGATCGGATTGTTCGCAGGCTGCTAGACTGCGCCTCCGAAGTTCGCCCAGCCATGTAGATCTGGCGAGCGGGATCGGCATCTTCATCTTCGGAGTCGCCCCCAATTTCAGGGCAATCTTCACTATTCCAGGACTCATCATCACTGTCCAGGCTTCCGAGCCCGAAGCCCGGAAAATAGCGTCCCTCCAGGAAAGCTTGGACAACTTGTGCTTCTAGGGCAGAGCCAAAGAGTTGAGCTGAAGATTCAACTTCTGGTAGGGTTTCTGAAGAAGAGCTCCATACCCTTGTTACAGTCGCCTGGAATACAGCCATCGAGTTCTTGAAGCCGAACGGCATCTGCAACCCAGGAGACGTTGTCTCTTGGTCCTTCGGTGGAACTTCATCGGCGAGGTTGATCAAAGCCATCAAATCCGCCAGAAGCGCCTCCTGCGCTTCCAGCGGATTAGCTTGCTGAAGATCACCGTCCCCATCGGCGACGAAGACCAGAAATCTAAAGCGGAACTCGGCGCCGACGGGAAACTTTATCTTGTTCTCAGATCCCATCTGATGTTCTTGACGGAATCTCGACGCTGCCCCCCTTCCTGGCGCGCCTCTGTCGTCACCCGATTGAACGGGATGTTCGGCAGATATTTGGATCGTGGGAGCAACGTGGGTGGCGAGATTGATCTAAGAACACACAGAGGGTTTATACTGGTTCAGGCCTCCTGAAGGATAAAAACCCTACATCTAGTGTGGTTCTTGTATATTGTGGCAGTCTTTGCATTAGGGTTTCGCAAGATGCCAGAGATACTTTCCCGTAGGGGTTACATGAATATTTATAGGCTCTTTACCGCCTATCAGAGTCTTTCCTAACTACGATACTCCTTCCCCGAATCCAATAGGGAGATCGTATCTTTCCCGTAAACCATGCCGTGCAAGACAAGTCTTCGGGAAAAGTCTAAAAATAGTATTCGGAATATCCGGGGCCTAGGGCTACGACAAAATCTAACCTGAAAAGTGATGGGAATTCTTCAAACGTGTATTGAACGTGCGTACAACTTGGATCAATTCTGCTTGCGTACAAGGGAAATTTTTTGGAAGTTTTTTTTTTAGGGACGTTGATTTGGAAGGTGATCGACAACAACGTGATTTTCGGAAGGAGATTGGGTTGTGGCCTAATGTCGGCAGTGGGTGCAGGGGCGGGTACAATTTATTTTGGGTGTGGTTAGCGCGAGGAGGTGGGGATGAAATGTGTGTTAATTGTGTCATCGGTGACAATCTGGTGACTCGATGGACCCATATTTTTGATCTACACTACGGGAAACCAGCTATATGCCGAGTTTTCCACCGTTTGCCGAGTGCCTTTTGTCGGGCACTCGGCAAACAGCTTCTTTGCCGAGTGCTAAACCCTAAACACTCGGCAAACCGTTGGCACTCGGCAAACCTATAGTTTGCTGAGTGCCAAAATGTGGGCACTCGGCACACATAAAGCACCCGGTAACACCACCATTTGCCGAGCGCCACATGTCAGGGCTCTCGGCAAACGTGTCATGTGCCCCGCACGTGCCCCCTCCGTTACGAAATAGAACGGGGCCGTCAACGTTTGCCGAGTGTCAGGCGTTAGCACTTGGCAAACTTCAGGCTTTGCCGAGTGCCATGCCCTGACACTCGGCAAACGCGGACATTTGCCGAGTGCCCTGCCCTGGCACTCGGCAAAGATTTTTGTTTTGTTTTTTGCCTCTCTTTTTTCAGTCATCAATGTATGTGTGC
This sequence comes from Eragrostis curvula, assembly GCA_007726485.1. Classification (NCBI taxonomy): domain Eukaryota; kingdom Viridiplantae; phylum Streptophyta; class Magnoliopsida; order Poales; family Poaceae; genus Eragrostis; species Eragrostis curvula. The sequence continues at coordinate 50,845,970 of CM017440.1, read as the reverse complement.
ATGTTACTTCATGTCGAATTTTGGTATTTTTTCCGATCCTTTTGGTATATTAAAGTTTGTTGGGAACTACACCGAAGCCCCTCTGACCCACGCGAAGGTCAACAGCCACCAACGAAGGAAGAATGAAAGAGCAGACGGCACAGGAGCCCAAAGCTACCAAGCTAAGAGCCATGCTAAAGTAGCCGATGGCATGCATGTAAATATGATCATCCCGCTCCCTATAAATATGGAGGGAGATGATCCTGTAATGACATCTGGTTTTCGGGCCTCGAGCCAAAGACAATCATTTGCACCGCACTCGATTCTCTCAACACTCCAAACCGCTTCGCCCGGCATCGCGGGCAAAGGAGGGCTTCGCGCGCCTAACTACAGGGAACCTGCTCGAGAACATCTTCGTCCGGCATTACGGGCAAGGAAGGAGGGCTTCGCATCATCCAGCAGACGACGATATCCACCGAGGAGGGCTTCACAGGGTAATCCGAAGGCACTGGTACCCATCGAAGGCTTCGGGCGAGCAAGACTTCATCAACACTCCGTTGGAGGGCTTCGACACATCACACACAGACCTTCGATCCCCCAACATTTGACGCCATCCCGCGAGGCGAACCCACGACCACGATCAACATGGCGAAAACGAAGTCAAAAACAAACGTCAGCGACACACAATGCGCAGAGATCGAAGCTGAAAATGAAAGGCTCGCGAAGGAAGCGGAAGCTAAAACAGCAAGAGAACAAGAAGAGCGGGACAAAGCCGCACGAGCAGAAGAGGTAGCAGGAGCCGAAGAAATTGCAAGAAAAGAAGAAGCCCTAAGAGCTACGCAAATAAACAACGCCGAAACATCTCAAGCAGGAAGTTTCCAGCAAGAGGACGACAAAACACGTAACATAACTAAAAGGCTTCGCATCATAGAACAAGAGAGAATCGAAAGAGAAAAGAAGTTGGCCATCATCGAAAAGACAGCGAAGCTAAAAAAAGACATGCTCGAAAAGATAAAGCAAGCCCAACAAGAGATCAACGTAATGGACAGCAAGCTAAACAAATACAATGAGGAAATGGAGAACTTGAAGAAACAAGAACAAGATATGCACCACAAGACTCGCAAACAAACCGAGCACAAGATGGTGTACGAAGTAAGCAGCTCTGGCAAGGACAACCAGCCACGCATCATCTACAACGAGAACTCGCTTTTGAGCGAAGAGCTACAGAGTGAACCTTGGCCGGTCAACTTCAAAATGCCGAAGATAAAGGCATACCAAGGAAAAACATGTCCAAGAGAGTTCCTCATGTCTTTCGAAGCCGTAGTAGAATCGGGCGGAGGATCAAACTCAACGTATGCAAAAGCTTTGGTGATGGCAGTCAAAGGAGTAGCAAAGACATGGTTCTCCACTCTGGAACCAGGATCAATTAATTCTTGGTCCGAATTAAGAAGAGAGTTCATAAACAATTTTCAAGGCTTCCAAGCATCAGAAATTCATCAGGGAATACTATTTTCTTGCAAACAGAAGACAGACAAAGGCTTAAGGGAATACATGCAGAGATTCATGGAAATAAAGTCAAGAGCAAAGGACATAGGAGCTTCGACAGTTATCGACGCACTGATGGAAGGCTTGAGGGCTGGCCCTTTTCACTCCGCACTAACAAGGAAGAGGCCCAAGACTATCTTCACACTACTAGACACCTTCGAAAAGTACGCGAGGTCGGATGATGAGTTCTGAAGGAAGAAAGAAGACGAAAAGAAACAATCTCAGCTAATCAAAGATGAAAAGAAGTATAAAGAAGAAAAAGAAGCGAGCCGAAGTAGGAGGCACGACGATAATAGAGACAGCTCAAGAGATCATAACAGTCGAAGGGTACACAACCTCGAAAACAGAGAAGAAAGGGGCGACGAGAAGAGAACCAAAGACGACGAAAGAGGGAAAGAGCGAAGCAACCATGATAGAGATTGCGAAGACAAAAACAAAGAAAACAATCAGAGAAGTAATTGTCGCACTCCATACTGTGAGTTGCATGGCGAAGGAAAAGGCCATACAACAAAGCAATGCTGAAATTTGCAACAATTCAAACAGGAATGGACTGCAGACAGAGAGGCGAAGAGGGCCATCAGGCATACAAGTAACTATCGCGAAAATTGGTCACAAGGGAACCCAATGTCACTGTACCCTTCGCACTCTGTCAATCATGTTGTCAACTACCCAAGAGAAGCTTCGCATCAGGCACAACAATACGCCTACTCCCAACCTCAAAGCCTGGCAGCATTGCCACCGCCACCAGAAATGAATCAGCAAAACAATGGAAGAAACACAGAAACAAGCTACACGTCTCAAAGACAAACCATCAACGCTATCTCCGGAGGGTCGACCCAGCAACTAGATTCAAGAATGGCCAGAAAAGAATACATACGAAGGGTACATAACGTGTCATCAAGGGCTCCGTTTGTAAAAACCAAGTGGTCCCACGTCCATATCACCTTCGGAAAAAAAGACGCAAGGGACCTGGATCAACCTCACTCAGACCCATTGGTCAACAAGGCAAATATAAAGGGCTTCGACGAACTCAGAATACTTGTCGATGGGGGAAGTTCAGCTGATATCCTCTTCGCCTCTACATATAGAAAGATGAAGCTGGAAAACGAAACACTACAACCAGCAGGAATACCATTAATCGGCTTCACTGGAAAGGTTATCCAAGCGCTGGGAAAAATTAACCTACCAGTAACCTTCGGCGAAGGAGAGAACGCAAGAACTGAAGATGTGACATTCGATGTGGTTGACATTGTTTATCTTTACAATGCAATCTTCGGAAGGGGGTCCATCAACAAGTTCGAAGCACCCTGCAGCCCGACGCCTTTCTTCTTTCTTCTTGTACCTTATCTTCTTTCCCCGCTGCGCCACCCATGCCGCCAGGCACCAGCTTGCCGCTTGCGCCACACATGCCGCCGCTTCCCCCGCTGCTGCACCGCCCTCCGCCGCCCTCTGCGCCACCCTCTGCCACCGCGCCCCGCCCTCCGCCACCCTACCCAGATCCAACACATGCCCGGCCCCTCCTCAACCACGCATCGGTCCCGGATGTCGGCCACCCCGGCCTGACCCGCCTCGGCCGCGCCCCGCCCCGATCACGCCCCCGAGCCCGCGCCGACAAGCCCTGCGGCGCCCTCGGCTCCGGCCGTCGCGCCACCCCTGGCCCCTCCCGCCTCAGCCCTGACAACTGTTGACGGTCCTTACGACCCTTTTTTACCGTCAACTTTATGCACCTTTTTGAACCTAACACCATCACCAAGTGCAGACATAGGGTTTATTTCTAACAAATTCCACTAGTCTTGGTGAATTATGAAGTACAGGTGCAATCCATACAAAAACAGGGGAAAACATGCACTAAACATGGACTTTGCAATCGACGGATTTTCCCCGGACTGAAGAACTTAGTCCAAAAGCCCAAAACCACAGAATCAGGCTTCAAGATCAAGCAATGCACGTGGTTTAGGCAAGTCCACAGGCCAAGGAAGCAGCCAGAGGAGGACCAGGCCCAGTGGGGCCCAGGCCAGGTCGGCCGACCCCCTCTGGCCAGGTCGGCAGACCTGCCAGGGAGGCCCCACTGGCCCATCTTTTTATGGCGGTTTATCACCGACTTCTGGAGGTCGGTTCCCCCTGCATTAAATGTCACCGACCTCGGGAACCGCCTCAAAGTTGCCGACCTTCCAAGGCTATAAATAAAGGGGCACCCCTCCCTCTCAACACACACCACAAGACGCAAGACTCTCCAATAGAGCTCCACTCCAATCCTTAGGCTGAGAGCCTTTTGTACACTAGTAGAATAGGAGAGAGGGCAAGGGAGAGAAAGGAATACTCCTTCCACTTTGGTGGAGGTTTAGTTTCTATTTCTTTACCTTGGCGTGTAAACACTCTTTGTGATTTATACGTGGTGATTATTTATCTAGCGAGCATTATTACTTTTCTAGGCGTAATTCCTGTTATACTTGTTTACGGGATCATCGCTCCGCAAGGGGTGCTCTAGCCTTCTAAATTCAGCTTTGGGCCGAGGTTAGAGTAGTAATCAACGGCATAGACGTGGTGTCTAGGCTAGAGGATACCTTTGTTTGCTGTGTGCTCCACGGTTTGTAGAGGTAGGCGGCAGGAAGTGACAGCCCTGTCCGTCCAAAGGAACCCTCCACGTTCGGGTACATAGTAGAGCTACAGGTCGGAGTGGCTTGGCAGACCAGGCCTAAGCCGGCGCCCGAAGTAGACAAGTAGAGCTTGAGTTCGTCTATCCTCTAGGATAACTAGATTTAATCACCCTCTCGATCCTAGTTTGCTAGTTGTCTTGGTTGTCCTTGGGTAGAACTTGCCCTGCGGTAGAATAACTCCGTTCCTTGGGGAAAACAAATACGATACCTTGGAATACTCCCGGGTGAAGTGCTACAACGGTATTCCGTGCGCTTGCGGATTTATCTGTGACGTAAGAAATACCAACAACAACCCCGCCTCGATCCACCTCCCCGCCCCCGACGACCCCGCCACCTTCCTCCTCCCTTGCTCCGACGACCCCGCCCCCATCCTCCTCCCTGAGCATGGCGACCCCGCACTCGTCGCCGGCGTCCCGAGCCCGGCGACCCCCCGACGCTGCTCCCCTGCTCAGGACCTGCCCCGAGGTCACGCCCCCGCCCCTGAGCCCGGCCCTTCTTCTCCAAGGCCGGGAGGCTACCTTGTCTCGGAGGAGGTGAGTCACGATGTTCTGTTCTTTTTTTTTTCTTTCCAACTTCTTTGAGCACGTGAATTGATTGATGGTCAAATTGCCGAGTATGTTGAATGGAAATGAAAAATTCGAAAATGCTATGTATGCTGAATGCAAATGAACTTTGGTTTGATGGTTGCAAACCTCTCCCTCTTGCCGTATTCAAATGCCACTGGTTTTATCCTCAAGCAGTTAGACAGACCCCTAATCTTGGGCCAGTCGAAATTCGACAGTCATCCGTCTATCGAGGAGACGACGTATATATTCTTGCTTAGCATGCCACACAAGTTTATTATCTTCCATACCCGTGCCAAACTGACGATCGTCTCAAGGGTTGGGATGTTGTGTACAAGATATTGCCACACGGCAAACTACCTGTCCCAAACAATGAAGATTACAATGTAGATCCAAACACATATGTCGACAAAGAGTTCTTCCAAGAAGATGGGCTAGAAGGGGGTTTTGTGATAGACTTAACCGAAGAGATCGAAATAGAAGTAGACAACAAAATAGTTGTTGACGACGATCCTGGAGATGAGGTTCATAATGCGAACGACTTGAAATTACTTGAGCGATTACATTTAGACGACAAGGACACTCCGCCTTCGGAGCAACTGCAAGATGATATCGACATGTGTTATAGTGATGATGAGGCAAACGATGAAGAGGATCCCGATCTTGATGATTATTTCTAATACATGTATGGTCCGTACTAATGAATTTAATATTTGCAATACTATGTTACTTTCTAATAAATATTTTATTTATTTTGCATCTATTTTGAAATACTGATGGATTTAATATTGTTAATTGCAGCTGATTGATCAAAGATGGTGGGCAAAGGTGGTGGTGTGTTGAGGACGGTGTCGTCGCTCTACAAGTCCGTGACAGGGAAGCGGTTCGCTGTAGCTGAGGGGTCCAGGAGCGGGAGGGGTCGAACGAAGGCTCGAGGCAGCAGATGTGGCACCAGGCGTCGAGGGATGGGGGTCGAGGCCACCGTCCCCAGCTCGTGAGGAGGAGGAGGAGGGTGACCATGAGCAGGAGGAGCAGGAGCAGGAGGCCTCAGAGGAGGAGCAGCAGCAGGAGCAGAAGGCCTCCGAGGAGGACGGAGACGGGGAGGAGGAGGAGGCGTCTGAGGACGTGCCGAGTGTGTGGCTCCGAGGTCCTGCACAACTCCCACCTTGACTGATCCCTGTTGAGAAACGCCCGTTGGTTCGACCCAAATGGAAGAAGTAACTTTAACTGTTAAGTCATTTGCTATGTTTAAAATCTCATTGGAAACTAATCGTTGTCTTGATCACTTGGGCAGGAGCTGGGAGACGGTCGTTCCAGGTGACCACAATCATCTTTCGGCGGGCATCCTCGGCCTTTTGTGCAGGAAACACTTTTGTGCATGGTGCCTTTGCGCGATGGGGAGGAGCCGACCTTGATGTGGGACCACTACAAATGCGTTGCCGATGTCCTAGATGCGGATGGGAGAGACTTTGGCACCGTGGCGGTTCGGGTGGTGGGAGAGCTGTGGGTAAGTCTTCTTTGCATTGAATTGCTTAATACATCACATTCATTGGATATTCTTTAAATAATGAAAGTATAAATCGCGTCTATGTGCAGGATTTCTTCAGGATCGAGCCGGAATGCAGGGACCAAGCGGAGCGTGCGGCGTACAAGGCATGTCCTAAACTCATTATGGACATGCTGTACGAGGCGCGCATCCTGGCTGTGAGGACCTACTACGGTCGAAAACTTGGTAGGAAGATGGAGAAAAAGGAGGCTCGAACCATATGGCTGACCGCCGCACAATACATGGAGGTAATTTGACATTCTCATGTTTTCTATACTTGATTAAGTACGCTTAATTTGATCTTATCATAGTTTCACAATACCTAATATCTAACTTGGTCAAATGATGTGTAGGTGATTCCGTGGTGGTGCACCGCTCATAGAGAATGTTGGGAATTTTTTGTGGTGAGGTGGTGCGACCCCGAGTGGCAGGCACAACAGCAAGCTTGCCGGGAGCGGCGTTTGAAGATGCCTGGTCCAACATACCATCAAGACAACCGTACCCTTGACCAGTACGCGGCTAGCTGGGTACGTGAATTCATTTTCTGGTTTGTAACTCTCAATTTTGCATAATTTCTAATCATATTTCTGTTTTCTTTCCAGTCGCGGGCGCATGGTGGCCAGCCCTGCCCCCCGTTGAAGGCTTGGGCTATGGCCCACAAGGGCAAGGCAACGTCCAAGGTCGACTACAACCCAGAGGGCCCGCCCGAGGCGTACAGCAACGCCAACGTCCACACTCGCCTCACTCAGTACACCGATATGGCTAGGGAGGTGCACGGGCTATCGTGGTACCTGAGCACCGAGGACCTTGATGGAGAGATCATCATGAGGGTGGGTGGAGGTAAGAAGCATGGCCAGTACTGGATTGGAGACAGCACACTGGACACGGCATCTACTCCCGCCCTCTCTCAGATCCGAGCAAGGAGCTCATCCTCAGCCCCTCCCATACACCCATGGCAGAGCGCTGCACAGATTCATATTGACCAAGTTCAGGTTATTTCCGTTTTATTCGTCATTTCATCGAGTTGCTTTGCATTGTAACATTAGGATGACATATTGTAGGCCCAGCTATGGCAGGAGATGGAGATGAAGCTGCAGAAACAGCAGGCGATGTACGATGCGAGGCTGGAGCAAGAGCAGGCGATGAACGCTGCGAGGATGTAGGAGGAGGTGCAGCTGTAAATGCAGAGTATGTTTCAGTACTGGCAGAATAATTGGATGCAACTGCCGCCACTACCTCCACTCGGCCTTCCTCCTCCTGTCATCACTCTGAGTCCGAATCAAGGCACTCCGGTGAGTCACTCTAGACGGACATGCAGTTTAATTTCTTACTTGCAAGGATGATACAATGAAATAATCCAACGTTTTAACTTGTATGCTTTTGTTACACATGCAATCTCTTCTTGCAAAATATATCCACGGGATCCAATAATCAGCTGATTTCGCCTCCCAATGCTTGGTCACCGTGGCATCCACATCATCGCCCTCAGTTTTAGCTTGTAGTTGTATTTCTACTTCTATTTCATGAACCAACTAGTTGTGCTTGCTTGCATTTCATGAACTTGTGCTTATGGTTGTCGACGGCTTGGATTTGAACTATTTGGACCTTTTCTATATGAATTTGTGGACATATATGTATCTGTGAGGATTTCTATGTGTTTGTCATGATTCAAATGCATGTGATGGTGATGGTGGTGATATATATGTGTCTATGATGATGGTGAGCATATATATATGTTTTGGTGTGATTTTAGTTCAGGTTGCAGTGGTTTTAAACAATTCATTGTAATCTGTCGACTTTTTTTGCCGAGTGCCTCAAGTCTTTGCCGAGTCCCAGACCTGAGGCACTCGACAAAGTTACCAATGTTTGCCGAGTACCAGGCTCTTGGCACTCAGCAAACAGGGAACTATGCCGAGTGCCAGCTCACGTGGCACTCGGCAAACTGTGAAAGTTTGCCGAGTGCCTGCCGCCACGGCACTCGGCAAACAATCTTGACGGCCGCTTCCCGCCGATACATCACTTTATTTTGCCGAGTGCCCTCCTGGCACTCAGCAAAATCTTTGCCGAGTGCCCGATAAAAATCACTCGGCAAAGACGCTTTTGCCGATAACTAGTTACACTCGTCAAACTTTTTGCCGAGTGTAATTTGGGCTTTGCCGAGTGCCTCTGGCACTCGGCAAATAAGTGGTTTCCCGTAGTGCTAGCGGCTGTGATTAGGGGGTGGGATTTGAATGATTGGTTGATATACAGGCGGGTAAGATCTGGCAGGGTAAAATTGATTTTTCTTGCAACTGGTTCTTTAAAGGTTTAGATTTTTTAGTGCACTTGATTCTAGGGAAAACAAATTTTGCAAATACTTGCTACTGAAAACTGCAGAAATGGATGGTTTCCAGAGTACTACTGAATGTCAGCATTATTTTTTTAAAACTGAAATCAAAATCGCTGCCTGGAGAAAGTGGCATGTGCGCTTCCTCGCTCGGCCCGGCCACACCATCTGACTCCGGCCTAATCTGCTCCAGCTGCCGCAGCACCTACCGAGCCTCGGGCCTCACTGACTGGGTCCGTCCATTCGTAGAAAACGACTAGATCACCGTGTCGTTTCAGCGTGCAGGACCAGAGTGCATGCAGGATGTGATCAACGTCTACCCAAGCACACTGACATGCGACCACATTAATACGATCCAACAGCTAGCAGGTCAACAAGACTAGTGTTGCACAAGGCGCCTTCGCGGCAGTAGGGGAATCGGTGCACCAGCAGGTCACTGTGTGGCGCATCAGCTACTACTCGGATTCAGGCGTGTGGAAGAGGTCAGCATGCAGGAAATAGGGGAAGTGATCCTGCATGACGCACGTCATCAGATCGTGGAGGAGTCTTGTCGAAAAATATTCTATGCAGCCGGTTCGCCAGCAAACCGTGTCATGTGAACCCACCCTCATTCGTGCCGTGTGCTCCAATCGGACGTAGTAGCGCTCGGCTCCCACAGCGCATGGATCACTCGCAGGCCGCCTGTAAGGACCGGTGTGACCGACAGGGGGTGAATCAGTGCACACTATAGATTTTTCTTCTAACAATAATCACCCACTCAACTCCTAACAAGTAGTTCTAGTGTAAATAACAAGGCACAAAAAGAAGAGTCCTTAATCTAGTGAACTAATAAGAGCAACGCACGACACCAAGATAGTAAGCTAGTTCACTAGATAGGCACAAACCTAAGTTACACTACAAGCTAGACAAGCACAAGATACTAGAAGACCTACTAAGGGGCAAGCACACTAAGTAGAGTCTTTAGATCAGCTAGCAAGCAAACTACACAAGAAGTACACAAGCAATCATATGATAGAAGCAACTAGAGAGCATATGGATGAACCAAAGAAACAACTAGAGCAACAAGTAAACACAATCTCAAGTACTACTAGCAAATATGATAAAGACAATAAGTAAATGCAAGTAGTAAAGAGAAAGGGATAGAAAGGTTTATGATATTTCCCGTTGTATCGGGAGGATGGCGCCTCCCCCTAGTCCACGTTGGGTCACTCCCACCGGAGTCTCGACCCCGTCTCTCCGTTCGATGGTGATCCCTTCTAGAGCATTCTTTACCCTCCAAGTGAAGACGCGGGCACATCCCACCGGCAACTCCGGATGCTCCTCCGAAGGTAAGGATCCGCATTTAATGCGGTCCAAAGGGCGCTCTCTTCACGTAGCTTCTTTCACACGGGAAGCCCAAAGACCGTGTACAAACTTGAGGCGGCTTCCACAATCCTTGGCAAGCTCACCACCGACGCCTAACCGGTTTAGGTCATGCCATAGACCAAGAGTAACAACCCAAGTCAGCCCTCTCAAGCACTCACTAGCCTAGAGATCAATGGATGCACATGGTGTCACTCTTCTCAAGTGCTTGGATCACTCAAATCCCTCAAAGTGCTTCTTCTCCCTTCACTTGGCTTCTTAGCAGCACCTCCCCACCTTTAGACTGTCCAAGAGCACCTCAAAGAGGCAAGCAACCAGCTATTTATAGCATCAAGTCACGAAACTAGCCGTTGCAATTTTCTGCCCAGATTCCTCTGGTCATCGTATGATACGGTGATCTAGTCACCGTATGATACGGTGACTACTCCATTCTCAGCTGGGACTTCCTTTTCCTGTGAGAGGCCCTGTTCTCATAGTCACCGTATCATACGGTGACTGTCAATCTTCCTTCTTCAGCAACTCATCCATTTTGTTGATCCTCTGGAAACCATACGGTGACCCACCATATCATACGGTGACTCTACCAGAGACTCTCCTTTCTCTGGATTTTTCTATTATTAGACACCGTATCATATGCTGACTATCATTGTATCGTATGGTGACTGTCTCTTCTTCTTCTCTTTGACTTTGTCCAATTTTGCAACTTCTCTAAAAACCATACGGTGACCCACCGTATCATACGGTGACTGTCCACCCATTATCACCATCAGAGAATTCCAAGACTTGGTCTTCATCTTCTTGTAGTCACCGTATCATACGGTGATACGGTGACTAGCATCGTATCATACGGTGACTTCCTGTCTTTAGCTTCTGCAAAAACTGAGTCACTGAACTTCTTCCTACAGTCACCGTATCATACGGTGACTTCTCCTTCACCGGAACTTGATCTTCTCCATTGATCGTTGCTTTCAACTCTTCTTCCTTGGCTCCTGCACTCTTCCTTTGTAACCCTAGCACCTGAGGGACACACCATGCATCCACCGATCTCCACACTAGTGTTTACCGAAGAGTATCAACTCGAACTCTCTTGATAGTCCGGTGTTTCCTATGGACTCAAGCCTAACATCTAACCAAGCCAACACTTGCTTGGTTCTAGCATGTCCTTAGCCTTGATCCATCTTCTCGACCGCGACTCCATCAAGTCCGTCCATGAGTTGATGAGGCAACCATTCATCCTTGACTTGAGGGTTTAGGTTGGTTGTTGTTGCACTTCCTTCCATGTGAACTAAAGGATAAGATACTCAAGGCACATGTTAATCACTTGCATGGTTCTCCTGAAATCACCAAAACATTCATACCTTGGGGATTCCCAACTCCAATTGTCGTACCCCATCTCTGGAGATATGGTGCTTACCGTATGAGTCCCTGGATCAGACGCTGATACGAACACTTACACAGAATGTCATCATAGAGTCATCACTTACATTAATATTACCAAGTCTCATACAAGCCTTCATACATAAAAGGTCTTACAACAAATGGCCAGAGGCCTCATTATTACAACAGACATCAAACTGACAAGCTACTACAACAGATCCACTTAAACACTACTACAGTAGAAGACGGAAGCGAAGCCACTACTACAGGCAGACTTGAGTGCGGATGGAACCCTACTCTTCATCTCCATCATCTTGATACTCGTACTCAGGCTCTTCATCTGGATGATTTAAGCAAGGGTGAGTACATAAGGTACTCAACAAGTACTAATACAAGGGGTATTTATATATGCAAGGGTATAAACAATGTATAGGCTGAGGGTTTATCATATCAGCGGAAAGCCAATTTTATGCAGAGTTTGTTTGAAAAACAAAGCAGTTCGCAAACTACAGCAATATTATCATTAGTTTAGTGGGGTTGTTTGGCCCTGGGGGAGAACTAGTCCATCCCGTGTAAGGATCACGGAGTACCGAGAGGGGGGGGGGGGTGAATCGGTAGTCACTTAACGCTTTCTTTGGTACAGCGTTTTAGCAACCTAAAATGAGCTAGGTGATAACAAGAAGCAAGCAATGCGCACACACTAGCAAGTCTAGCTAAGAGCAGCCCTACACATGCAATTCTACCAAGAGTAAAACACGAGACACCCTATCAAGCAATTCTACTAGCAAGAGGTAAATGCGGAATAGTAAATGCTAGTAAGTATAGGAGATAGGATAGAGATTGCTCATGGATTTTAGCCCATGGTATCGGGAGGATGTCGCCTCCCCCTAGTCCACGTTGGGTCACTCCCGCCGGAGTCTCGACCCCTCCCTCCGCTCGATGGCGATCCCCTCTAGAGCATTCTTCACCCTCCAAGTGAAGACGCGGGCACGTCCCGCCGGCAACTCCGGATACTACTCCGAGGGTAAGGATCCGCATGTGATGCGGTCCAAAGGGCGCTCTCTTCTTGTTGTTTCTTTCACACGGGAAGCATGAAGACCGTGTACAAACTTGTAGAGACTTCCACACTCTTTGGCAAGCTCTTTACCGACGCCTAACCGGTCTAGGCCTTTCCATAGACCAAGAGTAACAGCTCTAGATGACTCTCTATGCACACACTAGCCCTAGAGATCAAAGGATGCTCTTGTTACGCTCTCACCAGCACTTGGATCACTCCAAATCCTTCATAAGTGCTCTCTTCTCTTGCTCTTGGCTTCTCTCAGGCAACCTCAACTGTTCCACTAGCCAAGAGACCCTCACAGGGGTAGGCAACCAGCTATTTATAGCCTCAATCCATAAAACTAGCCGTTGCCACAAAAGCAGTCTTTTCTACGTAGCCACGGTATCATACGGAGCCCTAGTCACCGTATCATACGGCGACTATATCTCCTTCAGCCTTCCCTGCTGTCTTCTCGATCTTCATAGTCACCGTATCATACGGTGACTCCTTTCTTTCCTTCTCCAGCAAAACGTCCATTTTGCACTTTCCCTGGAAACCATACGGTGACCCACCGTATCATACGGTGGTCATCATATGGTGACTCTACCAGAGACTCTTCTTTCTCTGAATTTTCCTGCCTGTAGCCACCGTATCATACGGTGACTACCACCGTATCATACGGTGACCTCTTCTCTCTGAACTCGCAGAAATCGCCATCTCTCTGGAAACCATACGGTGACCACCGTATCATACGGTGACTATCACTCCTCATCATATGGTGACTTCCAGCAGAGATCTTTAGTCTTCAGTCTGCAATTTTTGTAGTCACCGTATCATACGGTGACTACCACCGTATCATACGGTGGCTTTTCTCTGAAGTCCATCTTGATCATTTCCTCGATCCTTGACTTCATCTTCACTCTTCTTGGTTCCCCAAGCTTCTCTTCTGCCACCCTAGCCTCTTAGAGCCTCACGTTGCATCCAATGATCTCTACCACTAGTGTGCACTAAGAGAACCAACTCCAACCCTCTTGATAGTCCGGTTTTTCCTATGGACTCAAGCCTACATCTACACCAAGCCAACACTTGCTTGATTCTAGCATGTCCTTAGCCTTGATCCATCTCCTCGACCGCGACTCCATCAAGTCCAATGTTCCAAGTTGTCAAGGCAACCAATCATCGAGATATCCAATAGAGAAAAGGTTGACGTAGTCCTCCATCATATGTGACCATAGGCAACAACCTACAAAAAAGTTAGTCACATATAACATGATCATCCAATCACCAAAACATTCATACCGTTGAGGTTTCCATACTCCAATGGTCATGAAGCTTACATCCCGCCAGTTCCCAAGTTTTAATGCTGGCCGGAAACCAGCGCATAGTTCCACACCGGAGTATTCCAAAAACACACCAAGGGGGTAACTCACACTGTTATACTAATCATCGTGTGGCACAAGCCTTCGCTTTGTCCAACACCGAGGAACATGGCTATCCAGATAGATTATACACTCTACAGAGGTTGTACGCTGTACCCGCACGATATGCTTCGCCCCAACCGTATACTTTGGGGGAGCTAACATAACAAGGCAACGTACCTACCAGTATCACCACGATATCCACCCACGGGAATCCCACCAAGGCACCAGGGTACACTCAGAGGCATGAATCACTTTGTGTTGTGTCTGCCCGTCTTCTTCGCCGGATCGAGGAACTCCCACCAAGGCCGTCCAAGTCTTCTCCTGGATCCCGTTGCAACTCCTGCCTCCTGGGTGGGTATCGGGTATCAACTAGTAGGGTGTGAAGCCCTGCCTTCCCATTCAGGCATGCGGTCGCACGAAGGTTGCTTGGCATGGCGGCACATGAACCGGTCCTTATACGACCGGAGCAGGCATCTTCACTAGCTATCCTCATGATGAGGAGTCGCATACCTAGAGATAGCCCTCCCACTAAGACTACCTCGCCTGCTCCTGTCAAAAGTATCCCCACTAAGAGTTGCATATATTACTAAACCCACCAAAGTTCACATTGACACACACCACCAAGTACTCACACCATTTAACACAAAAGCATGTATGGCAAGATTAATTAAATACACAGTGTAATAGTCCTAAGCAGCATATCGTTCCAACATATCATTAAAGGATTAATGATGTTGGTTCCTAGGTTTAATAACGGAATCAGGATAAGCAATAACAAGGTATGACAATCAACAAGTACTTAGGACAATACTAGCATTTAAATCACATTTAAATACCATGCATATTTATTTATAAAGTAGGCTCTAAATAGGAATGTTTGCAATCATAGGATCAACATGACCAAATGGAGTTAGAACTTGCCTTCACCAAAGTCTTCGTCTTCTATGTCCTCGTATTCCAATTCTTCAAAGCCTTCCTCGAAAGCTTGATCGTCTATCGATTAAAAGTAAATAACGACAAAATAAATCTACCGTACAAGCAATTAACTAAATAGGCAATAAACCAAATAAAATCCAAACAGGGACCAAATGAGGAAGTTTCTGGTAGGTATGGATAGAGGATAAAATTAGATGAATTTTGGCGAAAGAATCGCCAAAGTTGGAGCTAAGATGAAAAAGATATGGATTTTACAAGTTTGTAGGAAGGAATTAATTAGGATTAAGCTTAATATGGAGTAAACAAGTTTTGCACACTGATCAGAAGGTAATATAGTATTTACTGGAATTATATGGAATTTTTCTGCTAAAAGAAATTGCTCGGAATAAGATCTTGTGTGCACCGGTCATGTGGACTTAGCAATTCAAATTTGAATAAATTCAGATGAAAATCTAGATGAACTCAAAATATGAATAAGCTGGTGTAGATGTATAGATCAAGAGTTTATATGAATTTAGGTGAAAGAATGGGATCAAACGGAGCTTGGATGCATGAGATATTTGCTTTGGAAGTCTGATTGTGGTTAAATCCGAAAATAGGAAATGGAAAATAATTAATAGGCTTTGGTCGTGCCTAGAATCTGAGCATGGGCCAAGAGTCGGGTTGGTGCTTGGGCAGTGTATATGGGCTACAGGTTTTTCATAGGCTGCAGCTTGGATGGGCCAGCAGCATGAGATGGGCCTGAGTATCTCACGTGAATAACAAAAGGAAGTAAACAGAGAGCACAGGAGTAGGGGTGGGCACAAAAACCGATACCCAAACACCGAAACCGAAAAAATCGAGACTGAGACCGAAAAAACCGGAATTTCGGTCTTCGGGTACTTGTTTGGGTAGTACCCTTGGGTAACCGAATTTTATTTGTAAATTTCAGGTAGTACCTTTGGGTACCCGAACTACCCAAACTACCCAAATTAGTATGATGATGTAAGATTTAGCACATAGACTCAAACCATGGTCACATAACATCCTTTGTTACTCATTCATCATATTCATGTTTCTCCTATCATATAATGGTAACTCATTATCAAGTTGATTGTATAGTATATTTTGGGTATAATCAAGTTTATTTCATTTTTTCTCTACAAAATTAATACTAATTTGGGTAGTTTGGGTATAACCGAAGACCGAACCGAAATTTAGGTACCCAAAGTTGTCGGGTACCTAAATTTTCATTGTCATTTCGGGTAGCAATTCTAGATAACCGAAAATTGAAAAGACAGAAAAAACCGAACCGAAACATCGGGTATGACCGAACGCCCACCCCTACACAGGAGACAGGCAGACAGGCACGGCAGTCGTCTTCACCACACTGCCGTCCGCCATGGATGGAGACTGGAGATCCAGCTGCCGGCTCGGTGCGGGACAAGAAGAATCGGGAGGAGTGAAAATCGATTCAGCAGACAACAGGGACCTCACTAGGGGCGGCAGCTTGGGTCAATGTGGCCGGGGAAAAAGGGTGCGCGGCGGCAGCCTACCGGAGTTCTTGCCGGCGGCGTCTACGGCGGCTAAGGCTCGACGTAGTGTGGCCATGGAGGCTCTTCACGCGAAGGTGGAGAGGGTACCGCTACGCGTCGATGTCGGGGTTCGCCGGAGCAGCGGCGCGCGCTCGCCGGAGTGCGGCGGCGCGGCGGTGTGCGAGGCGAGACGCAAGTGTGCGTGTGCTCGGGCGTGAGCGTGTTGCCGCAGGAGTGCGCGTGAGTGCGGTAATGCGTTTCGTGTCCTTGGCCGGGTCGGGGACTTGTCCACGGCGGCCGGTGGCGAGGTTAAGTGTGGCGGAGGCGGCGGCGCTCGGTGCAAGCGACGCGTGCATGTGCGAGAGGGAAAAGTAATCAACGCAGGAGGGAGAGGAGAGGGCGACGAACATGGAGGAACTCACGGTGGGCTAGGTCAAGACGGACGACGTCAGGTGGCTGCCGGTGTCGTGGAAGACGGCGGCGGCGGATCAGTCGTCGTCGATCTCCTCCCTCACGACATGTCTGCAGAAACTGGGCACATGCCGGGGTTGAGAGAGGTGTTGCGCAACCGTGGGGAGAGGAAAAGGGTAGAGGGCCTCACCAACGGTGGCGGGAGAGCTCGCCGACGAAGCTCGCCGGAGTTGGAGAGAGAAAAAGGGGAAAAGTTGAACAGGTGGCGTTCGGGTGCGGTGGTGAGTGGTTGAGCTCGTGAACGGAGAGAGAGGCGTGAGATAGAGCTCAAAGGATTTTATATGCGGCCGAGGAAGGAGCCGTTGGGGCATCTCGGTCGTCGGCTCGGTCGCCAAAAATTAATGGTGATGCGACGGCCTTGCAGGGGAGAGGACGGGAGGCCACGCGGGTAACGAGTGCTGCGGAGTGGCTACAGCAGCAGTGACGAGACGGAACGAGGGAGGTGCTCGCGTGGGGATGGCGTCACGGCATGGCGGCTCGCCGGTCTCGCGGCGGTCAAGGTCTTCGGTCAAGGGAGGAGGAGTGGGCGCTCTGCCGGGGCTTCATTGCGACGGGACGAGGCGACGGAAGCTCAGGCGCAGCATGTGGTTGACGCGGTGGCGACTGCTGCTCAGACGCGACGACACGGCGACGGGGAGCAAGCCGGCATGGGCGTGCTCTGGCGTGGTCAGAGGAAGGTGATGACATGTGGGGCCCACGCGTCAGTGAGAGAGGAGAAGGACCGGGTTGGGCCATCTATTAGGCTGCGTTGCTGGGCCAGGAAAAAGGGAAGTAGCCCGCGATGGAAAATTCGGAAAAAAGGAAAATAAAAGGGAATGCTGGGCTGGAGAAGTTGGGCGGGAAAGGGATGGCGCGGCCCATGGGGAATTTCTGGAAAGGGAGAAGGGAAAGGGGAAAGAGGCTAGGCCAGTTTAGAGAAAAAGAGGGAGAGACGGCCCAGAAGACAAGAAAAGGATTTACTAATTTCTGGAATTAGGGATTGAGCTCAAATTTGAATGAATTTCGAATTTGAAAGGAAGACAAAAGCAACCAACACTTCAAATAAAAAGAAGAAACTCCAGAAATGCATATGATAGGATTTTGTGCATATTTGGAAATGAAAATTTTGAAATGTGGCTTGGAGATTAGTCTAGTTAATTGAGTTTGTTGGAAAATTTTAAAAGTTCAAATTTTTAGTGGTTTTTAAACATGGGCAAAACACAGGGTGTTACACCAATGGTCATGAAGTTTACACCGCCCTCACTGAGCTTGGCGGCACGGCAAAACCTGGTACCATGAGGGCCCCGTGGCCGCCGTCGCCACTCTGCGTTGCCGCAGATTTGAGGTACAGCGGGTGTCGTCCCCATCATGCATACTCTTCGTCTTGTGATCGCGCCATGCAGTCGAGGATGCCCTCGAGTGCTAACAGCATCTTCAGCAAAGATCTTATTTGAGCTCCTACTCTATTATTTAGGGTTTTGAGCTAAAATATCATCTCCAGCAGGGATCCTACTTGGACTCTCATTTTGCATGTCCTTTCAAATTTCATCTCCAAACTCTCGTTCCTAGGGTTTTCCAATCCTCCCTCTCATTTGTGGGTCCAACCATTTTTTTTTTTAAAATAGAGTCTTGGGCCAGTTTACTGCTGAAGTTGAAGCAAGATTTTAAACTCTCATTTTTACATGCCGGTCTGAAAAACAAAAGTAGAGGTCTTATTTTAAGGTCTATTGCTGGAGATACTCTAAAGCGCGGGCAGGATAGGGACGGAGGCGCAGGAGCATGCCGCCGCTTCCTTCTTGCTCCGTGCCGATATCGCTGAGCTGAGGTCCTTCCTGTAGCCGAGGCGAGGCGCAGCAACACATTGTTCCAACGGTCTGTGGTTCGGACGACGAGGCAGGACTACTTGGATGAGCTCAGGTGTTGGAGCAGTCTCAATCCGCTCGGGCTTGCATCTGAAGATGCGGGAGGAGGCAGCCATCGCGCGACCTTCCTAATTGTGCGGAGCCGCGCGACGCAAGCTAGCTGCGATGGCCTGAGCCAGGGCGTCTCACCTAGGAGCTGTGCTCTGCCATTGAGGGAGACGAGAGCCGCGGCGTCCGATGAGAGCGACGTCAACGCGGAAACAATCTGGAGCGGGTTCGCAAGGACGTTCCTTTGCGAACCGGCTGCATGACATCAGATTTCTGATTTTGAGACCATGGTAATGTTTGAAGCGCATGGATGTTCTATTCTTCATGTTGATCCTGGATATGACGAAAATGGAGCACCGTGCTAGCAAAGATGGTTCAGTAGATTGGCTTTCCTTTCAAAGCTAAGACGGGAAATATATTGAATGCAGTTTATTTCTTGCTCAATGCAACATTTTTTTTTTCTCGTATGTTCCATATATGTTAGGTAAAGTTGTTCAAAAGACCTCTCATCTTTTCTTAACTGTCACACGTGTTTCAATTGTCTTCTGTAAGGTAAATAATAGACATCGAGTTTGCCGTCGGTTTGCATTAGCTATCCTTTCACATGGCCAAAGCCTGTTGTAAGAGCGTAGCAGCGGCTACACCGGCTAAATAAAACCGTAGCAACAACGCATCATGGGCGCTCCCCAGCTTCTAGTAGGTATAAGTCTCGGAACGTCCTCAAGTTCACGTATTACTAGAAGTTTACTATGTCTTCAGGAAACACGTACGGGGCCAGTAGTCCCAGGGTTACTTAAGTTATGGTGGTGGCGCGTGAAAAACAACGGGTAAGTTCACCTCATCAACCACATGACCCTTCTCTTCATCGAACATGTCGGCAGTAATATCCTTAGTTGTAAGAGTACCATCCACTCTGGTGCTCTGCACACAGACCTCCTCGCTGTGCTTATTCAGCAGGGCCTTCTCCGGTGCTTCCACTGTTATCGTCACACAACACTTCGATCGTGGTGGAATAATGTCTCTCTGTGGTTGTGTTCGGTATGGGGGTAGGCTCGTTGTTGTGACCATGAAGGCAATGTAATCATCTGTATCGTTGGTCAGCTCGACTGAGCATGATATCTCCTTATCAAGAGCAAATGGAAAATGGATGTCGAGCGGTTCAATCCCAAGCATGTGCTCCAAGCATGAGCTTAGCTGTGATAAAGAAGATAGATAGATTACCAAGAGAAGTCAACGTTATAGGCCTCTTGAGTTCAAGGAAGCAGATAGCTTAGCCTATGGACTCGAGTTAATGAAGCATATGACCTTACCTCTTCACATGCGGATTCAGTGTCACCTCTGGCTTTGTCATTCATATTATCTATTTCATGGAGACCTTGAACTATGTCCCATATATAAGGTCTGCGTGTTGGCTTCTCATGGGTGCACTCCAGGGCTAATTCGAGACATTTTCTCACTTGTTCATGCCACAATGGTATATGCTCTGATGACTTATTCCATCTGTGCCTCCATCTTCCAAGTACCTGCAGTTTTCTCTTAAGGCGCCTTAGCGTTGTATCCAGCACAATTTGTATGACAGTGTAGACAATATGAGATCAAGGTTAAAACCAATACAACAGCCCAACTACTTCAAGTCCTCTTACTGTAAGGGTTAAACTAGTTCCCATGAAAAACAAGTTTCTATGAAGTTCCAACAAAGTGCTATGAAATCCATGCGGTTCCAAACGTGAAGACAAACATGAGAAACATTTAATGAGGTTGTTTTTTATGAAATCTGGCCCTGAAGAAAAGAATTAAAATCAGCACTCTCTGGACCACGCTAGGAGAATAATCAATCCCTAACGACATCACTATATTGAACTCTTAAACTCTGGTTATGAAAATACAGTGAAACACTATTGAACTCTTAAACTCCTAAAAATCAAATGTGCAACTGTATTTTGAACGTGCCAATAAAATACCATTATAACGTACACCATTTATAAACCCTTCTCTCACAAAACAATAAGCAGCACTGATTTTTCAATTCCCTCTTCACTACTGAAAGAATTTTCTACGTTTTCTCTTTTCTAACTTTTGACAAGAGTGTTATTGTTAACATATGCAGTTTCTTGAACGTGAAGAGGAGTAGCTACCAAACAATACAAGTCCCTGTTTTCCTTTGTTCACTCGATTACCATGGGTGGGTTTTCCTCAGAAAATTATGATGACTGGGACACAGAACACCCCATTTCTACAGTCACTGGAATATAAGCTATTTTACTAACGGCTGTAGAAAGTAGAAACTCCTTTGAGACCGCCTCCAGAAATGTATTTTCTAGTAGTGCACACACTTCTAACGCAAGACTCCCTCCGTTTTTTGTAAATTGAACTATATAACTGTTTTGTCCTAACGACAAGAAAATAAGAATGAGGGAGTGTGCCCTTAACCTCTGCCTCTCAATGTGTCATGATTCAACACACAAAGACATCCACACAAAATGCATATATGGTCCATACCAGTTCATCGTACATTCACATTATTACTCCCTCCGCTCAATAATATAGCCACATTTAATAGCAAAAAGGTCATAAAGATTGACAACATTGAGATCTGCTATAGGTACGACAACAGTAATAGACTTGTGTCTGACTAGATTCATCCGGTGGCTCATGGTGAATCACTTGCGAGGATCACTTCAGGATCTCACGTCGGCTAACAGTAATTGGTCATAACCTACTCTATCACTGAAGTCATACCCATAGCAATTCTAAAAAATTATAGTACTAAAAAAAAGGACTTGCGAGGGTATTGACACCCCCCTTCCCCTCCCCCGGCGAGCTTTAGCTGGTAGAGAACGATCTTGCACACAGATCAAGCAACCCCCTGATCCCCTACCCCTGCTCCCTTACACATCGGGTCAAAGCCCTTTGTGAGAGACCCGGGCTGGGAATTCCATTGCCCTGCGACTAAAGCTGACAACTTAGACCTGTGCTTTTGGCATGAAGTCAGGTGATGGGATTTTTTTTTTACCCAGCCCATAAATATGCTCCCACTGCGAATCGAACCTGGGTCCCTTGGGTGCTATTTGGACATCTTAGCCACTCAACCAAGAGCCCTTTAGCAAAATTGTAGTACTTGATTGATCGTGAAACAAAGTATCTTTATATGTAAGTCTTATTTTGTCATCTTTATGAATTTTCTATTAGTGGTCAAAGTTAAAAGAATGTTGACTTAAGACAAATCAAAACGTGATTATATTTTGGGAAGTAGGGAGTACATAAACAAAAAAAACTTGACTTCATGTTATGAAAGGCACCATATGGTGAGATTGAGCAACACTTACTTTATTAATGTTGGGCTTGTCCTTGCTTCCTGTCACAATTTCTCTAATTATCATACCCAAACTATATATATCAGACTTGTTTGACATTTTGCCTTTGTTAAGATATTCTGGTGCACAATATCCTCTGCATTAAAATATGACTGTGTAATGCAGGGACACAAGGACTATGTAATAGAGGGGAAAAAATCCTGAAATAGCAATGAATTATCGAATGTGTAGCTTACTGTGAAAAAAGGCGTTGTGTACTCATAGTGTGCGTATTTCCATCGGTTCTTGCTAGACCAAAATCTGCAATTTTTGGCACCATATTATCATCCATGAGTATATTGTCAGGTTTGAGATCCATATGCACAATACACTTGTCCTTGTGAAGATGCTGCAAACCCTCACATATTCCCTTAACTATTTGATAGCGTTCACACCAATCAAGTCCTCCTAGTTCATCTGTAGGAGTGAAAGAGGAACCAAAAGTATTTTAGAAACCGAAATATTACATTGTTTTATGTTTATGGATTCAAAGTTATACCCCTAAAGGGCTGCTTTTTTGTTTGTTCAGTCTGCTCCATACAATTAGCCGATCCAGTTTTTGTACTACAGTTAGCCCTAAGATGGTATTGTAGTACAAAAACTAGATCATATAGAATTGGGGCTCTGAAATTTTGTCTTGATAACGTAAGATGCGTATCTTATTACCAGTAAGATGCTTCCCAAGGCTTCCTTTGCTTATATACTCGAAACAGAGTAACCTTTCCCTCTCCTCGGCCATAATGACTTTCGAATTCATTGGTACTACCTTTCCTTGTGTATCGGAACAATAACCAAGAAACCTTACTATATTCTGGTGTTTGACCATCATCATGCTTTTAACCTCCTGATCAAACATCTTCTCGTCCACTGTACGATTTTTGAAAAGCCTCTTCACGGCAACAAGCTTGCCATTTGGCAGGACGCCCTGTTTCATCAGTCTCGTGAGCATGGCCATGGACACTAGATCGAGCTCAGGTTTGCCGTGAAGAAGAAATTTACCTTGTAAACCTCTCCACACCCACCATGACCAATTTTATGGTCTGAAGAGAAGTTTTTAGTAATAAGCTCTAAGAGTGGCAACTTTAGATTACTCGGCTCGTCTCTTCCATCAAGTATATCCTCGAGGAGACCAGTTCCTCTGTGTTCCATATTATAATTAGCGAAAGGTAACGTTAACATTATTCAGAAAAACACAATTTCATCATAAAAGACAAGCTAGTAGAAATCTGCCAATGATTCTTAGTAAAAAAAAGACTACATATGGCATATGGTACAAGGGTATTCGATTCTATTCCAAAGCAGCCTCTAGTGGCAACAAGGCCCACCCAGGGGCAGAGGTAAAAAAGTGTGCAAACGGGGTGCTGCTAGAATTTCCTAAGCATACATCAATTCAGATCAAAGTACTTAAGCTTAATATTATTAAAGATCAGTACATATTCTTCTAAAAAAAAAAGATCAGTATATATTGCACTAGAATTTCCTAAGCTGCAGGGGGGGGGGGGGGGAGGGGTGGTGGTGCAGCACCGGCAGCACCCCTTGTGGCTCCTCCGCTGGGCCCACCAATAGTCCAATGGCTGCCGTCACACGCAAAGGGGCAAAAAACTCAAGGCCAGACCCCTCTTCCTATGGGCGGTCTGGACTCTCTCGTAATTTTGCTGACATGGCTCATCTGGAAAGAACGCAACGCCAGAGTTTTCAATTAATGACGATCTAAGTTCAGTCCATGTGATCGTTGAACGTTGTTCATTATAAACATCCTTGTCGTGTGGTTAGGCTGGAGCTGGTAGCTCAAGTCTTTTGTGCAAAAACAGCTGCGGGTTGTTTGTTGCCAGCCGCAGGCGCGTAGCGTTCGCATGTTGCAGACTTAAGCACTGACTGTAATCAGTGCTGGGACTCTGCTCTTGTTGTACTTGTGTTTTCTAGCACTCTTCTTTCTTCTAACACACTGGCATGCGAAGGTTTTGTGTGTTCTCAAAAAAAGAAAAAACTCTTCCTCCAACCTTGCTCCTTAAGAGCATTTTAATCCACACCCAGCCATGTCATGTAATCAAAAGGGATTGCATCCCTTTACTATGTACTTGATTCTAAAGGATTAATATATTAAGAGTACTCTTATTATAAAAAAAACTGGAGGCCCCACAACCAACCCTGCTAACTAGTCATCCGCCACTACCTCAAGCAACAACACTCCTTTGCTTCACCGTCCCACGCTCCACCAGCAATCATCGTCGGTATGACCAACCACTCTAAACGAGGAGCACAAGGATTCAAGACCTAGTACGAAAACCTCAACTATATCTATATGACACTTAGGGTGTGTTTGTTTACCATCCATATTGTATTATCTATCCTATAGTTTGTAAGCATTCAGTTCAGCGTCCCCTTCCTTGTTTATTATATAATCCAGCTTATATAAACTTAAGTAAAAGCAAACATGTAGCCTTTTGGAGTCTTAGGAAGTCCATCCTACATCTTTTTTTTTTTCAATAAACCATAGTATTGCTTGACATATTAGCTTCTAAAACTGTGGTTTTTAGAATACATTGGCTTTTAAAAAAATACAGAAAGCCAAACATGCCCTTATTTTCTTCCAGCTCATATAATCCAGCACCTATATAGTTATAATAATCTAAGGTGGGAAACAAATAGGCCTTATTGGAGGTGATCAGTTTTATTGGATGAAGAGGCTCAAATGGAGAGATCTTAAACAGGCTTAGACTTTTGTCTTGCACTCTTCTTCCGTTGTTTTAAATTTGATGTTTTTAGTCTGTTTCACAGTTCCCACGGAATTACTTTGTCAATTACTTTAGCTAATTTCATAAAAATAAAACGGTACTTTTATAATACGTTCACATAGTTAATATAGTTACACAATTTATATAGTCAACATTGATTGTTTTAACATATATGGTCAACATTAATTAATAGTTTTAGTATATTAATGGTTGAATGGCACTGAATGTAGGACGCCTAATAATAATGAATGGATTTAGTATAATTCTGGGAAATCTCGTAGCTACCGTCAAAGTTCATTAAGTAGCATTTGCGTACCTGGGTTTTTTTAGGTGAACTAGTGCATCAAGTTCGTGGGACATTCGTGGTACCTGCATGTTGGAACATAACAGATAACGCTATATGATTTTGGCATGACCATTTAACATACAAGGAAAGGTAAATCCAAATAAATATATGAATATTGCATGTAGTGTTTGTGAACCACTAAAGTACGAGAGCAAATGGAAAAACAAAAGTACCCATATATGCCAGAGTGTTGTTGACATGCATTCAAGAAAAAATAAAAAGAAGAAGAACAAACTTTTTGCGGACAACCAACCATAGACATAATATCACACCATTGGTGCCAAATAAGCCAACAATGAACATACATAATATATTATCGCTGTCACAACTAAGACTTTAAAAACCTGGAGGCTCCCTATATTTCATCGCGACCACCATAAAAACATGTGATACCGGATTTTTTTTTTCACTTCTGAGGTTGAATGGTAGTCATCATCATTTCAGTACACAAGATCACCAAAATGAGACACATTAGAGTGGCACAACATAAATAATGTAGAGTTCATAAAAGAACCACCAGATTTCATTGATTCACCCTTGAGTGGGTTGTCTTGGTACACTTTTTAGTCTTTACAAGGTTCCTGACATCCCATGTCCACTCTGGACTCCATGGCTGGCTACTCCGACATTCATCATTCTGGTGATCCTCTTGATGCTCCTTTTCATAACTTCATCCACCGGAGTAGAGTTCTTCCAAATCCACCTTCGTCCATTCTGATCATATGAGTACAAAAGGTACTTATCTGCTAGTGTGATGTTCACAGTATTATCATAGTATTTCTATCCTCACATTGTATGAAACTCAATCGCTCAACATTTGTGATTATAAACAACCAATTAGAAATTATCTGCTAGATAGGTTGTGATCCATTTTCCAGATGCGACATTGCCCTTTACCCGTTAGCATCATTTTTTGACCTTTTTAGTACTTATTTCACGGATAATTTCACCTCATTCACCCTAAACCTATTCTTAGACATGTTGTGTTTGCCAATGGAAGTTGAAAATGGCAGGAAATTGGATCATTATGGTGTTGCTAATGATTCATTGAAAGGACATTACATGAAGGCTAAAGGCATGACGAGCAAGAATGAGAAGACCTGGGCCTCAAGACTGTATGTAGACATTTCTGCACTTGATTGTACTGAGTCTTGGTGTAATACAAAACTTCAAGGCATTTGTTTTTTCTTTTCTCTTAAATCCTCCCTTCCTACGACAAGCATGATGCTCACCACCTTAGGCATTGTTGCAATGTATAGATACAAATCTCTCCATCTTGCGGGGCTATTAAAACCTAATCAATGGACAAATATTGCTTCAAATCCCAAAAAGCTTCATCAGCCTTCTCTTCCTAGTGAAACTTGTCCCGGTGCTTTAAAAACTTGAAGGCATCCCTATTTCACCTAATCTCAAAATAAATCGAGTCAAGGCTATCATATGTCTTGTTAACTTCTAGACTCCTTTGGTATCTTCTCAAGGTTTGGTTCTATTCTTCTATTATCCCAACAACTTCCCGAATGGAACACGAACTCACATCATTCCAAGATGAGCATCATATGATATCTTCTCAGGTCAGCAAGCAAATCAGTCCCCTTTCTAGATTTTACCACAATATATCTACTCTAGAAGACAAATCTAGTATATCCCTTCCTTGGATACGGCCATGTGTATTAAATAGCACTGACACGAGCTTGTGCATAACAACTCAATTAACAAGTAAACTCATTCCTCATTGTCTGAAAAAGTTCTAAAACGAAAGTGTATTACTAGTCATGTGATGATTGTTTTTCCTTAGGAGTGTGGCAGTTAAATTAGCTGGACCATAGCCAAGAAGATACTTGGACCACCAATTCGGACAAGCAAATGAGGAATGTTCGGACCTAACGTGCGGACTACCTCTGAGACAACATCAACATAAATAGGTCATAACTCTTTACTGGGCAGGTTGTTGTAGGCTCATGAGTACTTACTGGAAAGATATTGATGTCTACTTTCAGATGGATTCAAATTCACTATCGAAGCCACATATAAACTGAAGAATGACGTCGTTGGACCTCCAAACTCAAGTAGGCCCATTAGGGGAGTGTCGTAGCTTGGGTTCCTCATTGCCTCCTTTTATCTTCTCACATATATAAGTCAACAGGGAACACTGGGGGTTTTGTTTTGTGTAAGTTTAGCTATTTCTACATCCTTGTAAATGCACCCGTCGGCTATATATGCCACCCCCATTTACTTGAGTTCAAACCCTAGATGTGAACCAAATTGAATCCACACCAAGCCACAGTTATCCCCAATCTCATCAAATGATCTAGATCCACCTCGGCCATATCATGTATAATTTTTGGCTAGTAGATGATTTGATAACCACTCAAGGGCACCAGATTTAAGTAGCCAATGGATTTATTCATGGTTGGCATCTCATATATTCGGTGTATACGATCTCTCTTTCTGCTTGCCTAGTTTAGCATCAGCTAGCACTAAAAATTCCAATTTCTGCTCAATTACCTCCCTAGGGATATATTAGGCAAACTCCCAATCAGTGTCTTCCCTCCTCTTTGACTGGCGATTGCTGGATGTAGTGTCAATAGGATTGCTTCACCCAGCAAATGAAGATGACCAGACTTGGGTCAATCACGGAATGGAGTGAACTTAGGAGATCAATGAAGAACTCTTCATAAGGATCTAATGAAGTGTCCTCCTCAAGAATGACCCTATCATCAGTCTTTAGCATCCCATTTATTGAGCTAAAATGGCTAGTTTTGGAGCATATACATGACAATTATCAATTGAAGATTCTTTACACAAGATATTAGTGTGAAGTTCTACATGGAATAAAACAAATGGACTTCTAGAAATTTTGATCCGACTCAAACATTACTAGAAGGAATCATGCTTGTGTACTAATCAGCATGGACTTTGTGCCGATTGGCAGAGAGCCACCACCTTATCCTCAACCTAGGGTTTCTCGTACTTCATGCTATGAATAGTTGGAAGTGCAAGCCTACAACATAGGAAGGGATGAGAAGGATGACAGGTAGAAGCTGGAGTCAAGTGCCAACGGGGCTTCGTCCAGGCTTCACTTCATCTCTAGTTGTCTAGGAGTTGGACTAAGTGGGTGTTTGGATCACCATGACTAAAACTAGTCAGGCTAGATTTAGTCACTTTTAGGAACTAAAGTTCCAAACAGGTGGGACTAGAAAGGGACTAAAACTAGTCACCTGACTAAAACTCTCTAGTAGGGGAGGGGGGAGCTAAAAGGTGTTTTAGTTCCTCTCTCTCTTTAGTAGGGCAGAATCTTTAATGGTCTTTAATCATTTTTAGTCTTTGCTTCCAAACATGGGTGAGACTAGAGACTACTAGTCTGACTAGTTTTAGTCATGGGACTAAAGGGTATCCAAACACCCTCTAATAATCTAGTCTGGAAGCCTACCTTAGGGATTAATAGCACCAGGTTTGTGAACCTGTAGCGCTTGATAAAGACCGTCAAGATATGCCTATGATGATGGTGACACATCTTGTACCATACATTAAGTTGAATCAATCTTGATTGATTCTAGCAATGTTGTGTCCTGCGCTACTGGTGGGGTCCACTTAAAGTGCAATGTGCATATTTTTTAAATTGCTTAAGTCCTGGGCTAAGTTTTAAGGGAGGTAGATAAGGTCATGGTGATTAGATCTTATTTCCGCATCTATGCAATTAAGTAGAGACGATTACCTACGATCCTATATTGGGAGTCTAGTGGTAGTTGTAGCGAAAGGTACTGGGGTTGAGGTATGTGCTGCTGGGATCACATCAGTACTCCATGGAATTGCATTTAAGGAGGCTAATTAATCTTATTTTCAGTTTGACTTTTTGGTGTGAATAATTACAACCAGCGGACATTCAGCTAGACTCATTTCCTTATGTGTCGATCGACACAGCCCCGGCCAGTCAACCGACAGAACACTACACCCGTTCTCACCATTGCACTCTCTCAACTACCTAAAGTAGGTTTAGATACTGAAAATTGCTCCTTTTGCTTGAATGTCTTGCTGATATATCTGAATTTGATATAAACCATGGGATACTCTTAAGGAAAAGCTACAATTGACCCGTAGGCTTGTGGTTTATACTTTGGGCGCATACCGAACACCATCAGACCGCTAACTCGAGATGGTCCTGATCCTCCTTAGGGTTAGTAGGATTCATGATTCTATTGTGCCGCAAAGGAACCGAAGAATGGTGCTTAAACACTAGATTTCCGTATACATCTTATGTCACATTGAAGGATAAAACCCGCCATGGTTGTTGCCAGCTGGTTATTGTCATAGGCATTAGAGTCACAATATCAAGTACCGGATTCTATTGAAGATCGACATGATCAACCATCCATTTGACGATGCTTTGTGTTGACAGTCGTTATATCACGATTTCGACCGTCACATAGCTCAATGAATAAGGAAGAATTGGCACTTCTTACAAGCATTTTATTTATGAATAACCTATTTCCACATGTACCTCTAGTTGTTAGTGTGAAGGTGGAAAACATGGAATATCCAGGTGTATACATGTCCCAAGGCGAAGATTCGACACTTTCGTAAAATAACGATCGCCGCGGGAATGCAACTCCAAGACAAAAGGCCAAATTCAATTCAAACTCCAGAACTGAAGGCCATTGCACCTGGATCAGAGGACAACAGGCCAGAGGGGAGCCACCTACCAAGACCCAGCCCAGGAGGGGCCAGGCCAAGGTCGGCCGCCCCCCTAGCCAGGTTGGCCGACCTACCAGGGGCCCCCCTGGGCCCATCTTTCTATGGCGGTTGCAAACTGACTTCCTGAGGTCGGTTCCACCTGCAATAAATGCCACTGACCTCAAGAACCACCTTTGGGAACCGACCTCCTAGTCTATAAATAAAGGCGTACCCCCCTCCTTAGAGAACACACACCACTTGAGGCTCATTCCCTCCTCCTCACCTTAGAGCTAGAGGCTGTTTAGGTAGAGCTAGGATAAGTGGTGGGCTGCCCTTGTGCTCCCAAGTCCTTTGGAGAATTAGGTATAGCTCTTGTATCCTTTACTTGTGAGACTTGTACTTATCAATGGAATATCATTTATCATATAGTAGTTGTGTGCTTATGTTGTTCATCTATAGTTTAGTTATGTTCTTGTATGAACGTTCGTTGTTCGATCATGTTCATTCATCATTCGTTCGTCGTTCATCGATGAACGATCATGGGCATTCATCGGGCGTTCTTCGTTTCGTTCGTACTCGATCATCGATTATAGATGTTCGTTCTTAATCATTCTTTGTTCATCGCTCGTTCTTGAGTGATGAACACCTTATGCATAGCGTAGTACTAGATCTAATCCTTATCTAGCTTATACTAGGTTGGCTAGTTGCTTGTGACTAGATATCGGGTCCATTGTCCTGCAATGGAGCTCTAGGTTTACCGCCCTGCGGGGTGCCTCGAGGGATCTAGAGTTATGGTTAGTGATGCTAGCATGGTACCAGGTTCTCTTTCCATCCTTGATTGTGCATGTGCCCCATGGTTTGTAGAGGTAGGCGGCAGGTGGTGACAGCCTTGTCCGCCCTTCTGTAATCCTCCACGTTTGGGTATGGCATAGGAGTTTATGCAAAAGGCCGGCGTGGCTAGGCAGACCAAGACTATACCAGATCTCCCAATGATGTCTAGACATAGGCTCTTAGTTCTTGCTAGCATAAGCCTGACGTAGGTAGAACCCTAGTATATTATATGATAATGTACAATAGAGTAGCCACCCGTTAGTTAGTCTTGCTTCTACTTAGACTTGCCTCTCGTCTTTTATTAGAGAGTGGAATCCTCTGTGTGTGTCACACTATCTATTTATATATCTTTATCATTTACCCCTGCATTGGACTATGAATTTGTCTATCATTGTAATCTCTCGAGCATAAGTACACTTGTCAACCATGTCTTCCTTTGGGAAAATATAAATAACAATACCCCGGAATACTCTTGGGTGAAATGGTACGATGGGTTATCCATGCGCTTGCGGATTCTTTTTATCATTGGAATACCGATAAGACATCTCTAGCACTTGTTGCTTGTTGTGGATTATATGGTAATATTTGTACAAGACTCTTAACCCCCTTGACGTCTCTGGCGACATGATGGGAATATTTAATCTAGGCCTAACCATCCTTGGAGATATTTCTAGTGTGCCGTAAGAAACGCCAACACTTTGAAAATCGAAAAATATTTTGGTTCGGAAGGTTGCGTTTCATCATTGAAGATTAATCAACGACACCTTAAGTTTATAGTCCCCCCCCCCCCCCACCGACCCACCACCGTGTTACATTCTGGACCATGGCTTAATAGGATTGACTGAATACTAATACGAACAAGTTGCAACTTCTTTTTTGAAAGTTTATCTCCAAATAACTCTAAGGTTAAGCGTGCTTTGCCTGAAGTAATTTTAGGATGGGTAACTGACCAAGAAGTTCTTCCCGGATCCTATTCCTAGTCCAATGTATGGCCAATTTACCAAAGAGTTGCTTTTCTAGTAGGAAAGGACGACCTCTTTCCCGAGTATAAATACTGGAGTACCCCCAGTTATGCAATCACAAGTTTATTCTGCATAATAAAGAGAAGGCTCCACCCTACATTGTGTCTTGCCTCTTGTCTACTTTGTGTGCTTGTTTTCACATGCCAATAGTGTGTTACAACATGTTATCAACGCGCTCTTTTCCGCCGAGCTACAGGAGTCAACGAGTTCAAATTTCGTTGTCTCGGGAAGCATGCCAGACTCGGAACTCGCGCCTGCCCCGAGAATCGAGCCCCTCAATTTTCGTGCCTCGTCAACATCAACGTCCGCGCCAACATGAGTGAGGACAGAGTGTGCATAAAAGACTTGTGTTAGTCTGTGAGGGAATTCTTGAGATTCTAGAGAGTTGTCATGTGTTTGCGGGCCCAGCTCTGAGAGGGCGGGACGCTAGAGTGGTATTAGAGCCAACTCTCGCAATTTCACAAGCGCGTGTGGTTCGCAGCTGCGTAGGCATGATGCGCATGGCTGGTGTGAACGCAGAGTGGTCACACAGCATTGCACATGCGTTGGTATTGAACACACAGACCTGGCCAAGAGGGAACGTTCCTGGCTTACAGTTGATCAACAAGGAAGTCGGTCTTCTAAGGGGGTGAGTATGTGACATCCTGGCCCATGGCTTAATAGGATCGATAGAATACTCATACCAACAAGTTACAACTTCTTTCTCAGGGCGGGGCGCTACAATGGCATTAGAGCCGACTCTCGCGGTTTCACGGGCGGCTTAGTAGGATTGATACAATACCTATACTAACAAGTTGAAATTTCTTTTCCGGAATCTCATCTCCAAAGAACTCTGAGGTTAAGCGTGCTTGGCCTGGAGCAATTTTGGAATCGGTGACCGACTGAGAAGTTCTTTTCAGGTGCACACGAGTGAAAAAAAAAGTGCACAGAAAAAACTTGTGTTGGTCTATGTGGAAATTCTTATGGTCTTAGAGAGCTACCAGGTGTTAGCATGTGTGACATCCCAACCCAAGGCTTAATAGGATTGATAGAATACTCATATCAACAAGTTGCAACTTTTTTTCCGGAAGCTCATCTCGAAAGAACTCCGAGGTTAAGCGTGCTTGGCCTGGAGCAATTTCGGGATGGGTGACTGACCGGGAAGTCCTTTTCGGTTGCGCACGAGTGACGACAAAGTGCGCAGAAAAGATGTGTGTTGGTCTGTGAAGATAGTCTTGACTCCTAGAGAGCTGCCAGGCGTGCGGGCCCGTCCTCGAGGAGGCGGGACGCTACAAGTGGTATCAGAGCCGACCCTCGCGGTTTCATGGGCGCGTGTGGGCGCAGTAGCGCAGGCATGGTGCGCATGGCTGGTGTGGGCCCAGAGTGGTCACACAGCATGGCACATGCGCTGGCACTGGACGCACCGACGTGGCTAAGAGGGGACGTTCCTGGATTGGGGTTGATCGACGAGGACGTCGATCTTCTAAGGGGGTGAGTATGTGACATCCCAGCTCAAGGCTTAATAGGATTGATAGAATACTCATATCAACAAGTTGCAACTTCTTTTCCGGAAGCTCATCTCGAAAGAACTCCGAGGTTAAGTGTGCTTGGCCTGGAGCAATTTCGGGATAGGTGACCGACCGGGAAGTTCTTTCCGGTTGCGCACGAGTGAGGACAAAATGCGCAGAAAAGACGTGTGTTGGTCTGTGAGGATAGTCTTGATTCCTAGAGAGCTGCCAAGCGTGCGGGTTCGGCCTCGAGGAG
This sequence comes from Eragrostis curvula, assembly GCA_007726485.1. NCBI lineage: Eukaryota > Viridiplantae > Streptophyta > Magnoliopsida > Poales > Poaceae > Eragrostis > Eragrostis curvula. The sequence goes on along the minus strand of CM017440.1, from coordinate 50,812,644 downwards.
ACGGGACGCTACAGCATGCCTGGCTCTGAGAGGGCGGAATGCTACACCCGACCCACCCCCAAGGCCTGCATCCAGTTGGTGTTTGAATTGAGTTGATACCTGAATTCTAGGGTATAAAATCCGGCACTATGACAAAAAGTCCAGATGGTATTCTGTCTAAACTCTATCTACAAAATAAAATCTAGATCTTCCTTGGAACAAAATTTCTTATGTTCAAAGAAAGCCGCCTTCATTTTTTATATGTCCAGTGGTTTCACTACCCAGACATCATTAATATTTTTTTTTTGTAGTATTGTGAAATACTTCCTTCGTTTTTAAATGGGTGACATTAAGACTTGGAAAGTATAGTGATGATAATTTAGAGAACATGAGGGCGTGCACACACTATATGTAGAGTATATAAATGAGTAAAATGTGCACGACCGGTCCATAAACTTGTCCTGTTGTGTCGTATAGTAGATCCCTATACTCTTAAATTGCAGTTTTGACTATTTAAACTTAACTTTGGGTGCCATTTAAGTCTCTATTTTCTCAAAATGCAAATCTGACTATCTAAACTTGACTTCAGGTGTCATCTAGGTCCGTCCTATACTTCGTTTGTATTATTTGCATTATGCCATTTATAAGTATTCTACACACACATTTTTTTCTCATACGTTTCAGATGAACTGCGCATCATTTCATTAAAAAGAGGAATAAAGTACATGGACCAGGGTAATTCGCCCTTCCCACACCAAAGACACCAGTACAATATGTAAGGAAAACAAAGCAAAAAATACGTTCCATGCGTGCTGTGTACAGTCATCCACAAAGCGAAGTGACAAATGTGTGAAAAAGGTGCATATATGCAAGGTCTAAAAATGATGCGTTCATGTGAGAGCATGATATATATGCCATCAGTACTTACATTTGTTGCCGTTGAAGTACAGAGGTCAATTTTCATGAAACCATAAATACGTTCCATTTCAGCAAGCCTCTCAAGAATGCATTGTGTATCTGGTCTCTTTTCAGGATTAAAGTCAATGCACTCTATCCCAATCTCAGCGCATACCCGTACAGGTTCCAACCGTGCGTCTCCTAGTGATGTTTCGATCCTAGTACTCCAACCTTGAAGTATCTAGCAAATGGTAATTCTTAGATAAGTTTATTGAAGAAATGGACAGCTGAATGATGTAGTTCTTGTAAACAAAAAATTTACGCATTTGTGAGATGTCGATAAGATAACAGAGAAAGTATTGGGTACATTTTTTTTATACTACATGATATACACAAATTACTTGTGTGACTATTTTCAATTTTCTGCAGATTTTTGCTTCGATTCTGATGCTTAGAGGGGTTTAGTACTTTACAATTATTTATTATTTTCACTACTGGGTTTTACTTGCTAGCATGATTCTGTACCGATAAATTTAAATAACTATTGCCATTCATGGTAGCGTAATAAAATCCTAGATTCAGAAAATCAGAGAATATTATAACAATGGTATGCAATAGTTACTTTGGAGAGGCCATTTTGTGAAACATATCAACTAGAGCTATTAAAAGTGGATATTACGATCATAGATTCAATTATAAATTGCCTACCAAACTCATTTGTATTATAGGGTTATAGTTTTACAGTGCACATAACCATATTGTGAGGCCTAATGAATTTTTAATACCGTGATTTCTCCTAGAACTAACTGTTCTTACATTCTCAATCTCAGGATATCCCTTGTGTCCTGTCAACATCTCTAATATTATAACACCAATACTGTATATGTCAGATTTGAATGTCATTAGTCCATCATAGGATTCCGGTGACGTATATCCCCTGCATGCCAAAAAAAAAAAATTGTCTGAGAAACTTAAGAACTAAATGAATGCTGGATAATTATTACCCAACATAAAAAATTGCTTTCAAGGTACTTAGCGGCGAGTTTACAGTGATCCAAACGTATGTGAAATCCTTGCCCGGGATTGCTTTTCATCAAAGTACAATGAGTGACCAAAATCAGCAATTTTAGGCACCATGTCGTTATCAAGAAATATATTTGCAGGTTTGAGATCTAAATGAACAATTCTCTGCTGGTGAAGATAATGCAAACCCTCACAGATTCCCTTAATTATCTGATAGCGTGTCATCCAATCAAGTCCTTGGGCTGCATCTGCAAATGTGGAGCACACTAAATTATTTCCTTTTTCCCCTTGTGTGTGTGTGTGTGCGCGTGTGTGTTTTGGGGAGGCGTGAGCTGTAAAGATGGCTTTTGATTTTTCCTTACAAATGAGATGGAATGAAAGTTACCACTGATATACTTATCAAGACTCCCTTGTGGCAGAAACTCAAAACAGAAACATCTCTGTCGTTCCTCTGACACCACATTCTTCCCCTCCCACTTGAACAATTTCCCTTGTGTGTCAGAACAGTATCCCAAGAATCGTACTATGTTTTTATGCCTCACCCTCATCAGACTATCAAGCTCTCGTTGGAATAGTTTCTCATGCATATCGTTCAACTGGATCAGCTTCTTCACAGCAACTATACCATTTTGAAGTAGACCCTACAGTCACAACATTGTCTTATGAGGGTGAATATAAGTTCATTTAGGTCAGTTGTGAGCATGACTGAGTAGTTGGGAGTATATACCATGTAAACAGTTGAAAACCCACCACAGCCAATTGCCAGATCATCAGAGAAATTATTCGTTATGGATCGTAGTAGTGATAGTGGTAGGTTTGTCGGCTCTGCATTTTCATCCATTAAAATGCGCCCCAAGAGATTCCATTCATCATAGGCGTCATAGTCCATTTTTGTAGTCCCTTGTAACGCTGTAACTGTACTAATCAAACATTAAGCACAACTGAGCATGAGGTTTTTATAAGGTTAAGTAATCAGAAAAGATAAATTATCAGTTCAATAAAAAAAAAGATAAAAATAAATTACAGAACCATGGTAGCAAATAAGGAAAAGGATCGCTGTGGAGCTAACCTCATATCTGGAACAGACCGTATAACCAAAACGAAGATAGTGATAGTGGAATGCTTTAACATATGATTCGAGGTCGGCAGTACGAATCGAAAACTAAATCCTAACCTAGTCATCCGTTATATACGCAAGCGCCGCCTCCGGGAAGATCATTCTTCGTTGGGCGGCAGCCGCTGTTTCGCTCTTGATCTGGCCGCCGTTGTCGCATTAGGCGGGTCACGCAGGCAGCATCAGGGTCTCGGCGCGTGATCTGACCCTCGATGGAGGAAGGCGGCATCTCCGTCGTTGAGAGCCACCCCGCTCCCCCGTTTCCATCGCCGCCGGAGTATCTCACCGTCGCACTGTACCTCGCCAGGCAGGCTGCACCGCACCTCCAGATCGCCGCCACGCGCCGGACACGTATCACGCTGTCGAGACCCAAGCGCATGGCCAGCACCCCCCGCTCCATATCGCAGGCGATGCGCCAGGCTGCCGCCTTTCGGATCGGGCGAGCCACGTCAGATGGCGTGACACCTCCACCTACAGAGCGCTTCAGGCTGCAACGGGTGGATGCTACTCCTTTGGATGCCCCAAGCTGTCCACGTGTCAACCATCGGGGGCAGGGCCGCACGGAATGCCTTTGCGGACGGTGTCCGCACACCCAATTTTTTTTTTCCTGCAACGGCCCCATGGCCCATTGGACGCGGCGCTTAGATTTTGTTCATTGCTCTAGGTATTCACTCAGCCAAACTGTTTTTTTTTTCTTTCCGAAAGATCCTAAACATTGCTGGCTTATCTTTGATATAGGAAGAAGTTAGAGTTTTACATGCAACAGAGACACGATACAACAAACTCCGTACATAGTCAGATCGACCGACTAGTATAAAGCAAAAGGTTACGTGATTACTCGCGAATCGTACTACCAACTATCAGTGCTAAGTCTAATTAGCACCCGCAATGATCCTGTTGCTCGCTTAATCTTGATTCTCATAAACGACGCTCTTTATTGTGGATGGTGTCTTGTACCCGCAGGATACTAAACCAACTTTTGCTTAACCTTGATCTATTGTTGGTGTTTCACTCTACTCTGTTCGATTATTTTGCAAATACAATATAATTTATCTTTCACAGGTAGCCTTCCAAAGAGAGGGAAACCGAAGCATTTGTTGATTTACATGCATAGAACAAGGTCACCAGCTGGTAAGATTTGAAAAAAAAAAAATCTTGTAGGCCGGATGGATTGTCATGAAACACAGATCCTCAATTAGTTCTAAAAATACAGATCCTCAATGGGTAGAGAGGCAAAATCGACCACTAACCTGGAATAAGACGGAGGCCTGCGCGCAGCTGCTTTCCAAGGACGGCTCTCGATCGCCTTCGTCGTTGACGCGGTGATTAGTGGGATCCAGGAGCTCCAATTTGTAAGCTGATTTGGCTTTGACTATACCTGGAATCTGGAGATGCATGTACGCACCGATCGAGGCCAGTTGTTGAGGCGCAGATCTCAGGCTATAAAACCAGATTATAGTACACGGCTCGCCAAAACCGAGGAGGATAGTTTAGTCCTAGCTAGGTAGCAAGACTTCACATAGTCCTGTCTAATAATAATATAAAGATTCCATGCAAGCTAAGCGTTCACATGATGGCCATTAATTTGCATCCAGCATGGATCTGGGCTTCCTACAATGACAGAAAAAAAAAAGATCAATATTGGCGTTTACAGAAGTTTGTTAAGAACATGGATCCAAATTCTAACCTCTGCTCTCCAACAAGGGGCCGAGTGGAGGCTGGAAATTCGTGTCTTGGATTGTCGGAAATCCTAACATAGGAAGGCTCTTTCCTACTCCCGGAGATGTGTGTGTGTATATATATATATATATATATATATATATATATATATATATATATATAATGGCAGATATTTTTCATGTAATAGCGGAAAGTAGACATGCAAGGACTCGGAGCGCGGTCAAGACAATTCAAAAGGAATCAAGGCGAAACTTCCCTGCATACGAAAATTCAAAACTTTGCCATCAGAAACTTGGTCACATACGTTAGAAACCGGACCGAATGCGACAGCCAATTTGCAAACTGGATGGAGATGTGTATTTCCCTCAGCCATACGTAACCCCACAAAATGCTATGGCATATCGCTTAAAAAAAAATGCAATGACATATTTTTTCTATATCGTACTAGCGAGGAAGCAGAGAGATGTAACGACTCTTTGGAGGTTTCTGCCCAGAAACTGAAAAAAGGATCCGTCCAAAATTTCAGAAGTTTCATAGGCCAAATAACACGGGGAAGTAGATAGGAAACAGAAAAATCTGGTTGCGTCACCACAGATCACGATCACTGTAATTCTGGACGGATGAAAAGGAAGTGGATCATATAATTGGATATCACCTTGCTGCATCGGCGTCGGCGAGATGTAGGTGATCGATGGTGATGATGTCTCGGAGTGATGAAGGGAGAGCTCAATGGTTGAATTCCAGATTAGGACGCTATGGTCGAAGGGCACCTATAAACTGCTCATGCTCCACTGGCACTGTAAATTACTGAATCTTTTGTAAATGCCAGCATCGACTATGAACTGCTTACTCCCGTCCTTCAGATGTCCAACCACCAAGTTTCACAAGAGCTGTGTTTGGTAGGCTGTATCATCCCTTGGCCCATCCGATGCAGGGCACCAATATTGCTGGCCTGACCTGCACTTGTAGCCTGCAGTAGTGCGTGCAAGATTCACTTCCAGGCGAGGCCGGCTTGGTACCAAGGTTTACATTACCGACTGTATCGGGAAAACTGGACGCCACTGGTTTGACCGGTTATCACAAAAACCGAAAAAACCACTCAAAAACTGGCTAAAATTTAAAATTCTAAAAATTTGAATTCAAAAACCGGTATACCGAATGGTTTTACCGGTAAACCTGTCGGTTTGCTGGATAACTACAGGAGATAAAACGACGAGAACGGTGACAGACGCTAATGGTGGCGAACGCTACGGCGGACGCGGTGGATGGCGACGGATGGCTGGGTGAGCTCTTCGGTTAGCCTCCACGGGCGACCGGCTGCGCGGTTTGGCGGCGACGGGAGGCGGTGGATCCGGGGTGCCTTGGTTTAGCCACCATGTTGGCAGCGTGAGTGCCCAGGGACGGTGTTGAGCCAGGTGGCCGCACCCAGCCACGGTGTTGGCGGCTCGAGTGCCTGGTGACATAGCGACCACGGTGTTGGCGGCACGGGCGACGAGGATCAAAGGCCGTTTGGTCTGGGCTTTTTTCTTGGAGATAATCCCTTCTATGCCATCGGAAACTTCCCCAATCCCTTTTATGCCATCAAAAAGTTCGTTATCCCTTTCATGCCATTGTCTTTAAACTTTTATCCCTTCCATGCCATTATCTTCATATTTTCAATTTATTCTACACTTTAATATAAAAAAACCTCAGTTCGAAACCTCTAAAAATCATGCTGATTTTTTTGGTGGTACATCAAGTTTATAGTCAGCCATTTAAGCTGAAAGAAATCAAAATAGTTTAGTAAAATGTGAAATAAAATTCTTCCTATTAAGCTAATTTGAAACTCAATTTAATTTTTTAGGCCATCTAAAAATTTCCTAAAATTATCTGAAAAATAACCTAAATTCACATTTAGATTGGAAGAACATCAAACAGTTTAGAAAAATTTGAACTAAAATTCTTTCCAGAAGATTAGCATGAAACTTAATTTTAATGTTTAGAACATGTAAACATTTCACAAAATTCTAGTACAAATTACCTAAATGTTTAGTGGACAGGACCATGTGAATTTGGGTGTTTTTTACTAGAATTTTAGGAAATGTTTAGGTGCCCTAAAAATTGAAATTAAGTTTCAGACTAGGTTTATAGGGATAATTTTAGTTCAAATTTTGCAATACTGTTTGAAGTTCTTCCAATTTAAATAGTTGCCCCTTAACTTGATGTACTACCAGAAAAATCGACATGATTTTTAGATGCTTAGAACTAAGTTTTTTAGATATTAAAGTACAGAGGAAATTAAAAATATGAAGACAATGGCATGAAAGGAATAAAAGTTTAAGGATCATGGCATGAAAGGGATAACAAAGTTTCCAATGGCATAAAAGGGATCGGGGAAGTTTTCAATGGCATGGAAGGAAATGCCTCTTTTTCTTGTTGGGCTATACACAGGATGGTGGGCTGGCCCGATAAAATGGAAGTCAATTAATGAAATGTAAATTCATTAATTAATGTACAATTACAAATATACCCTCAAACTAATAGCTAGTTTTAAAAAACTAATGGTCATTATTTTAGACAGTAAAACTGAATAATTAACGTGGAAGAACAAAGATGCACCACATAAATATACATTGCTGTTAAGATGAATATCACACTTTAAATTCATACTCCTTTTACTGTATACCCCTCCATACCACCACTTATTACATTTTTACACCGACATCATTTGTGCTATGCACACGTCCAAGAAAGCAGGCTACCTCACCAGAGCAGAGCAAAAGTAGAAAACAGAGCACGGCGGCTACACGTAGTACACCTTGACATGGCAGTAGGTGGCCGTCTGGAACCTACTGAGCACGGCGGCTACACGTACTAACAGCTTCCTAATTCCCAAAAAATTATTTGAAGTGAGAAAGCACCATACTCAAGCAAATGCGATGTTAAGACTGACACAAAAAGTAACACTGGACCCTTAATTCTTAGGTTTATGAACAATTAAACATGGAAGTTTCTGAACAACGCTGCAACACAAAAATATATATTACTCTCAGGATGAATTAACCACTCTAAATACCCTGTCCTTTTTACCTATATACCCTCACTGCCACCCGTTATTACAATTTAGCACCCCATCTCCCCTGTTTCGCTACGCGCAAGCAGAAGCAGCCTACCTCACTGGAGCAGAGCAAAAGTGCAAAACAGAGCACGGTGGCTGTACTACACTACACCTCGACATGGCAATAGGTGGCCGTCTGAAACTTGAGCCCGCTGGTCCCTTGCACACCGTTTCCGCCGCTGGTGATGAAGAAAGCCGGGCATGTGACGAAGATGTGGTAGTGGCCTGATGTCCAGGAGCCGACCTTCCACCGGATCGCGGCCGTCGATCTTGACCTCCATGATCAGGTACCCGTTGGCGACGTCCTTGCCGAGCGCGTCGGCAAGGTACGGCGCGAACGGCACGTTGGGTCCGGACAGCACGGGGGACCAGACGTCAACGTCGCCGTGGCCCTGGTACACCGGCGGCAGAGACGCGCCCACCGTCACCTGCTGGTACTTGTACGACGCGTACACGTCCAGGCGGTCGTAGTACACGCCGACGCGGCTGTTGGGGTTGCGGGAGGCGATGGTCACCTGCAGCGCCGTGGAGAGGACGCCGGAGACGTTGGCGAGGTCGAGCTGCTTGAGCGTGGCGTCCTGGAGGTAGGGATGCAACTTGCAAGCGGGGCGGGATGCGGTTGCCCGCCCGCGTCCCGCATTCGCTGCAAAGGCTTAATCGGGATTAATCCGGCTGCCCGCAAGCCGCCGCAAAAGAATTGCGGGACAAAGCGGCGTCCCGCATCCGCCGCAGGAGTTTCGTTGCCGCACACGACGCCGAGGCGCCGAGCCACGGCTGGCTCTGTTCCGCCGCCTGCCGCACAAGCTCCTCGACGACGCAGCCTGCACCTCCGCATCCTTCTCCCGCAGTCACCGCGCCGCGCCTGCTCCAACCCAGGCTGGAGGTAAAACCGCGGGTGCGTGGCGTGGAGATGCTGGGGTGCGCACGCGCTGGCCGATGCCACCACCGCCTACGTGCAAGCCATGCGGGACCGCCGCACGGACATCTCCACAGAGATACCCGGCGGGCAACGCCCAAGCAAGTGTCGCCCAGAGTGCTCATCTGCTCGACGACGGGCAACGAAGAAGAGGAGCCGCTGCTGCTGCCGGAGGCTTATCCGCCCATCGCCAGGGTGTACACCAAGCTGATGAAGGGCTACATGAACGCCGACCGCGTCGATGACGTCGTCGCCACGTTACGGCCATTCTGAACACAAGACGAGCTGGAACTCCTCCTGAACACAACAAAGATCCAATTAAATCGTCAGTTGGTCAGTGAAACCAGAAACAACATTATTGGTCGGCGAATTGCATGCACATATACCGCCAACGGCCAAAGGAGGTGAGAACCTATGCAACACGCACCATCCTCACCTTGTGATGAGGCCGTCTTTGATGATGGAGAAGCTCATATTCTTGTACAGCTCGTGCAGCGCCTCCACCTCGTTCACCGTGACTGCCAAAAGGGAAAGACAGTGTCAGCGTCACAGAACAAGAGGTGGTGAATGTTGGTCAACAAGGACGGGAGCTCGCTGGCGCTCACATGAGGTTTCGGACGCGAGCAGAGCACGGCGGGGTCCTGGTGCCTCGGCGCAGGCTTGCCGAACTGCTTCGACGACGCGCAGCCCATGGGATCGATCGGGTGCAACGCACTGGCATTCTGGCAAGCAAAGGCAACTGACGACGGACGCAGACCGCGGTGCGGCGGAGGTCCGAAGGGCGCCGAGTTCTGCCGCCAAAACGATGCCCTTGCCAGCACCAGGCTCCTGCCCGCAAAGTCGGCAGACGCCGGCCGCGAGAGATTTTTCCAGCCGTTGGCGGACGTCAAGAAGCAGCTAGCAGAACTCGGAGACAACGAGGCCGACGATGATGGCCAGGTCGATGAGGAGGACACTTGCTCGTGTTGCCATCGGTCATAGGGAAAAAAAAAAAAACTACACACAAGGCTGTTTCCAGTGTCGACCTATCAAACTGTTGCTTTTAAGGAACAGATCAACTGTAGGACAGCACACGAACATAACTAGAAATTTTATTCAAAAACTGTAAAAGGATCGCCTACCACCATCCTCAAGACGGACAGGTGTAGCATCCTGTGATTCAAATAGGAAGGGGCAATATTTCTCTTTTACATCATTGTCCGTAGTTTGTAGAGCGATTGATTCTAGTGCAAATAGTGTTTGCTTATTCAAACTACTAAAAACTGCAGAAATGGATGGTTTCCAGAATAGTACTCATACTACGTACTACGAATGAAATGAAACAGAAAATTCTGTAACCGAATGATTGATTGTCTCTTTCTTGTTGTACTTCTTGCCATTCACCGCGCGTGCTACTTATCGTTTCCTCCAGAATTTTGGCACTAATTTTTTTTTAACTAATTTCGAACCACTGCGTGCAGCGCGACCATCTGATCCTTCCTCATTCGGCCTGATCTGCTCCAGCTGCCGCAGCACCTCCCGAGCCTCGGGCCTTACCGACGGAGACGGGTCCACGCACCGCAGTGCCAGATTGAGTGTGCCCGTGAGCTCCTCCTCCAAAGAATACCACGGCTTCCGCTTGATGTCCCAATCGATCAACCCTTCGATCGATCCTTTCGTGACGTTGGACGCCACCCACTGCAGCAGGTACATGCCGTCGGTGCTGTCCGCGGGGGACTTGCCCGTCAGGAGCTCCAGGATGATGATGCCCAGGTTGTACACGTCCGTCTTCGTGTTTGCCTCCTCCATCGCCGACAGCTCCGGCGCGCGGTACCCCAGAAAGTTCGCGTTGCACAGCACACTCCAGTTGGCGGCGGCCGTCATCAGGCGGAACAGACCGAAGTCGGCGATCTTGGGGTTGCACTGCTCGTCCAATAGGACATTCATAGAGGTCAGGTTAAAGTGGATGATGCTCATGTCGTCGTGGAGGTACGCCAGTCCACGGGCCGTTCCCTTGGCGATCCTCATCCGTGTCGGCCAGTCCCACCGCGTGTTACGGTCACAACCTGAATCAATGGCATTAGCAAGCATGAAGTGTCAGTACAGCTTCGGAGTTTCACTTTCACTAGCGTCAGAGTAAACAGTTCAGAATAAATGTGAACTATGAACGTTCAGTCGGGAACAGGCCAGATCAGTTAACAAGCACGTGAAAAAGCTACGTTTGATTCAGCATTTGTGAAGCTACTTGGACAGCACTGTCTAATTCAGCATTTTTTGGGCCCAAAATGACATAGGAGTGTTGCAACTTCAGAACTGAAGTTTCAGACTGTGAACTGCAGAGTTTCCGTTTAGAAGGCTACTGGACTGCGTGGAAGTAAATATATCTCAAATAATGACTAAAGGGCAGTGCTACGGTAGTCCCTTCAAGAGTAGAAATCAATCTGAGCCTTTGATTATCTGAAACTATCTGAAAAATAAAAAAAAATTATAGAGCGGTAAAAGATGAAAGTAAATCAAAGATGTTTATTTGAAGTCGAGGAACCGGCGTGTATTTAGGAAGGAAATCGCTTCTCAGGATCTTTCTCCGCTGGCTCAGGCCCTGCTCAAATTTTTCTCTCTACGTGCACCGGCCTTTTCCGATTCTTCCGCTGGACGCGCTCTCATCACGTATCTGAAGCCAGTCGATCCTCGTCGCACGTACGTGTACCCCAAGACATCACGTTCAAGCACCTTTATGATGTGCAAGGAAAACAAAATCGACTATCTATGCCTGATACTGTTCTGAGGTGCCAACGTAAAAGTGTTGTTATACTTGCACGTATCATGTAAAAACGTTCACCTTGACACATGTAAAAACGCTCTATTGGGGAAGCACACGTGAGTACCATGACATGTTTGAGTGTTTGTTACCCAAAAAGAAAAAAAAAAACACTTTCACACGTTGATGTGTCCGACATCTCCGAGTAGTTACGTGAAAAGGAAAAAAAAAAAAGGAAAGGTGAGGTATCACGTCATAGAATTTGTTTTACATCAACTGAAAAATAAATTACTTTCCATAACAAAAAAGGAAACTAGTAAACATCTTTTGCCTCGAGATCTACTCAAATGAACGGTTCACAGTTATTTGGGACTACCTTAGAGGGAGCCATGACTAAATATTACTGTAAAATCAAATAATGAACGAGTATTACTATTAAAAAAACATTTCTTGTCTACGAAATTCATCACTTGTTACGCCTGTTAGCTACACAGCAACTACTAATAGCTTGCAGCAATGCTGCAGCTAGAGAATGAGCAGAAACTGAAGGTTGCTGTAGCTAGAGAATGAGCAGAAACTGAAGGTATGAAGCTGGAGTGTTTGGGGGCTGCGATGAGCTGCAGCTGGCCGGTCTTATTTATAGTGCAAAGAGTGGATACAGCAGCCTGGAGGCTTGCTTGAGACTCTATTGACTTGGGTAGACTAGACTTGACTTGAATAGAAGACTTACACACTAAGCTAGGAAACTACCAGGAAAAACACTAGGCAGCTGCATGGAAGCTGCTAAGAAATTGCTATGCCAAATCACAATTATATATCTGACAACGCCGATCTGCATAAGTTGTATTCTTTTCACTAAGCATAAACACAAACAGTTCGTTCTTACTACTGAACTTTACTGCATTTGCCAGGAATGCTCTCAACTATCGGAAGCCCTCCCAGAATGTATAAATTGACTTGACAAATCGAAGGCACTGCAATCGGTAATCCTCAGTTCTACCTTTTAGCAACAACTACAGTTGCATCCGTCTATGCAAAAACAGAATCTGTAAAATGTTCAGACAAGCATATGCTAAAACAGTTCATATGACAATGGACTACTTCCTCACAAGCTAAACGGAAATTTTATATTAACAATTGCTGAAAAAATCAGGTCAACCGCAACCTGTGACGATCTCTCAACCAATTATTAGAAATTAAATTAAATTGAAAACAACTCAGGAACTAAGAATGCTGAACAGAGCAAAAGACAGAGAACAAAGACAAGACATCTGACCATGAAGGCAGGCGGAGAGGCTTTTCTTGGGCATGTAATCGAAGATAAGCAACTTTTCTCCCTTGGGTTCCAGCTCCAGGTAGTAGGCCCTGAACGCCAGAAGGTTGGGGTGCCGGATCTTGCCCAGCACCGTCGCCTCCGCCTCGAACTCCTTGTTGCCCTTGGTGAAATTCTCCTGCAGCCGCTTGACTGCCAACAAGCTGCCGTCCTCCAGCGTCACCTTGTACACAGACCCATACGTGCTCCTCCCTATTTTCATCGTGGGCGTGCACCATAGGTCGTGCCCCGTGATAGCCAACGGCCCGTCGAAGTGCACCAGCTTGCTGTCCACGTCCCGGCGGGACTCCGCAAGCGCAACCTCGTCGTCGCTACTAGTTGACTGGGGCTAAAATATACATAAGGGAGTAGTAATTAACATCACATCCACAAGTCACCTTCGGGTATATGAGAAGCAGCAGCGACAACAAGACATGAACTTACCCAAAAGTTTTGCTCGGCATACATCTTTTCTATCATCTCCTCCATTGCCTGGAATACGAAGGCAGATGAATTGGAGGGTGATTCCTTGGTTGTTGCGCACTGCAATATGTGAGATGTTAGCCATGAGTAGATGAACATCTTGTAGTTCGTGCGATGCATCACGGTGACATCCTCGTCGAAAGCCAACACCACTGACTGCGGTGACTTGAAGCCGTCTCGGGAGCCTTTGATCTCCTCCCATGACCTCTGAAGCTCTTCTAGGGTGACTATAGACTGCAAGACCTTAGCAGCAAGCTCCATCAACCGAAAACGAATGAGCTCTGCCGCCACGTCAGGGCAGGCAGTGTCATCCGGTGGGGTAGTCATCACCTTCGGCCGGAAGACGACCAATACACTGTCGTTTAGCAGGATTTTATCCACCCTGCGGATCTTAGGCAACTTATAGCTCGCGCGGACGGTCATAAGATGGTTTTGCCGGCCCTCCGGGACATCAAGGTACACGATGAAGTTCTTCTGCTCGCCCGCGCACAGATCCGGCGCTTGTATGATACCGTGCTTTCGTAGATCCAAGTTGAGGCGCCCCCTGATGGATGATATAGTGACACCATCGAGAGTCTGCAGCTTGATCTCTACGTCCGTGGCGGTGATAGACATGAGACGGCCAAGGCACTGCGCAATTGCATCCTTGATCTTCTCTAGGTCCTGGGTGACATAAGAGTAGACGCCCATGGTCTCCATGGCGATGTAACCCAATGTTTTGAGGTCATGGTCGGCACCCAAACCAAAAGTGTCCACCGGGACATCTTCAGGGAGCATCTCATATTGAAAGATTGATTGGTGGGCACCATCGGAGATGAAGATGACGCGGCCCACACGGTTCATTATTAGTTCTTCTAGTCCACGGTGCCGCAGGATCTGTACATACATTTTGGCACACGTACATATGTTGAGTTAATTATTGTGGGGGAAGCTAGTAAATGTGGACTTAGGCCAGTCTCAATGAGGCATTTCATTTGCATTAAATTCTATGCCATGTGTGTATCTTTTGCTGATTTGGCAAGTTAATTATGATGAGAGAGATGAGAAACTTTCATATTTTGTGAGAGGTCTTTCATCCAAATGAAAGGAAGCTGGCTCCCTTTTCTAAAACTAGTCTTGAAAAGAGTGCAATGAAATGCCCCATTGAGACTGGCTTTATGCATAGACGAACAAACATAACTCCTGCTTCTTCATAGTGCACTGGAATGCATGCTGCAAAATCAATATATTTAAATTTTGAACGGGCGTCATACCTTCGCTGCCTCGTTCAGAACCAGGCCCGTATTGGTGCCTCCTCCAGGCTCCAGCATGTTGACCTTGTATTTCGCTATGTCGCGATTCAAGTCGGTCATAAAGCTAAGCTCTGTGAGGCGCTGCGTCTCGTTGTTGAATGACACGACCGACAGCCGGTCGTTCGGGTCGAGGGCGTCAATGACGAACATCATAGCTTCCTTCACAAAGTCCAACATGCTTGAACCGACATGGAGCACCGCTACAAGGTCGAATCCTGCACGTGGTCTATTTGTGCATCGCAGAGGCCCTGTCACTCGCACGAGTACAGGGAACTCGTTGGCCCCCATGGTCGATGAAATGGAATTGACTCCGGGCATTATTTCCAGCTTCACCTTCTCGTCGCTACCAGTTGATTCAGTCTAAAATGCAAGGAGGAGCAATTAACATCACATCCACACATCACATTAAGATAAGCTGATGCTCAAGATGATGAACTGTTGTGCCAGTGTAAGTTTACTTAACTTCTATATACCAGCCTGATAGCTTTGATCGGCCAACATGGCTCTATAATAACTAACTATACTTAAATGTTGTGTGAATCACACATATAGCAGTCCCTAAGGTTTGTCCCTTCGTTTTGCTCATAATATCATGGCTAGGTTAATTTTCATGCCATTAATGATAAGGATGCAAAATTAGGATATGCAACATCAAACTAAGATGTAACTATGCTATCATGAAGTATTTGGAGCAATGTTATGAGCTAAATAAGAACTACATCGGCCGGTCAAAGCTGTCAGAAGGTACATGAAAACTAAATAAAAATTGTAAATGTTAGACTGCAACAAAAGTTCTTGGATATAGGTATATGAAAACCACCCCCAAAATGCAAGCTGGTTGTTGTAATTTTCCCTTAAAAAAAGCAGTGGCGATAACACGACAGGAACTTACCAAGAGCATTGGGTCTGCAAGCGCCTTTATTAGCATCTCCTCCATTGCCTCGACTTGGAAGTCAGAGGATTTGTAGGGTGAACCCTTGGTGGTTGACCACTGCAACGAGTGAGATGATAGCCATGACAACAAGAACATGAACGACACGCCATCCCCACGCCGTATCTCGGCAAGATCCTTTTTGAGAGCCAAGACCATTGACTCCGGGGCATTTTCCCCGTCTTCTGAGTCCAACAGCTCAATCCATGAGTCTTCAAAATCTTTAAAGTTCAAGTGTCCCTTATAATTCATGGAATTAAGCTGACGCCACAGCCACCTACGAACGAGTTCTTTTGCCACATGAGGGTGGACAAACTTGTCCGAGGGGTTAGCCCGCCTTGATCTCAGGACAGCCAGTTCACTGTCGTCTAGCTGGATTGGAGCCTCCTTGCTGATCTTGCAGTTCCAATAACTCCCGCTGATGTTCATAAGCCGGTTTTGTTCGCCCACCGGAACATCCAGGTGCACAATGAAGTTCTTGTTCTCGCCGGCATAGAGATCTGGCAGTTGTATGATAGCAGACCGATTGTCGGAGCTGATTTGCATTGAGTAGCTGCCAGACTCAATGGATGAAATATATACGCCATCGAGAGTCTGCAGGCTGAGCTGTACATCCATAGCGACTACAGACATGAGACCACCAAGGGACTGTGCCAATGCATCCTTGATCTTCTCTAGGTCCTGGTAGACATAGGAGTAGAGGCCCTTGGTGCGTTCGGCTATTTGACTCAAGTCATCAAATTCATGCTCGATACCCAAACCAAACGTATCCACTGGGAATTCAGGGCAGATGTCGCTTAGTTTGAATGAGCGGTCTTTATAATTGGAGAGTAAGATGATGCGGCCTACACGGTTGCTTCTTTCCTCTGGTCCACGCTGCCGCAGGATCTGTACATGCATTTTGGCACACATGCATATGATGAGTTAATAATTCTGGGGGAAGCTAGCAAATGTAGACCTACGAAACAAGGACTCTTAAATCCTAACTACTCCTTATTTATAGTGCACTGGAATGCATGCTGCGAAATTGAAATATTTAAATTTAACCATATATGTTTACCTTAGCTGCCTCGTTCAGAGCGGGGCCCATATTGTTGCCTCCTCTAGGCACCAGCATGCAGACCACGTGTCTCGCTCTCTCGCGATTCACGTCAGTCATAACGCTGAGCTCCGTGAAGCGCTGCACCTCGTTGTTGAATGACACGACCGACAGACGGTCGTCCGGGCCGAGATTGTCGATGACGAACATCATAGCCTCCTTCATGCTGTCCATCCTATTTTCGAGCAGCATCATGCTTCTGCTGATGCCGAGCACGGCTACAAGGTCTAATCCTAGACGAGAGGTCTCTGTGCATTTCCGAGGCGCCCTCACTCGCACCAGTACAGGGAAATCTTCAGCGCTCTTGGTCAACGGAATCCACTTGACTCTACCCATGATTTGCAGCTTCACCTTTTCGTAGGACTAAAATGCATGAGGGAGTAATTAATATCACATCCAGACATCTCATTCAAATAAGCAGATGCTCAAGATTGTGGAAGTATGGTCATCAATCAAGTTGTTCCGAAAACTGCCAAATGGGAAGTGAATTTTCGAGAAAAAAAAAACTCGGTTATAATGAGAGCAAAGCCTAGAACTTTCCTTTTTCTTGGAAGGAACCTACTAATTAATTAAACTCAGGTTGATTCCAAGCCGAACTGACACTTTGATTTTAACAACCATTTTGTATTGAACTCTGGGCATAGAAAATGAGGGTACACAATAGTTCCTTTTTTAGACCGAGTTGCAGCAGTATTCTGGAGTAGTATCAATAATAATATATACTAGGGTATTTAAGCGAAAAAAACAAATGCCAATGCAGATCGATGAAGGTGCAGGGAAATCAGTGGCGACAAAGTGCAGTGAGTGCGTGGGGTTATGACAAGGTGAGTTCAGAGGGGGCGAAGATGGGCAATACGAAAAAAAAACCTATAGGACTAAAATGGCCGAGGTACCATTCGTGATACCATTAGTATTATGGCGGTGGTGTTGTGCATAGTAAAACTCCACCTGAAAAAAGGTTGCCTAGAGCAAATTAAATAATCAATCTAAAAACTCGGTGAAAACAAACATATATATATATATATATATATATATATATATATATATATAGGTACTCTATTTAACACCCAGGGTGCTAAATAACTTATTTAGCACCCCGGCGGCGCCGCCCCACCGACCCAGGGGCCCGGCTGCCTCTGACGACCCAACAAACCACGTTACCAGGCGCTACGTTTAAATCCCGCAACCATAAAACTTTTACCATAACCATTATTCTTTTTTCTCCCACGTCTGACTCAAAACCCACGACCATAAAACTCTTCCTGCAACCATTAATCTTTTTCTCCCACAGGTCGTCTGACTCAAAACTCGCGACCGTAATACTTTTTCTCACGCACCTTTTTTCTTTTTCGAGAAACTTTTCCTCACGCACCTGGCTCAAATCTTTATTACCCCAGCAATATTATTTTTTTCACCTCAATTTGTAAATCATGGGAACCGCACGCTCTCGGGGAGGCAGTTTCCATATTCTTCTCCGGGAAGCCAAACCACCCCTCTCACCGGCGATATGGCCGAGCCATCCCCATCCCCGTTGAGCTCCGGCTGATCATCCCTGCCGGTGTACTCGCCGTTCCCGTTGGCGACTCTCCTTCCTTGCCGTAAGTCTCTCTCACGTTCCCAAGTTTCACCGCTTATCTCTCTCCCTCTTCACAATTTCGGATCTCAGATCAGGGGATTTTGGCGGCGCATCTGGGCGTTGAAGGCCCTGAGATGTTGCAGTGCATCGAAGCAGCGTGGGGCAGCGGCGCGAAGACCACTGGAGGCGGCGCAACGGCCCCCGTGAGCGAGGCAGCGATGACCGAGGTGGGCAGTGTCCTCGATCCGGTTTCAGCCTTCATTCCCATGCGAATTTCATCTACGAGCAAGCGACATGCCTTCTTCAATTTCGAGTTTGCTCTAATGTCCATGTCACGATTTATCTATTTTCTAATTCATTCAATTCATGAATTTTTTACGGAGCAGCATTTGTTGCAGTGAATTGGGTGGATCTGGGCTGGATTCGTGTGGTCCATGGCTTCCCTACACTGGATTCGTGTGATTCCCTCTATGCTTGATTCTCTTCGATTTGATGTCTTGGATTACATGGATTTGGTTTTCTTGGGTTCGAGCTCTATGCTTTTAATGTGTAGAATTGGACGGTTACATTCTCAACATTTCGATGGACCAAGATGATATTTCAGATGTTGGGAGGCATACGAGCTCCATATAGTCCAGGAGATAATTTCAAATCCACTTATTTTTTCAGATCTGTGAGGACTTGTCAGCTAGTTTCTGCATTCCAGCATCCTGAATGTGATTTCTTTCTGGAGATTTCGCCAACAAATGTTTGTAAATAGCTAGGTCTCAAAACTGGTTACCATTTGTTATGGTTGTGAATAGCTAGGTCTGTATTTACCGATTTATTTTTGCACAATGATTCACATGTGGTTAACCAAGAGTATATCTGTAGGCAGCATGATAATTCAGTCATACTTGCACTACAGCAATTTTTTTTAGTTTCTTATCATGGCGTTCTTATTTATGCAACATATTGCCATACCTGCTGAATGAAGACTCCTTTTTTAATTTTGAAATAACGATTGGTGAATTTAACGAATAGCTGATAATGAAGTAGCTGCATGTGACTGCATTATCTCTCCATTTGACCTCTTTGTTATTTTACAAGTCCACAGTCGTATGACCCTAGCATATTTAAAGTATCTAGTAAAAGGATTTTGTTCCGTTTCTTGCTGAGAGTATAGGAGATTGATAGTCCGTTTCTTGCTGAGACTATAGGAGATTGATAGACTCGTTCATAACAATTTTATCCAGAATAGCTAGGTTTGTATTTGCCGACCCTCCAAACAAAAAGGTTTGTATTTGCCGAGTGGTTTTTTTGTTTAATGGTCACATTAATGAACCAACTGTATATCTGCAGACAGCATGATAATTCAGTCTTAGTCATGCCACATTGCAATACTTGCTGAATGAAGACAGTGTTTAATTTTGAAAAAAAAATATTTTGAAGTGCCCAGTGAAAGGATTTTATTCCGTTTCTTGTGGAGAATATAGGATATTGATAGATTCAGATTCACAACATTTTTGTTCAGACTTAAAGAAATTGATGCATCAATTTATCTGCCTCCTTGCTGTGCTCTTCAATAGACGATAATGTCACAATCAGGTATATAAATAAATCAATTAGTTTAATTTATGTTTGATTTGTTCTTGTCTCTTTTACGTGATACCCTGTCCTCAACCATTTGTCACTGCCAATGATGTATCCTTCTAATTGGAACATGCTATATACATCTTCCTACAGGGTGCTTTTTTTTTTGTTTCACTCCCAGATTTTTTTTTATTCACTGATGTTTATTTTTTGAACTATGAAAAATTTTCAAATAATACCTTGAGTGATCAGGAACATACAGCTATTTTTTATTTGCATTTCTCACTTCTCTTATACGATTTTTTTTTTGAAATGTTACCATGAGTTCAGCTGCTGTTCAATAAATTTGTGTGCACTTGGTGCTTAATAGCTCTGCACTGGGCCTTCACAATCTTGTTTAAAATTTCACTTATTTACATAGTTTCACTTTATAGTGTTTTGTATCATTTTTGTTTTGATTTGTGTAGGATCTGTAACTCGGTGGCAAATTAACTAGCTGTGGTCAAAGGTTGTGCTTTAACACCTGAGGAGCTTCTTTGTCATCTGATCCAGAGGATACCAAGCATAGCTTGCACTTTTGAAGTCTTGGATCCCCTCCCTAGGATGTCACATGTTTATTTTATTTTTTTGTTCTCTGTTGTTAAGAATAATAAAGTATGTATGGTCAAAAGACATCAAAGTTTATAGCTGTGACTTGTGAGAACATTTATCATTTAAAAACAACGATTGTGGAAGAGATGAGAACATATATGGTTGAAGGAAGTAATGGAAACTTTTACGTTTCCAAAACACGTATTCCATGGAGCACAACAGAACCACCTACTATCCTTTTTCTAGTTTCAATCCTCGACATAAAATATTTACGGTTCTTGTTTGAATCTGCCTAATAAAATATTTAAAAATGATACTCGTTCCATGCCGGAAAAGTCGTGTTTTACGGTTGTGTCTTTAACTGAGGTGCAACCATCAAAATTTTACGCCGGCAGGACACGCTCGTTGGTCAAAACAGCAGCATTGCGAACTTTTATTGTTGCGGAACCATCATTCCTGGATTTTTTACGGTTGCGGAGCGTTCGCCGAGTCAAAACAGCAGCATCAAAAGTTTAATTGTTGCGGAACCAAGAAACCCGGGTTCCTACGGTTGCGGGGCGTTCGCCGGAACTCCACCTGGCAGGGCCTGACGTGCTAAATTGTATTTAGCACGCAGCGCGCTAAATAGCGCCAGCCTATATATATATATATATATATATATATATATATATATATATATATATATATATATATATATATATATATATACCTTTTATTCCATAGCTGGTTATAGAATAGCTTATTCTATGGCCACTTCTGTATCATAATTTACGACATTCGTGTATAGTGATTTACAATATTTTGTTACGTGATTTACAACACTTTTACCATGTTTTTTCTTTCAAAACGTGTGTGAACACCGATGTCGCAAATTTGTTTAAATTTGTCATAAATTCGTGATAAAATTATCGTAAAATTGTGAGTATATTCTATAGCCAGCTATAGAATAGGTTATTCTATAGCCACATCTGTTTTAACACAAAGTATTCACAAAATTACAACAATTTGAATAAAATTTACACAAATTTACGACACATCACAAGATTACGACAAAACTCTAGTAAAACACATCACAAAATAACGTAAATCACTAAAGTCAAATGTCGTAAATTACGATAATACAATCTTACGATAATTTTAACACGAATTTATGATAAATTTAAACAAATTTACAACATCAGCGTTCACACACGTTTTGAAAGAAGAACTATGGTAAAAGTGTAGTAAATCACGTAACAAAATAGCATAAATTACAATACACGAATGTCGTAAATTACGATACATAAGTGACAAGGAGGAAGTAACTTATTAGAAAATGGTGCATGAACACAAGGTATATGAAGATATATGTGTCATCAGTACTTACATTTACTTGCGGCAAAGTAAAACCATATTTATGTTCCATTTCTGTAAGCCTCTTGATTATGCGCTTTGTATCTGGTCTATTGGTTGGGTTTGATTCAATGCATTCTATCCCTATCTCAGCGCATACCCGTATGGATTCCAACCATGTGTCTTCTAGTGACACAATGCTCCAACTTTCAAGTACCTAAGAAATGGCAATCATGAGGCTGGTGTTTATCCAAGAAATGGTGCATGAAAACAACAAACATAAAGTTTAAAGGAATATGTGAGGTCATTTACCACAACATTCGATAAACTAAAACGGAGAATACTGAGTATAATTTTTGTATACCTACAAATAAACAGCTTGTGTGTGACTATTTAGAGTTTTATGCAGATTTTTATTTCTATTTTTTTTCCCTTGATTGGTTTATGCTTATTCTATGAGTCGGTGTATCCGGATGCTTGGTTGGCATAGTACTTTGCATAAATTTGTTATTTGCACTACTTGATCGACTCCCTAGCATGATTATGTACCCATCAAGCTGATGTAAAAATAAATAAATAACTATTGCCATTCAAATCAGCGTAATAGAAATCAGAGATATTATAATGATGGTATAAAATTGTTACTTTGCAGGGGCCATATTATGACTATGTACAGCTACTAAGATTGGAATATATAAGATCAAAATTAAATCTTAATTGGTCTAGCAAACGTAGGCCCTATTTGGATGGTCTAAAACTAAGGTTTAGCTAGGACTAAACTTTAGTTGACTGAATGGACTAAAGTTTATATTACTTCATGTCTGACTTTATTCTTCAATACAGTGTTGGGCTGTTGGATAAACTTTAATCCATCCATTAGTCCTCTTACTCGGATGGATTAAGGGTTAAAGTTTAGATCCAAATAGCGCTTTAATCTATAGTAACGGAGTACAGTTGTATAGTGCAACCTGATAGCGTGGCCTAACGAACTTTTAATACCGAGCATTTTATCCTGGAACTGACTGTGTTCTTACATTCTCAATCTTAGTATATCCCTTCTGTCCTGTCAATATCTCTAGTATTATAATACCAAGACTGTATATGTCTGACTTTAAAGTGATTTGTCCATCAATGTATTCTGGTGCCATATATCCCCTGCATGATAAAATTTGTGCCCTGAGAAACTTAAGAGCAAAATGAACGCAGCATAATTCTTACTAAACCTAAATAATGTTTTCTTCAAGGTATTTAGCGAGCTTACATGGTTCCAATCACATTAGAAGTCATGTCCCGGGTTTGCTTTTCATCAAAGAGCCTTGATAGACCAAAATCAGCAATTTTAGGGTTCATGTCATGATCCAGCAGTATATTTGCAGGTTTGAGATCACAATGAACAATTTTCCTCTGGTCACCGTGGTGAAGATAATTCAAACCCTCACAAATCCCCTTAATTATCCTATAACGTTCCATCCATTCAAGTCCATGGGTTGCATCTGCAAAGTGGAGAGCAGATTGAAGTATTTATTTTTCCTTTTTGTGTATACTGAGGGAACTGTAAAAAGGGCTTAAGCAGGGCTTTTCCATATACAGATAAGATAGAAAGAAATTTACCACTGATATGCTTATCAAGACTCCCTTGTGGCAGAAACTCAAAGCAGAGAAATCTCTGTCGTTCCTCTGCCATGACATTCTTTCGCGGGAGCTTCCACACTTTCCCTTGTGTATCAGAACAGTATCCCATGAATCGTACTATGTTTTTGTGCTTCACCCTCATCAGACTATCAACCTCTTGGCAGAATTTCGTCTCATGCACCTCTTGCGTTAGGTACAGCTTCTTCACAGCAACTGTACCATTTTCAAGTTTACCCTGCAGTCACAATATTGCCTTGTCAGCGTGAACATATGCTTCTTTTTAGATCATTTGGTAGCAAGACTGAGAGTAGTTGCGAGCATTTGTACCTTGTAAACAGCTGCAAACCCACCACTGCCAATCTGCTGGTCATCAGAGAAATTATTCGTGATGGATTTTAGCAGTGATAGTGACAAAGCTGCTGGCTCTGCACTTTCATCAGTTAGTATGAGCTCCAGGAGATTGCATTCACTGTCTTCAGACTCCATTTGTAGTCGCCTGTAAGGCTATAACTGTACGAATTAAACGACAAGCAGAACTAAGTACCAGATTGATGAGTATTTATTAAAAAAATAAGGTAAGTTAAAATTACAGAACTAGAATCATAAACATGGAAAAGATCTGCAGAATGGAGTAAGAGTAGTTAAATGGTTTAACATTTTAAGCTGTGCAACACGAATTATAAACTAATAAGTGGGCAAGTATCATTTTGGATGTTTCGGAAATATTAATGGTACTGCATTCTACCACGATCACAGCTGTGCAAATATTATTGGTCGCAGTGGCGGACGCAGACTGGAAACTTAGGGGGGGGGGGGGGGGGGGCTGAGCTTCCATGTTTTCTTCTTCCTCCCTCCTCTTCCCTCTATTTTTCTTCTTTTTCTCTTGCAACTCCATGGCTCTAACCCTTTTTTTTCCCAAAAACTGTAGGGGGGGGGGGGGGGGGGGGCTTGGAGGGGCTCAAGAGCAACTCCAGCAAGGACCCTACTTGAACCCCTACTCTATTATTTAGGGTCTTGAGCCAAAATATCATCTCCAGCAGGGACCCTACTTGGGTTCTTATTTTGCATGCCCCCTCAAATTCCACCTCCAAGCCCTCATTCCTAGGGTCCTCCAATCCTCCCTCTCATTTGTAGGTCCCACCATTTTTTTTCACAAAATAGGGTCTTAGGCTACTTTACTGCCGGAGTTGAAACCAAATTTTGAACCCTTATTTTTACATGCTAGCTTGGAAAACAAAAATAAAAGTCTTATTTTAAGATCCATTGCTGGAGATGTTCTAATGGACTGCCAGCCGGTAGGGGGAGCTGGAGCCCCCCAGCCCTCCCGCTGGATCTGCTCCTGATTGGTCGGGGAAGGTGAACTGGCCCTCTAACACGATGATCCATTAGAACACGCCGGTAACCTAATCTAGGTAACCTCTCTGTCTCTCTGCTAACGTTTTTTGTTCCTAAACTTACTTTATAGTTAACCTCCTTGTACGGTCTTGGCACCTACGGGATCAGCTGGCGCATGGCGCATGGCGAAGCGAGCGCAAGTTCAGGCGGCGGCGCGCCGCCATGCCCACAGCTCAGGCCGCGGGGCCTGCTGCAAGGCGGTGCGACGCGGCTAGCAGGGAGCTCTGGTCGTGGTGCTACGCGAAGATGTGCAACGGCGGAAGGCAGCGCAGCCGCGCAGGACCAGAGCAGAGGACAGATTGTGTTATTGAATAGAGGTAGCATAGCAGGGGTATTCGACGTTTTACTTGGGTTCGTGCGAGGGAGGCTAAAACGACAGTTGAATCGGGACAGAGGGAGTATTTAGGAAGCACAAGCCATGGATGAAACGATTATTCAGAGGTGAAACAGAAAACAAAAAATTATTTTTGAGCAATCTACAGATCGAGGGCTGAGTACCGGGCTCAGAAGCATCCAAAATGAATGGAACCCTCCACCATAGAAGCCCATTTCAAAGTTCTTTTTGAGCAATCTACAGATCGAGGGTTGGGTGCATCTTCTATCTAAATTGATACTTCAAATGAGGTTACAAAGTTCAGAATACTTACTCCTATTTTGCTCCAAATAGTCTGCGATGAACACCTTTTGACACCGACTTTTAGTGTGCCACCGTTAACAGCGTAAAACCAGGAGATTCAACGCATCGAACAAAGGCACCACCTGATAAGATTTGTCAGGAAATTAACACAGATCAAACGTTATGACAGTGATGATTCTTTTTGATGTAGCATTTCTCCACGGACGAGGGAGAGTAGAGATCAATCCTGTGAACAAGGTCACCAGCTGTTAAATTTGAAAACATCTGCTTGTAGGGTGGATTGATACAATACCCAGATCCGCAATGGACAGATCAGCAAAATCGGCCACTAACCTGGAATAAGACGGAAACCTGTACCCAAGGGCCTTCCAAGGACTACTCTGGATCGCCCTTCGCCGGTGATGCAGAGATCAGTGGGGTTTAAGGAGCTACAGTTTCTAAGCAGCTTGGGCTTTGGCTAGCTGGAGTCTGGAGACGGGTATACGTACCGAACGAGGCCACTTGTTTAGGCGCATATCTCAAGCTATAAAACTAGAATATCCTACACGATTCACCAAAAGAGAGGGTTATTTAGTCGACTAGGGACAATGGTTCACCAAAACAGAGGCAGCAAAGCGAGTATTAAGAATTAAAGATTCTCGTCAGCGCTCGAAGAGTGGGCCGAGTGGGGGCTGGATATGCTGTCTAATGTCACGGAGCGGAGTGTGGTCTTGTTCATTGGTCGGGACAAGGGAAAGCTATTGCTTCTGAACCGAGCTGAGCACTTGTTTCACTTAATTAGAGGAAGAAAACGAGGAAGCATTTTGTTTAGTGAACGTGTCTGAGCGTCGCGCCACCGCCCTCTGCCGACGTCGGCAGTCCGCACATGTTGGCTGAGGATCGGTTTGGCGGCAGGCGAAGGAGGCACTACGAACGGAGGAAGCTTGAGAGAAGTCCTCTGCAACAAAAACAGCAGACATCAGCGAACAAGCATACACGCCTTAACACCGAACAAGTAATAAAATGCTGGTCCAGCCTAAAAGTACATTTCCTTATATTTCTATTTTGCAACTGGGAAAAGGAAGTGACAGATCAATCGTTACCATTTTGGATGTGTTCTGAGCGACATGCCACGCAGTCATGTAACCGCGGTTGAGCGGCTGCGTGACGCGCGGCTAGGACAGGGAGGGGGCAGCGTGGCTACTGGTTAGGGCAGGGGGCCGCGGGCAACTCTGAGAGAGAGAGAGAGGAAGGGGTGGCGGCTGGGGAGCAAGAGATCTTGAGGGGAATCTCTTTTCATTTCTTGCTTAAATCTAGTACAAACCCTTTATATTTATAGTGTGGACTTGACTTGTTCTCTAAAAAAACTCTCAATAAATCTAATCTTGATTCTATCTCTAATTTCTTAATTTAAAATAACTTCAGATTTAATCTCTCATTTCTTAACTTAAATCTTGACCTAGCCACTTTTGAAGATTTCTGGCCGGCCCCCTTATGGCGCCCCGAGGGCCACGTGTTAGAAGATTTCTGAAGTCACAACATAGTGGTGAATTGCTATATATTTAGATAACGGGAGAAGCATCCCGGCCTTTGCTTCAAAGAAGCTAGAGTCGCATAGTGGTACATTGTTGCCTCCCTCAAACTACGTTTCATCGTATTTCTGTTTTGGAACGGGAAATTGAAAAGAAGAATCAATCCTTATAAATTTGGATGAAATCTGGGCCACATGCGGCCACAGTCATGTAACTACGCGGAGTCCATTCTGAAAAAAATCAGAAGTTATGTAACCCAAGCATACATTAGTAAATAGTATGCTGAAAAATTCACTGAAACACTCCACCAATCTGCTCTGCACTCAATTTTTTCTCTGCTGAACATAAGCTCACAAGATTAGCCACACAAATTAAACATTTCCTAACTGTTATAATATCTCATTGAATTGTATTGCCGATCCAGAATACCTTGAGATTTGTAGGGATCAGAACCACGTACTATCTGTAACACCCTGTGTTTGCCCATATTTAAAAATCACTAAAAATTTGAACTTTTTCAAATTTGGACAAATTCAATCAAAGTAGAAGTCAAATCCATGCCAAATTCAAAATTTCGAGTTCTAAATGTGTATCAAACCCCACCATCTGCATATTTGGAATTTCCTGATTTTATTTATGTGTTCATTTGGTTTTGATCCTTTTTCAAATTTGAATTTCATTCAAATTTGAATCCTAGAAAATCTCTGAATTTATTCAAACCTTTCTTCCTACCGGGCCGCCTTTCCCTCCCCGGCCCACTCCCCCCTTCGCCTTTTTTTTTTTCTTTTCCCGCGCGCCAGCCCGCGCCCTAGCTCCTCTCCCTCTAGCCCAGCAGCGGCCCAGCCCGCTCTCTCGCGCCGTCTCGCTGACAGGTGGACCCCACCTGTCAGCGTCGTCTCCCTCCTCTGGCAGCGGCGCAGAGCGCCCATGCCGGCCGTTCCGCCTCGTCGCGTCGCGCTATAGCTCCGCCGCGTCACGCTCACGCGTGCCCCGCCTCGTCCCATCGCTCCGTCTTGTCCGCCAACCCCCGCAGCAGCGTGCACATGCTCCCCGCGCGGAACGGCGACCTCGGCCCGAAGACCGGCGAGCAGCCATGCCGCGACGTCAGCCCAGCTCGGCCGCCATCCCGTCCGCCGCACTGTGGCCGTCCCGCGCACCCGTCACCACGCACGTGGGCATCGTCCTCCCCCTGGCACGACGTCGCATCGCAATTGCTCGGGCGCGGATCAAGCCGATGACTGCCACCGCGAGCCGACGCCCAGCGGATCCTCCTCGGCCGCCTATAAAAGGCCGCCGAGCTCCGCGCAGCGCCTCTCCTCCCAGTCGCCACTCCGCGAGCTCACCATTGCCACTCCAACGCCTCAATTTCCATTTTCCCCCACCTTCCTTCTCCAAGTCCGGCGACCCTCTGACGAGCCAACGGTGGAGCACCGTCTCCCTTCTCTCTCCTATGGCGTCGCTGCTCCGTGCCTAACCCAGTCCCGCCTCTCTTTTCCGCAGCCGAAGCTCGGAGCATGAGGTTCGCGGGAAGCTAGGGTTCCGGCCACCGCCCGACGACGGCGAGCTGCCTCCGCCCCCTCTCCGTCTTCAACAAGCCCACCGTGAGCACCGTGGCCCTCTCCTCTTTCTCTTGCGCACTTCAATTCCTAGCTGGAAGCTAGCGCTTTAGCTCCGCACCGCGCGCAGCCACCCGCCGCCGCGCGAACTCGTCGCCGGCAAGCTCCCCGGCCGCGCCTGGCCACGCTGAGGCGCGCATTGCACTCCACGCACACACGCGCACTCGCACGGCCACACAAACGCGTGCGAACCTGCGCGCATGCACCTCTCCCCTCACGCGTAGCCGCGCACCGCCATCTCCGGTGAGCCCGCGCCGTCTCTCCGGTGCCCCACGACATCACCACCAAGCGGCATCGCGTCCGCCTTCGCGCGTAGGTCCCAAGCGTGCTCACCGCGTCGCTTTTGGTACCCTGTAGCCGCCGCCGGTGAGCTTCCCGACGACGCGCCACCCCGCTCCGGCGCGCTCTGACCGCGTCACACCGCCGTCCTGCGTGGCGAGCCACGCCAGCACACGGGCCCGGGACGACCCGGTCGTCTTGCCCCGTCAGCGCACCGTCAGCGCGCGTCCACGCGCCCGGTGCACCGTGGACCGCACTCACAAGTACCCCGGTCCACAGCACACGTGGACCGAGTCCACAGCACAGTCGCGCACAGTGGACCTGACCCCAGTGGCCCACCTGTCAGCCACACAGCCTCTGGAATTTTGCTAAGTCCACACAGTTAGTGTACACAGCTTGTCATTTCGAGCACTTTCTTTTATCAGAAAAATTCCATAAAATTCCTAAAAATACTAGATTAATTCCTAATCATTTTGCAACACTTGTTTACTCCATAATAATTAGGATTATGTCTATGGTTAATTACTTAGCTTAATCCTAATTATTTCCTATGTTGCAAACTTGTAAAAATCTATATCTCTTTCATCTTAGCTCCGATTCGGGTGATTCTTTCACCAAAATTCATCTAAAATCATGAGCTACTTATTGTTACCAAAACCCTCTATTGTTGATCTCTTTTGGTCTTCGTTTGATTTACTTGCTTGTTAGTTCAATTGTTTGATCGATAGACTTATTCGATCGTTGTTTACTTTTAATCTTTAGAGGAGCAAGCTTTTGAGGAAGGAGCTGAGGATCCGGATTTCGAGGACTTAGAAGAAGAAGACTGTGGTGAAGGCAAGTTCTAACCCCTTTGATCATGTTGTCCCTATATTTGCAAATATCCAACTTAGAACCCAGTTTAGAAATAAAATGTGCATGATGTTTAAATGTGATTTAAATGCTTAGTAGGATCTTAAGTACTGTTGATTGCCATGCCTTAACATTGCTTATCCTGATTCCTTTGTTAGACCTAGGATTCACTATCATTAATTCTTTAATGATATGCTGAAATGATATGCTGCTTAGGACTTATTACCATGTGTACCTAATTAATCTTGCTATACATACTTTTGGTGTGAAATGGTGTGTGTTTGGCGGGGTGTGTGTGAATATGAAATGTGGGATGATAATATACTAGTGATAATTGTGCAATCCATAGTGGGGATTTTTCCTGGCGGGAGCAGGCGAGGTAGTCCTCAGTGGGGAGGCCTATCTTTGGGATGCGATTTCTCCTTTGAGGATAGCTATTGAAGATGCTTGCTTTGGTCGTATAAGGACCGGTTCATGTGCCGCCTTGCCTAGCACCTTTCGTACAACCACATGCCTTGAATGGGAAAGGTTTGGAACCACACCCTACTATAGTGTTAACCCGGTACCCACCTGGAGGGCAGGAGTTGCGGCGGAAGCCAGGAGAAGACTCGACATAGCAGGTGTCGGGATCCGGCATATGGTGTTATTCAGGCCTTTCTACATGATAATGATGATATTGTGAAGCCCCTGGTTGCAGTATTTCCGTGGTGGTGCCATGGTTACACCAAGTAGGTACGGGACCATTAGTATGCCTGTCCAATCCATGACGATGGGAAGGGCTGGCATGCCTTGTGGGAAATTGTGTACAACCTCTGCAGAGTTAAAAAACCTATCATGATAGCCGTGTTCCACGGTAATGGGCAACGCGAAAGCTTGTGCCACACAATGATTAGTATAACGGTGTGAGTTACTTCCTTGGTGTGTTTTTGGAATACTCCGGTGTGGAACCGTGCGCTGGTTTTCTGCCAGCATTAAAACTTGGGAACTGGCGGGATGGACTGCATCTTCCCCAGGGCCACAACCCCACTAAATACCACTGATAATCTTGATAGTAGTTTGTGAACTGTTTTGTTGTTCAAACAACCGTTGCATAAAAACTGGTTTTCCGCCCAGATGATAAACCCTCAGCCTATCCCTTGGTTTCACCCTTGCATTAAAGTATCCCTCATTGTTAGGACTTGCTGAGTACCTTATGTGCTCACCCTTACTTTAATCATTCAGATGAAGAGCCAGAGTACATGGAGGATGGTGATGAAGAGTAGGGTCCTATCTGCACTCAAGATGCCTGTGCTAGTGCCGTTTCCGTCTTCCGCTGTAGTAGTATTTAAGTGGTTCTGCTGTTGCAGCCCACCAGCTTGATGCTTGTTGTAATAAAGTGGCCCTCGGCCGGTTGATGTAAGACCTTTTATGTATGAAGGCTTGTATGAGACTTGGTATTAATTATTTAAGTATTGACTCTGAGATATTCAATCTGTGTAAGTGTTCGTATCAGCGTCTGATCCAGGGACTGATACGGTAAGCACTAGTGCTCCAGAAATAGGGTACGACAGAGTGGTATCAGAGCCATGCTTGACCGTAGGATGGACCCTAGGCTGGAAACGATTGTGAGAGATTGATATTTTATATATATAAACTATATTACAAAATTTACTCTCAGTTCTGTACTTACTTTGCAAATTGTTTTGTTACTTTGTACTTACCCATCTTCAACTTTTGTTGAAACAGATGGAGGACCAGCAGCTAGACGACGGGTGGACCCGTAGCTACCAGATCGGTGTTTCAGGCTTCCCCACTATCCTGTGGGAAGCGTTGCAGAGGTTTGGCTACACCGACCGTCCAGAGTACCGCTCTCTGAGCTTCGTCCAGGACGGCACCCAGTACTGCGAGGTGCAGGTGACAGTTCTTCAGCCACGTACACGCCCAGACCTGGAGCCCCTGACAGTGACAGCTTTCGGCACCCAGTCCGGAGATGCCCACCAGATTGCAGCTCGCAAGACCCTGCTACTCTTCTGTCAGCGCCACGAGGAGGAGGTACGTGACACCCCGTGTCGCTACTTCCCGCTGTATGAGCACACCGAGGCACAGTGGCAGTACAGGTTGAGTGCTCTACAGGGACCAGACCAGCGTGAGGAGGACCCCACTGTGGTAGCGTCCGCTTGGTACATAATGGCCATGGACAGTCTGTTCGAGTCACGCCAGAGAGGGTTCGAGAGCAGCATCACTAGAGCTGAGGCAGCAAAGACTAGAGAGAGAGATCTCCAGGAGCAGCTTCAGCAGACCCAGACTCAGCTTGAAGAGGTCCAGGCACAGTCCACACAGACAGTGCACGTCCTCGAGTTGACTGCACAGATGTGGGATGAGGACACGCGGAAGCTCACAGAGGTTCAGGCACAGCTTGCAGCAGCCCAGGCACAGCTTGCACAGCTCCAGACCCAGCTCACCGAGTCCCAGACAGAGCAGGCAGAGATTCAGTCCACTCTCGAGGCAGCTATGGGCCTTTGGGAGGAGGACGCCCTGTACCTTATCAGAGAGGTTGACCGCTGCTACATGAGACTTCACCAGGTTGGAGCAGGACCCCGTCGCAGGTTCACCCCGAGGATCGGAGGTCCTAGACGCCACCTGCACTACGCTTGCCCGACAGACTCAGAGGGTGACTCCAGTGACAGTGAGGACTCAGGAGGTGCAGGACTGTCAGGAGGAGCACCGCAGACAGCCCCAGCTTCCCCAGAGGTTGCACCAGCTCCAGCTTCCCCAGAGGTTGCACCAGTTCCAGCTCCAGCTCCAGCACCAGCTTACGGTTTTCTGTCAGAGTCTAACGAGGAGCCCTCAGAGGAGGAGGATACCCAGATGGCAGAGGACGACCCTGAGCTAGAGTTACTAGAGGACCCTCTGTAGGGTGAGGAGGACACTGAGACCGAGCACGAGATGGATTATCCGACGGATAATGACACTGACTACTCAGACTCGATGGACGAGGACGACTTCCCAGAGATCGACCTATCTCCACCACACTACGATCTAGTGATGGAGGAGGTAGGCAACGTCGTCAACTTCTGGGTCAACGTCGACGACCAGCCAGTGGTGATTGACCCACCACCTCAGCAGGAGCCAGCACCAGTTGCACCCCCAGCTCAGCAGCAGCTAGCACCTATCGCACCCCCAGCGCAGCAGGAGCCAGCACCAGTTGCACCCCCAGCTCAGCAGCAGCCAGTACTTCTTGTACCACCAGCTCACCACCAGCTAGCTCTTGTGGCACCTCCAGCAGCTCAGCACCCGCTAGCACTTGCTGCACTTGGACCGCTGTTCCCGTACCAGCCATTTCTTGCACCACCCACAACTCAGCACTACCCAGCAGCTCCACAGCAGGCCCCGCAGATGCTCAGAGACGCAGACCTCTTCGAGTACTACCAGCTTCTCCGTGCCCACGAGGAGTGGAGTGACCCCTACGACCTGTACCGTGCGTGGCGCAGGGACCACGGTTACGACCAGTACTGAGGAGCAGCTACCCCAGTTGGAGTCAGTTACCAGCAGCACTTGTGGCAGCAGTGCTTGTATCCGTAGTTAGTAGCTAGCAGTTTGTAATCAGTCCAGCAGATGTGTGTCGTTGTATCCTAGAGTACCATGTTGTCGAGTCCTGTTGTTTAGTTGTAGCCGTCAAGTCCTCCTGTGTAAGGGCTTGGGTATGTATGATCGAACTCTGTTATGATGCTTATGTATGCTGTGATGTTGTAATGATGCTGGATTTTATTGGTAGTGTGTTAGCAAATCTTGTGCTCCTGTCTTGTTGCCTAGTCTCGGCTTGTTTCAACCTCGGCTTGTTCTCACCTTTCGCAATCCTCTGTCAACTTAACAGATGCCTCCCGCAAGGCAGTCCGCCCGAATACGGCAGCGTCGTGAACGTCAAGTTGCACACGACGAGGATGCCCCAGGACAGGGCGGTGCACGTGGACGTGGAAGAGGCAGAGTCAACCACCAGCGTGGCAGAGGTGGAGGCAGAATTGGAGGCCATGACCAAGAAGATGAGGCAAGCCAGAACAATCAGAAGAATCAGGACAACCAGAATGACCAGGAAGGCCAGGGTGAAGGTGAAGGTCATTAACAAAACCAGAACCGAGGTTGAGGAAACCAGAACCATGGCAGAGGTGGGCGAGGTGGACGACATGGACCCTTGCCCAACCCGCCTGTCACCAACTTTGTCACTGTGATGGACAACCAGACTTGTCTGATGGAAATCATTGCTCAAAGACTCCTTGACCGTGCACCAGGTCCCCAGACCAAGATGTCAGAATTCATGAGACTCAGGCCACCGACCTTTGAGAATGCCGAAGAAGACCCTCTGGCAGCAGATGATTGGCTGAGAGGCATCACCAAGAAGCTTCAAGTTGTGAATGCCAATGACAGAGAGAAAGTCGTTCTAGCATCGCACCAACTCATGGGAGCAGCAAGTGAGTGGTGGGACAACTACCGTGAAGCTACAGAAGATCCCGAGGCTATCACTTGGGATGAATTCCAGGAAGAATTCAGGAGATACCACATCCCTGAGGGTATCATGGACATGAAGGCAGATGAGTTTCGCTCACTGAAGAAAGGAGCCATGACTGTGAACCAGTATATCAGAAAGTTTATGAAGCTTGCACGTTATGCACCTGAGGATGTGAACACTGACAAGAAGAAGCAGGACCGCTTCAAAAAGGGACTGAGTCCTAGTTTGAAGATGTAGTTGGTCACTCACATCTATCCAGACTTCAACACTCTGATGAACCGTGCCATTCTTCTGGAAGATGCACGTTCTCACATCGAGAGTGACAGAAAGCGCAAGTTCAACGCACAGAAGTTCAGGCAGCAGGAAAGAAACCAGAGATCAAGGAGCAACTTCTCTCAGAAGCCTAGGTACCAGCCAACCATGCAGTACAGGGCCTCATCATCAAACCAGCAGAATGCAGCACCCTCTTACCGCAACCAGAATCCCAGCAGCCAGCAGAGGAGCAGTGCCAGTGTTGCCCAGCCAGCCCAGAGTGACAAGAGAACATGCTTTAACTGCCGTGAACCAGGTCACATGATTGCCAAGTGCCCTTATATGAACCAGAATCAAGCTCCATCTCAGTCTCATCAGCAAAGCAACACCAGAACTGCAGTGTCAGGAGTCGGACGTGGTGGACAGCAACCCTCAGGATAGCAGCGAAGGAACAATCAGACCTTCGGTCGAGGCAGAGTCAACCACATTGACACCCAGGAAGCTGAAGAGGCACCAGATGTTGTTCTCGGTGAGTACCTTGCCAACTCCACCCTTGCAACAGTTTTGTTTGATTCTGGGGCTTCGCATTCGTTCATATCTTCAAGGTTTGTTGCTGCACATGGTTTTCCAACTGTTTTGCTCAAACAACCACTGATAACACGCTCTCCTGGAGCGGAAATCAAGTGTTTGTTGGGATGTCCCCGGGTTAAGATTCTTTTAAGTGGGGTAGTGTTCCTAGCAAACTTAATAGTTCTCCAGTCAGCCGGAATAGATGTGATCCTTGGAATGGACTGGTTGAGCAAACATCGGGGCAATATAGCCTGTGATACCAGGAAAGTCTCCTTAGTAAACCATCAAGGTATTAAGGTTGAGTGTGAGCCAAGAAGAGTGAAGGCTCCACCGATGGTATGCAGTCTGGAAGCCACATCACTGGAGGAAGTACCAGTCGTCTGTGAGTACCCAGATGTCTTCCCAAATGAGTTGCCTGGAATGCCACCGGACCGAGACATAGAGTTCATCATTGATCTCGTTCCCGGAACTTCTCCAATAGCTAAGAAACCCTACCGGATGGCAGCTAATGAGTTAGCAGAATTAAAAGAGCAGATAGCAGAATTACAAGAGAAAGGTTTCATAAGACCAACCTCTTCACCATGGGAATCACCAGTTCTGTTTGTCAAAAAGAAAGATGGCAGTCTCAGAATGTGCATTGACTACCGTTCACTCAATGAGGTCACTATCAAGAACAAGTACCCACTGCCCAGGATCGACGACTTGTTTGACCAGTTGAAGGGAGCTAAGTTTTTCTCCAAGATTGACCTGAGATCAGGTTACTACCAGCTGAAGATTCGAGAAGGAGATATACTCAAGACAGCTTTTATCACTCGCTATGGTCAGTATGAGTTTACAGTGATGCCCTTTGGACTCACCAATGCACCAGCATATTTCATGAATCTGATGAACAAGGTCTTCATGGAAGAGTTAGATCGGTTTGTCATTGTTTTCATTGACGACATTTTGATCTACTCTAAGAGCGCAAAGGAACATGAACAACACCTGAGAGTTGTACTTGAAAAGTTAAGAGCACATGAGCTTTATGCCAAGTTTAGCAAGTGTGAGTTTTGGTTAAAAGAAGTCGCTTTCCTTGGTCATATCTTGACTAAAGAAGGCATTGCAGTAGACCCAGCTAAAGTTGAGGCAGTTACCAACTGGAAGCAACCCACAAATGTGACAGAAGTCAGAAGTTTTCTTGGACTGGCAGGTTACTACCGCAGATTCATAGAAGGATTCTCTAAGATTGCGAGACCAATGACTGCCCTTACCCAGAAAGGAAAAGAATTCAAGTGGACAGAAGCTTGTGAAAAGAGTTTTCAAGAGCTGAAGAAAAGGCTGACAACAGCCCCAGTGCTAACCCTACCAGATATATACCGAGATTTTGTCGTTTACTGCGACGCATCTCGACAAGGTTTGGGTTGTGTGCTAATGCAAGATGGACGAGTAGTGGCTTATGCATCAAGGCAGCTGAAAGTCCATGAGCAGAACTATCCAACATATGATCTGGAGTTAGCAGCAGTTGTTCATGCTTTGAAGATATGGAGGCACTATCTTATTGGAAATAAATGTGAAATCTTCACGGATCATAAGAGTCTGAAGTACATCTTCACGCAGTCAGACTTAAATCTCAGGCAGAGAAGGTGGTTAGAGTTGATCAAAGACTACAATCTGGAAATACAGTATCACCCTGGAAAGGCTAATGTAGTTGCAGATGCACTGAGTCGCAAGGCTCACTGCAACAACATTAAGTTACATAGGAGAAGACCTGAGCTACTAGCAGAGTTCAAGCAGCTAAATCTTCATTTCACTCTGTCAAGTCAGATAAACAACAACCTGTGTGTGGAACCAACTCTAGGAAGCCTAATCCGAAAAGCTCAGATGGATGATGAAGAAATACATGATCTCAAAGCTAAAACCGGAGTGGATAAGGCACCAGGATTCAGAGTAGATGATCAAGGTACCTTATGGTACAAAGATCGAATTTGTGTACCCAAGAATGGTGGGTATCAGCAGCTTATTATGGATGAAGCCCACAACTCTGCTTACTCCATCCACCCAGGAAGCACCAAGATGTACTTGGATCTGAAAACGAAGTATTGGTGGTCAGGAATGAAGAAGGATATAGCAGAATTTGTTGCCCGATGTGATATCTGCAGCAGAGTCAAAGCAGAACATCAGAGACCTACAGGATTGTTGCAACCCCTGCATATTCCCGTGTGGAAATGGGACGAGATCAGCATGGACTTCATTGTGGGTTTACCCCACACCCAAAAGGGGAATGATTCAATATGGGTCATAGTGGACCGTCTGACAAAGGTCGCACACTTCATACCTGTCAAGACAGTCTATAGAGGAGATAAGTATGCCCAGTTGTATGTGGATCACATACTCAAGCTGCATGGAGTACCGAGCAGAATAATCTCGGATAGAGGGACCCAATTCACCTCAAAGTTCTGGAAAAGTTGCACGAGCTATTGAAAACCAAGCTGGATTACAGCTCTGCATATCACCCGCAGACAGAACTGAGCATGAGTATGATGAGCTTAACTAATCAGAAAAGATAAATAACAGACTTATGGTCGTAAACAAAATGAAGAATAGTTAAATGTCTTAACAATTTTTTTAGCTGGGCAACATGAATAAAAAACTAAATTAAAGTCCAAATTCATATGGATTGTTCCTTTGCTATAGGTGGTCCATAAACCATTCGTTGTTCAATCTTGGTCTATGTTGCCGTTTCGCCCTGCTCGATGTTTTTGGCAAATATAAATTAAATTTATGATTCCACAGGTAGGCTTCTAAAGTTAGGGCGACCAAAGCATTAGTTCTGAATATTTAGGAAGCACGAGCCATTGATGAATCGATAATTAGGAGGTGAGCCAAAAAATAAAAATTATTCCTGCCCAAATAAATGGAACCCTCGACCATATAAACTAATTCACATAACTCCGGAGCCCATTTCAAAGTTTCTTTTAAGTAATCTACCGATCTAAATTGATACTTGAAACGCGAGGTTACAAGTTCAGGATACTACTATTTTTCTCCAACACTATGTGATTACCAAATATGAAGAGGATAAATAGTCTGTGGTGAACCTTTTTACGGCCGACTTTTAGTACCACCACCAACAGCGGAAGACTGGAAGATTTAAAGCAAGACCTGTCATGAAATTAACATAGATCAGATGTTATGTCAGTGATGATCCTTTTTGATGTAGAATTTATTCCCAGAAGAGAGAGAGTAGAGAGCAATCCAGTGACTTACGTGTACAGAACAAGGTCACCAGCTTGTAAGATTTGAAAACATCTGCTTGTAGGATGGATTGTTACTACGAAACCTAGACCCTCTATGGACAGATCGGCAAAATCGACCACTAACCTGGAATAAGACGGAGGTCTGCGCCCATGTGCCTTCCAAGGTGACTCTCGATTGCATACGCCGTTGACACGGCGATCAGGGGGATCTAAGGAGCTACAGTTTATAAGCAGCTTGAGCTTTGGCTAGTTGGAGTCTGGAAACGGATATACGTATTGAACAAGGCCACTTATTTAGGCGCAGAGAGTCTCAAGCTGTAAACCAGAATATATTACACTAATCACCATAAGAGAAGAATATTTAGCAGACAAGGGAAGGTTGCACCAAATCAGAGGCAGCAAGACTAGTGTAAAGAGTCTTTCGGCGCTTGGAGGGGCTCGAAAGCTGTCTAAGCACATAATTGAACAGGACACGGGAAAGCTATAGCGCGTGAGCTAGCCAGTGCGCGCATGCTCAGCATCGCGGCAAGAGGCGTGAAGCAGCCGAGGAAAATTAAGCTATCGCGCGTGAAGCAGCCGCGTTGAGGCAACCGTGCTCTACTTCGACGCGTGCCTGCGGGGAAGCCGCGTGGACCAAGGGGGACACCATCGGAGCCGCCGGGCTCTTCATCGACGCGGCGGGGCTGCGTCTGCTTCATGCATGTCAAGCGAACGTGGGACTGGCAGTACTGCTTCCAGTGCCGGTACAGCATGGAGGACGGGCACCGCTAGGAAAAACGTTCGGGGAGACCTGGGTTCTCCCTAGCATGTGACACTCCGATGAATAAGCCGCCTGGGTTCCTGCAGTGCTCGGATCCGATTCGCATGTTCGATCAAATATGCCTCAAGTCACAAAGCACCATACTAAAAGCCAAATGCAATGTCCAAACTGACGCAAAAAAGATACAATTTCACCTTAATTATTTGGTTAAGATCAATTAACCTGGAAGAACAAAGATGGCACACAAGCTGTCAAGATGAATTAAGACACTGTAAATTAATCTTTTCCAATGTATGTGGGTCCATAGTACCACCACTTATTACTCGTTCTTCTAAACACACACACACACAAGAAACAAAGCAACTGACCTCAACGGGGTAGATTAAAAAATCTCCGATGAATTTGAAATCGTGTATACAAATGTCAAAAACAAAATGTTTAAGATGCACGCAACCAGGGACGTCGCTTTCTACTGAAAGCACAACGCTATTGAATTCTAGAAAATTCGCTTTCACGGGAAGTCAAACACAGGATGTGAGATGCTACTAAGCCTTTAGTGATCACTAGGCTACATGCATTTTCGTTGGTCTTCCTTTTAACATGACATCGTAGTAAAATAACAAGTTTTTCTAGAGTACCATGGTACTAGGAACTCGTCAATCAGCAACTAATTGGCGCACTTGACACGTTCCTTTTTTTTTAAAACCTGATTATTGTTGTTACCAACCACCGCACAACATGTTCTTTTTCTTCTTTCCTTTTTTTTTGGGGGGGGGGGGGGGGGGTGGATGGGTGGGTGTGGGTGTGTGGTGGTGGTGGTTGAGGGGGGTCCATCGATCTATCTTTTGACCAACAACTAATCAACGCACAATTTTTTTTTTAACACGTAACACGTCTGTTCCTTCTTGTTCCGCTAACATATTAAGTAACCAATAAGCAAAACAATCGGAGCCAATATCTCCTCATATGAGTTTGTTTCTTACAAAGAATTATTTTCAAAATAGAAAAGAATAAATAATAAAATGAATTATGGAAGAAGCATTGTATCACATCCTGTGCCTCGAGATCTTGTTTAGGACTATCATAAAAAAAAATATCACTCTAAATATCGTGTTTACTTTTACCAATACATCCTCACTACCACCCTTCAAAATTTTGCAGTATGACACTGAACTTTTGTGGAATTTACTATTTCACACAATAATTTGCTATTTCACACTCATGAGCATCCAGGCCATCTCCTTCCCTCTCTGCTCTAATCTCATGACTGTTTTCTGCGTGATTCGAGGCTATTTATGACCCTCCCTCCCAGCGAACCAGACGGTATTCAAGCAATCATCTAATTCTAGCAACCATCTTCCTCAGTCCGTAAGAATCACTCTTGGTTGTGTATGCCCCATGATGTAAATATCAGAAAGAGTCAATCCGTACGCAGTGGCGGAGCCAGATTATGTGGGAAAAGGGGGGCGATTTGAACAACCAACAGATTTACATGGTGATTAATCATACTCTTCTTCTTGTCATGGTAGAGCTTGCTCAAATCCTTGAAGAATCAGACAGAGGGGGGGGGGGGGGGGGGGGGGGCGGGCAAGGGCCAGGTTGGCCTAGGCTTCCTTTGGAAACACCGGGTGGGCTAACTAGGATCAACACCCACGGTAGGGTAATTCCCTGCACACCGCTACCCGGGGGCGCGCTCCCCAACCAGGGTGGGGCTGAGCTATGGGCCTTTGGCAGTAGAGGGATCTGGAACCCGGGAAACATGCTCCACGAGTTTGAAACATCGAACAAAGCTCAACAATTGAGGAAATGCGAAAATGGTACTTCGAAAACTAAGGAAAAATAAAAAATGACGCCGAGGATTCATGAACAATCAAAAACATTATCCGATAATTCAGGAAAAATAAAAAATGGCTCCGAAATATTAGGAAAAATTTAAAAAATAACTCTAAAAATTCAGGAAAATCAGAAAATGACTCCGAAAATTCAAGAAAACAGGGGGGGGGGGGGATTCTGACTACCAAACCATCAATATCTCATGAACTTCAAAAGTGAAAAATATCATTATGTTGGCAACGAACCAAGAAATAATTCATCGGTACATCATGTTGCTACCGGGCATCTCAAACAAAAGGCATACATCGTTTTGCTAGCAAATGAATAGCATCCCACCAACAGACATCATTTCAGCATCTCCAAATACTTACTACAGCAACAAATTAATAATGTATATTTACAAATCGACTCAGCAAGGTTCATGCAAGGCAAGCCACCATTGCAGCAGCCCAAAAGTACTACAACTACATAAATCATGAAATTCGGAGATATCCGGAACAAATACAGTAACATAAATATTCTAGAAATTTTCACAGGACTCCCATAGAACAAAAAAGAAGTCCTAAAAAAATTAAAAAAATAAAGGAAATTTCACAGGACCAATATCATTGCCCAGCATTATATAGTCATCCAACATTTCAACCGAATCAGCAAAAACTCAACTCTGAACCCACCATTACAAGATGATGCACATATCCAAAATATACTTGTCTCAGTTTATCAAGTATCGGATGCTAAATATCCTATGCAACTCTACTCTTGTGCCCCAGGTCACAAAGCCACTCCACTTCATATGCCTGGACAACGCATAAGAAGAGCATCAGTAACAGGATAAAGAACAAAATATATACTAATAACTATTCTGTACTAAACAAAATAAATTGCTCAGCAGTTCAGATATGCATAACAACAATTATTCCATGCATATCACTGTAAACTACTCCTTCCATAGCAAAAAGATCAGGAACTAAGGGTCCGTTTGGATCCTTTGATGGCCCTCTCCTTGCCTTGCTGGCTCTCCTAGCCTAGCCCGGGACAGGCAAAGCAAGATA
Source organism: Eragrostis curvula (assembly GCA_007726485.1). NCBI lineage: Eukaryota > Viridiplantae > Streptophyta > Magnoliopsida > Poales > Poaceae > Eragrostis > Eragrostis curvula. The sequence goes on along the minus strand of CM017440.1, from coordinate 50,770,908 downwards.
CAACCCCGTCGTTTGGTCGTCTTGCCTTGCTAGCCTTTTGTTTCTTCTTCCCTCTTCCTTTCCGCTTCTTCCCCTACAGCAGTTTCAAGGTGAATACTAATTTGAGCTTGATTAAGGTTGGGGGAAGCACGAATCCAACAGCCCATGTGTCGATTTGTTGGGGGACAAGCTCAATTTGTGTGGGGAGCAGCTGACTTTGGTGTTGTGCAGCTGGATCTGAGGGAGGAAAGGCAGAGGTCCTTCAAGCCGCTGAGCTCGTTCATATGGCCGGATTGACGGCGCCAAGAGGGTGGCGGTTCAATTGTCGCTCGGATTCCCGTTGACGCCGCCTTCTCCTTGGTCTTGTGAAGGAGACGTCCAGTTTTCAACAGCATCACGTGAACCTTGCTCACGCAGGAGAGCCGATTTTGCTCTCCTTCGCTGGCTAGGAAATGCTTGCCGAGGCAGGCTACTATGACTGGCAAAGCAAGATTTTTAGGGGCTACCAAACGCTTGGCCTTGCCCCGCAAGGAGAGGCAAGGAGGATCAAAAGATCCAAACAGACCCTAAGATGCCCATAACTCTGCTATAGTAGGACACAGCTGCTAGTAAGAAAGAACCAAGCATACCTATGGAGATCATAAGCAATAAGAATTTTCATCAAAACCGAGCTGTATTCAGAATTTCATTTTTTATAAAAAAGAGCATACTCTTTGACATTGAACTAAAAACCAAGTGTCACATGCCACAATATTTACCACACAGCTGACAGACAACAGAGCAAATATTTAACTTTGTGAAACTAAGAACCTAAGCAGGTGCAGTGGTGCGCCATGTAAGGCACATTTTGAAAGTTAGCAATTCAGAACAACACATGCTGAATAAGAACCCATTTTTGGAAAAGATTACCATACGATATCGACTAATGTTAAAAAGATCACAACAGTGCCCCATAGGTTTGCTGGTTACTGTCTAACTCAGCCGGGACCAGCTACTGGTGAAGCATCGATAACGAAAAAAAACTGAAAATAGTCCTCTTAACTTCACTATGAAAAATGCAGGTACTTCAACTGAAGATAGTAACTGATAAATCCAATAAGTAAAGAACCTTTGAATAGTGCTTGGATTTGTTCTACTAGTACATTGGCATCGACTGATCAACAATAAGGAGATTACATCTATATAGTAACCAACGAAATGTTGATCAATTTAATCTGTCCAAGAAAAAGGTATGCAAGGATAATAAAGAAATAATTGACAATGAAGAGCCGAGCAATGTAATCTATAAAACAAGGCAGCGTATCCTATGAGAACCAGGTTCGTGTGAGAACTATGAGAACTCTAATCTGGGTCACATGATCTTGATCCAATGGTGCGCTTGAATTCAGGTGGGAGGGGGCATTTACAAAATCACCATCCACTTAATCATACTTTTGCAAATTCCCCCTCCCACCTCTCCCTATGCGTCCCCCTTGGATCAAGATCATGTGATCCAGATTGGAGTTCTCATAGTTCTCACACGAACCTGGTTCTCATAGGATACGTTGCCATAAAACAAAGTCACACTATCAGGAGCTATCTGAACATTAGTCATTCCTGTTATGCCGAGGCATCACACCAAACCTGGCTTGCATCAAGTCGGTACCTACCTGAGCTAGAAACTCTTCAAACGAAGGAACCAACAAATTTTAGAGAAGCCACAAACAGCCTTGGATCTCTAAAATTTTGAACAGATTACAAACACTCTACTCTCTGCATCCTCTCTTTTCTTCCCCATCAGGCATCATATATGCATCTCAGAAAACAAAAGAAAAGGCGGCTCAAGGTGAATAAGAAAAAAATATTATGAATAGAAAATCAAACCAGCTCATCCTCGGCACTATCTTGAGCACTCAAAACCGTTAGAACTACAGTCTGGTGCGGCAACCACAAACAATTTGTCCTTCTTGCAAGCAACGTTGCATAATCATGAGGAGAGGGAAGAAAGGGTTCGTACCAAATCCTGGAAGCACCGATGCTGAATACGTGGGCGCAGTCGGGCAGCACGATCTTGCTGTTGACCTCTAGGCAAATCCCGCAGTTGAAGCTCCCTCTCCCCATGTCCACCGAGCTCCCTGTCCCTCCGTGAGTTCTTGGCAGAGATCTACAGAAGAGATGGTGACTGAGATCTTGAGGCCGCCTCAGATCTGGAGAGAGGCGCGGCGGCTTACGGACAGAGAGAGAGGATGAGCTCACCTAGACGACGAGCAGAGGGTACGAGTTGATGCCGGCTTCGAGTGTTTCGGGGACTCGTCGGGAGGCGGCGGCCGTTGTTCCGTTCGTCCATGAGGAAGCGGTCGCGGCGTCGTCCGGGAGGAGGAGGAGGCTGCGGCATCGTCGGGGAAGGAGGAAGAAGGGGCCGCGGCGTCGCAGGGAAGGCGGCGGCCCGGCGTCGCGGGATTGGCGGCGGGCGGCGAGCGTCAGGCGGGAGAGATCGGGAGACGGGGAAGAGAGGCGGGGTTGCTCGCCGCGAGTCCGAGGTCGTGTTTTTTTTCCGGTCAAAACCGGCTGTCACCGGGGCGATTCTTCCCTGTCCACGGGCCTTCCAAAGGCTGAATATAATTCGGGCCGGGGTAAACTCCCACGCGGGCCGCTCGCCCTGGGTTCGGACGGGGATCCCCGCGGGGAAGTGGGTTGCCAAAGAAGGCCGGCTCCGCCCCTGCCCGTACGTGTTTCAGCGAACGATTGGTGATGGTCTAATTCTCTAATTCTAGCATGGTTGCAGTTGAAACAAAGGTGGCCGATATTGACCTTTGTTTCAGTGATCGATTCAGTTGGCCGATCATCTAATTCTCTATTAAGGTGATCGATTCAGTTGGCCGATCATCTAATTCTCTATTAAGGTGGTGTTTGAATATGGAGAAAAGAGAGGTGAGAATGAGAGATGTGGAGTGGGAAATGATTAATCCCATGTTTGGATTTGTGGAATGGGAAAAGAATGGTCTAGAGGATTGGGAAAAGAACCGGCCATATCCCATCGATTCAAACCCAGGGGGGCGCGGTGGGTTTAGACGGCAGAAGCGGGAAGTGATCCGTGAAATTACAAAATTGCCCCTTATCTTCTCCCATCTAGAAAGCGTCGGAGGCATCTCGCTCACTCGAAATCGTCATTTCAAGTCGCGTCGCCCGCGCGCGCCGCTCTTGCTCCTTCCGCATTTCCGCCCCCCCCCCCCCCCCCAACCAACGCCGTCACGCCACACGCACACCCGCCCATTAGCCTGCTCGCGCCCCACGCTCCGCTGCTCCGGAGGCCATCACACTGCACGGTCAGCCGCCCGTCCGCCTGCTCGCTCGAGACGCTTGGTCCCAAAACTGCAGATCCCATCGCCTCTTGTGCGGGTGGGGATCGCCTGACGTTAACTCAGGTCACTGACCTGTGGGCCTGACCCCACTCCCCTGCGCAGAGAGCCGGTCTGCCGTCGTCGCCAAAAATCTGCTCGGTTCCCCGGTGTCTCGTGGAGTGTGACCGGCATCCGCAACAGGTTATACTCTCACATCCGGCCTTTCTTGATTTTTTTAAGATCCCACTCTGCCCTTTCTTGATTTGTTTATTCAGATGACCCTGCGGCATGCCATCCCAAATCCGATCCTTCCTCTGCTTTATTGCTAAATGCCGTGATAATTTGTTACATCAGGATTTGTTCAAGGGCCCACGAGTCATATGCCTGTTCCAATTTGCTAACCACGTGCACTAACTGATCGTTAATATGACCTCGTCCTTCTATTTTGTCCTGCTGGTTTCTTTAGTGTAGGCTTTATACAGTTTTTAGTTTCGATTTTTTAATACCAATCAGTATTGATTTCAGTTGTATTAGTGGTATATGGACATAGCCTATATTATTGCATATTTGTTTTCGAAAATTTTAAACTATGTACGTGCAATTGGTGACTTAGTTGGAGCTTCCAGCAGCCTACAAATTCAATAAATTGCTAATGTCGTAGCCCTGGCCCCGGATATTCCGAATACTATTTTTAGATTTTTTCTGAAGACTTGTCTTGCACGGCATAGTTTACGGGAAAGATACGATCTCCCTGTTGGATTCGGAGAAGGAGTATCGTAGTTAGGAAGGACTCTGATAGGCGGTAAAGAGCCTATAAATATTCATGTAACCCCTATAGGAAAATCTCTCTGGCATCTTGCGAAACCCTAATGCAAAGACTGCCACAATATACAAGAACCACACTGGACGTAGGGTTTTTATCCTTCGGGAGGCCTGAACCAGTATAAACCCTCTGCGTGTTCTTAGATTGATCTCGCCACCCACGTTGCTCCCACGATCCAAATATCTGCCGAACACCCCGTTCAATCGGGTGACGACAGAGGGGCGCCAGGAAGGGGGGCAGCGTCGAGATTCCGTCAAGAGCATCAGATGGGATCTGAGAACAAGATGAAGTTTCCCGTCGGCGCCGAGTTCCGCTTCGGATCCCTGGTCTTCGTCGCCGATGGGGACGGTGATCTTCAACAAGCTAACCCGTCGGAAGCGCAGGAGGCGCATCTGGCGGATTTGATGGCTTCGATCAACCTCGCCGATGAAGTTCCACCGAAAGACCAAAAGACAACGTCTCCTGGGTTGCAGATGCCGTTCGGGTTCAAGAACTCGACGGCTATATTCCAGGCGACTGCAGCAAGGGTATGGGGCTCTTCTTCGGAAACCCTACCAGAAGTTGAATCTTCATATCAACTCTCTGGCTCTGCCCTAGAAGCTCAAGTTGTCCAAGCTTTCCTGGAAGGACGCTATTTTCCAGGCTTCGGGCTCGGAAGCCCGGACAGTGATGATGAGTCCTGGGATAGTGAAGATTGCCCTGAAATTATGGGTGACTCCGAAGATGAAGATATCGATCCCACTCGCCAGATCTACATGGCTGGGCGAACTTCGGAGGCTCAGTCTAGTAGACTACGAACAATCGGATCCCTCCAATTCCGATCACAAGCTACACCGAACATCACTTCGCGTAACCTCGGGCCGGAGTTCGATGCTATCAGGCTCCAAATAGCGTTAGATTCGCTGCACCGCCTGGCACCTGATGGCACCCCCCTTGCTCCGTTGGTTCAGCAAGTTGCGGAATTGGCAGGGCGACTCAACACAGCCCCACCGGCGAACGATGCTGCTGTAGCGGTGGCCCCCCGTCTCCAATCTTCGGGGAAGACTCGGGCCAACGAACGATCAACGACCAGCCGCCTCCGAATACGGATCTTCATCCAACTGCCGAAGGCAACAAGAGCGACAGTTGGCTCCCTCCGATGCCAGACATGCCTTGAATCAGCAGTGAAGGGCACCTTCGGTCCATGATCGGTTAGGTGGACAACCATCGCAAGCACCGAGGCAGTACTCCAGATCCTCGGATCCACCCCGGCTCGCCTCTGAAAGCGGGCCCCCGGCTTATCAAGCTCTTGGACCCTACCTCCGATCTGTACAATGGCCCGACAAGTTCAAACCCAATCTGGCGGAGAAGTATGACGGCAATGCTGATCCCGAAGAATTCTTTTCCATCTACTCCACGATAATTGATGCAGCGGGGGGCGATGAGAGAATCAAGAGTTGCTATTTGCCTACTACCTTTACCGGTGCTGCGCGTACCTGGTTGATGAACCTGCCGCCCTATTCATTCGACTCCTGGGGCGAGTTGATGAAGATCTTCAAGGGAAACTTTCTAGGTTCCTACACCCGCCACGGAACGGCATACCAGTTGAAGAACATAAGGCAGAAGCCAGATGAGCCCCTTCGCGACTACACCAAACGCTTGTGTCAGATGAGAAACACCATCCCGAAGATACACGATGTTGAAGTCATCGGAGCTTACAAAGATGGGTGCCTGGATGTGAAGACGGTGGAAACGATCGCTGAAAGAGAGCCAACTATGATCGCTGAGCTCTTCGACATTGCAGAGTCCCACGCCAAGGAGGCCGATGCTCGAGCTCGTCTCAACGACGGCAAGGGCAAAGGTCAGAAGAAGAAGACGGAAGATCGAGAAGTCATGGCGATGGAGCAGAAGGGACGAGGAGATGGACCCTTTCCCAAGAAGAGAGGTCGTGAACATGACCGTCCCGAAGGCGCTTTGAAGTGGTGCCCCATGCATAGGCGCACCTCGTACAACTTTGATGAGTGCTACGAGTACAAGAGGATGGAGCAGCAGCGGCTGGCAGAAGGGAAGATCAGATTCAATGAAGATGGTCGTGGGCATCCTAGAAACAATGTCCGCCTCGCGCAGAGCAGCAGGACCGTGAAGAGGTAGAAGAAAGGTTCCCTGAGATCAACATGATCTTTGGGGGAAGTTCGGCCTTACCATCCAAGACTCTATATAAGAAGATACACTGAGAAGTGCTAGCTGCGGAACCGTGTTCCAAGAAGCTTGAGTGGTCGGATACTCCGATCACGTTCAATGTAGAAGATCATCCGAAGTGTCTGTTGAGTGGGCCAGAACTCCCGTTCGTCGCCAAGATCATTGTGCATCGGAACAAGATCGCGAAGACTCTGATCGACAATGGAAGCGGGTTGAATCTGCTGATGAAAAAGACCTTCTTAAGGATGGATTTGCCGCTCACTGCGCTTACTACTGTTGAAGGATCATTTCATGGGATAGTTCCGGGGGTGTCGTGCCGACCCCTTGGAAAGGTGTACCTGAAAGTTACCGTAGGCCCCAAGGAAAACAGGAGGTTAGAGGTTCTCATGTTTGAGGTGGCTGATTTTGACTCTGCCTACAACTGTATCTTGGGAAGGCCCTTCTTGTTCAAGTTCATGGCGGCAGCGAACTTTGCATACGCTCAGCTCAAGATCCCCGACCTAACGGCGTCATCACCATCAGCGCTGACCAGGAAGAAGCTGCCAAGTGTGACATCAACGCTTTGGTGATGGCTGGGCATTTCAAAGATGAGGCTCTGAAAATTCAACCTCGAGCAAAGGTGTTAAAGGGAGATACGTCTCAGACCCCGAAGGGCAAAGACAATTCTCCTCCGGAGACTCCGAACACTTTGCCCCAGGCGCCAGGCCCGTCTGCAAGTGTAGCTCCGAAGACGAGCAATGTTGACAACAAGGAAGTGACACTCAGCGAGGTCGACCCCACCAAGACAACAACTATTGGTGGGGGCCTGGACCCCAAATAGGAAAGCGCGCTCATCGCCTTCCTCCGGGACAATATCGACGTGTTCGCATGGATACCGTCTGATATGCCCGGGATCCCCAGGGAGGTGATTGAGCACAGATTGGGGATTGATCCGGCTTTCAAACCAGTGAAGCAGAAGCAGCGGAGATACACACCGGATAAACGCGACACCATACATGAGGAGGTGACTAGGCTTCTTCAAGCTAGGTTCATTAGAACGGTCGACTATCCTGAGTGGCTAGCTAATCCTGTACTAGTTCCTAAACCTGATGGTTCGTGGCGCATATGCGTCGATTACACTAGCATAAATAAGGCTTGTCCGAAAGACGAGTACCCTCTTCCGAGGATAGATCAGATTGTAGATTCTACTTCCGCTAGTGAATTATTTAGTTTTTTGGATGCTTACTCTGGATATCACCAAATTAGTCTCAATATCGATGATCAAGAGAAGACGGCGTTCATCACGCCTTTCGGAATCTTTTGTTACATTACCATGCCCTTCGGGCTGAAGAATGCGGGTTGCACCTACCAAAAGTGTGCGAATCTCGTCTTAAAAGAACAGATTGGAAAGACCATTGAAGCTTATATTGATGACATCGTCGTCAAAACCAATAAGAAGGAAAATCTCCTGGAAGATTTGAAGCAGACATTTGATAACCTGCGCAAGTACAAGATGAAGTTAAACCCAAAAAAGTGCGTCTTCGGCGTGACTTCGAGCAAACTCTTGGGATACATGATCTCTGAATGCGGTATTGATGCCAATCCCACGAAGATGGCAGCAATAGAGAAGTTTAAGCCTCCCCAAACCCGAAGAGAGATTCAGAAGCTGGCCGACATGATGACGGCGTTGAACAGATTCATCTCTCGGTAGGGCGAGAGGGGCATGGCCTTCGAGAGGAGTATGAACTCCATGATATTGGCTTCTTCTATCAAGGTTTCCTTCAGAGGGCAGTATGAGATAGAGTTTGTCCCCCGAAGAGCTGTGAAGGGTCAGGCCTTAGCTGACTTCATTGCTGAGTGGACAGATGGTGGGGAAGAAGATCAAGTTGACCCAACTCATTGGGTCATGTACTTTGACGCTCCTTCACCTTGAAAGGTGCCGGTGCTGGTGTGGTGTTTGTTTCACCCGAAGGACGGATCATGAAGTATGCGATCCAGTTGCTGTTTCAAGCCACGAACAACGTCGCAGAGTATGAAGGCTTAGTTTCTGATCTACGCATTGCAAGGTCACTTGGAATTGATCGGCTGCTTGTGAAAGGGGATTCACAACTAGTCGCCAGGCAAGTACGGAAAGAGTACCAATGCTCGGATCAGAAGATGGCTGATTACTTGGAGGAAGTTTGAAAGCTCGAAAAAGGATTTGACGGGTTCAAAGTGCGGTATATCCCGCGTTTGGATAATCGGGATGCTGATCACTTGGCATGGATCGCCTCATCAAGGTCTGCAGTTCCTGATGATGTGATATTGGAGAAGCTCACGAAGCCTTCGGTGGCAAAAGCCGCGCACGAAGATGATGTGATGGTGATCGATTCGGGAGAAGGACATGTTAAAGACTGGAGAACTCCGATCATCCAGTTCTTAGAGAACAATCCTATCCCGGATGATGATGCTGCAACAAAACGTATTGCAAGGAAGATAAAGTTGTATGTGATAGTTGACGGGGTACTATACCGAAGAGCCCGCAATGCGATCTTGCTGAGGTGTGTATCCGCCGAAGAAGGAGCTAGGTTATTGTATGATATACATGGGGGAATTTGCGGTGCCCACACTGCATATCGATCCCTGGTGGGCAAAGCCTTTCGTCATGGGTTCTACTGGAACACAGCAAAGAGAGATGCAATCACCCTGGTGAAGACGTATGCCAATTGTCAGTTCTTCGGCAAGCAGAGCATGCGACACGCCCAAGAGTTGCATACTATACCCCTGTCTTGGCCGTTTGCCATCTGGGGAATAGATATTTTGGGACCTTTTCCAAAAGCTAAAGGAGGATACAAGTTCTTATATGTGTCCATTGACACATTCACAAAGTGGATCGAAGCCGAAGCGGTTGCATGTATCACCCAGGATGCAGCAGTGAAGTTCATGCGAAGTTTGGTGATAAGGTTCGGAGTCCCGAAGAAGTTGATCTCTGACAATGGGAAGCAGTTTGTTGGAGGCAAGTTTGAGCGATTCTGTGCTGATCATGGGATCATCCACCCCACGTCTTCGATGGCGCATACGCAGACTAATGGAGCTGTTGAAAGAGCTAATGGGATCATTGTGAACGGTATGAAGGCACGAGTGTTCGACAAGTTGTCTGCAAAAGGAAAGAATTGGATCGAGGATTTGCCAACGGTGTTGTGGTCTGCACGAACATCAACCAGTAGAGCAACAAGGGATACACTGTTTTATCTGGTGTTCGGTGCAGATGCAGTGCTGCCACCCGAGATACACCTGGGGGCTCATCGAGTGACAAATTTCTATGAAGAAGCGCAACCGGAGGCTCGAGAAGTTGACATGTTGTTGTTGGAAGAAGAACGTGATACAGCATTGAGTCACGTGAAGGAGTACGAGGAGAAGTTGAAAAAGCAGTATCAGAGAAAGGTAGTTGGAAGAACTCTGAGTGTGGGAGATATGGTCATCAAGAAGGACATCAACACCAAAGATAAGCATAAGTTGTCATCCCCTTGGGAGGGTCCATATTTGGTGGTTGAAAATGCTGGTTTAGGAGCATATGTGTTAGTAGAGATCAATGGAGGCATTCTGCCACGAACTTGGAACACCAATCAGTTGCGTCGGTTTTATGTGTAAAGATTTTGGAGAATAATCAATAAAGTTCAGTATTCAATGATCTAAATTGTCCCTTAATAAGTCCCTTCGGACAGATCAATTTTGTCCCTTCGGACATAAAGGCCAAGCCCTTCGGCTAGTCTACTAAGTTTGGTTGCTGTCCTGGCCACACATTTGGTTCACAGGCGCAATACGAACAGTCTTTTCAGGCACCAAAGTGTCGTAAGACTTAGCCACAATGGTGGTTTGATAAGTTACACGGCCACCCTGTTGAAAAGTTTAGGGGGGACCCTTAGCCCCATGTTTGGTTTATAAGTTGGCTGTCCCCAAACAGGTTGCATGTTCAACCAAATTTAAAACACTTAAATGTGTATCAAAAATTGAACAATCTACATGCCTCACTGATTTACTACTTTCCTGCACACAGTTAAAACTGTGGACTGAAAAGTAGGGGGATCATATAGGCATTAAAGTATTGTTCAGATCAAAAGGGCTCTGCCCCATTAAGAAAAGCATTGTTCAAAAGCTTGGGCTCTCGCCCCAATAACACAAGGACTTAACAAGTTCTTATCACAAGCTCTATAAAAAGAGCCAAAATACTACTGGTCTTCACCAGGTCCTTCATCTTCAGCAGCTTCTTCTTTGGCGGGAGCATCTTCTGGAATCAGCTTCAGTGACGTCACGAAAGCAGCAGCAGCATTGTGGGCTTGTTCCATCAGGGCATCGCGCTGGGCAGCATCGCACCTGAAGCCAACATCCCGAAGTCCAAGGTCCAGGTTGGGAAGATGATGCTGGAATAGTGCAATGGTGTAAGCACTGCCAGAGATACAGCGGGCATAGCCTTCTTCAGTGACTTCGTCCTTCTCCAACTTCAACTTGCCCATGTCAGCTTCCAAGGTGGACACTTGTTGTTGGAGGAGCTGCATATCTTTGGTCTTGGCCTCCAGTTTCTCTTCCAGAACCTTGGATTTATTTTTCAAGCCTAATAAAGGAAAGATTCAAAGATCAGAATATTTGTCAAATGCTGGTTATGAAAAACTAGCGCAGAAGTACTTACCCTCAACAGAAGTGGTTAAAGCAGTGTTGGCATCCTGCAGAGTCTTCACCTCTGATGCATGGGCAGTCTTGAGATCGGTCAAAGCTTTGGTAGCCCCTGCCAGTGCTGCTTCAAGCTCTGATATCTTGGTGTCTTTCTCTACCAAGGCTGGGCTAGGGGCTCCCTCCGACAGTTTAAGCCGTAGCTGCTCATTCTCCAGCTGAAGATCTCGAACTTTGGAGCCGTACGACTTGCAGGTTTTGAGTGTCCAGGCTTCGGCTGCCTGAACATCTGCTATGATCTTGTTGAACATATTGGGCCTTGGAGAGGATCCCGAAGAAGGTACACCCGAAGGTGCTGCCGTTGCAACAACATCTTCGGATCCTGCAGCCAAGACCCGAAGCCTCTTGACACCGGTGTTCCTCTTGCCCTGGGATGTGCAAGTTTGAGAAATGCGCGAGAATCCAGCGAAGAGGGTACCGAATACAATTGATAGGGGTACCTGATTGCCAGGGTCAGTGGTGCCTCGGAAAGGTCTTAACTCCGCTGAAGCTTCAGTTGCAGACGACACCGGAGAAAGCAGTGGGTATCTGCCCTTCCGTTTCCGAGCTGGTTGAACCTTCAGGTGCGTTACTCCTGTTGAAGAGCCGGGCTTTGACGAAGACCTGGTCTTCAGAGGAAGCCTGGTCTTCAGAGGAGACGGCGACTTTGGAGTTGGCGACTTCGGGGAGGTGTCAGACATCAAAGTGGCCTTGATATTGGACACCTTCTCCTCCAAGCTCCGAAGGTCCGCTCCGGAGTTCTAAAGAACAAATTGACTAAAGATGGTTAGAAGAAGTTCAGAATGCGGTCAAGTATTATGAAGATTAAAGGAAGATAACAGGAACCTGGCCATCGGGACTGGTCAGAACATCGTCGGCGAAAGCCTCAGCTGAGCTCTTCTTCGGAGACTCCCTGGGCTCTTTTTCGCCGCTGCTGCTGTCAAGGATCATGGTGCTCTGTGCGCCCCCTTCTGAAGGATCAGGTCCGAACATATCCTAGTATAATGGGACCAATGAGTAAGATTGAAGAAGTGAAGAATAATATTTAGCGAGGAGTTTCATACCTTCTCTGCGGGGTTGGAAGCGTTGTACGGAAGAGGGAAGCCTTCTGGCTTGGGCTCCAGGTCGGATTCCAGAATGCTCTGAAGCCGTTGAGCCACTACATCCTCTGGGATATCAACGACTGCGAAGAAGAATCAAGGAGATTGTTTTGAAGTACAAGGTAAAAAAATATGATGCTGGAATTTTGCAAGCTGGGCTGTTACCTTCATCGGGATGCCATCTTGGGTTTCAGGGCCCATCCCCGAACATAGCCAGGGGCTCACGCTCCTGAAGAGGAAAGAAACATCTGCAAACATATTCCTCTGTAACATGTTCGCCCCTTAACCCCAAGGTAACCAATTCGGAGACCTTGGCGATCATGCGCTTGAGGCGCTCGTCCATAATTGGGACTGATTTGTTCCACCCTTGGTGGAAAGGCAGAAGTCCCTTGCCTTTGATGTCATGCGTCTTGGAGTCATCCATGATGAAGTACCTCCACTTATAGCCACTCCAAGAGCGTCTGTACTTACAAGGAAGGTAGGAGCTATTCTTTCGAATATTGAAGCTCACACAACCTACTAAACCAGAAGAATAGTAGCGGGGTTCGTGATATACCCGCCACAGATCCAGAGAAGGGGCGGTGCCCAACCAGCATTCACACAAGGTGGTGAAGAGGCTCAGAAGAGAAATGGCTTGGGGTTTCAAATGAACAAGCTCTATTTTGTAGAACTTGCAGACCCGCTCAAGAAATTTGGAAGGCGGAAGGTTGAATCCACAGATCAGATGAGATTCAAATACCAGGATTTCGGTGGTGTCGAAGCTGAAGCATATGGAGCCCTTGTTCTCCTTGGTGATGACAAAATCCGAGATCCACCCGGCACTCCGCAGCTCCGTGATGTACTCCTCGTCAATCTCCCCGGCCTTCCAATGGTCCATGGACTCCGGAATGGCTCCGGCGGCCATCATTTGCTGGGCTTTGGTGGGGGAGCCGGTGGAGCTATTGGAGTCGTCTTGATGCTCTTGAGGAGCAGTGGTGGTTCTCTCGGATGAGGCAGCGGCCATGGCTGACAAGTTTGAGCTCAGTTGCGGATGGTTGTGAAGTTAGAGTTTGCGGTGATGGCAAGGATGTGATGCGGGAGTGAAAGGAAAAACCGTGGAGATTGGGATTTATGGCCCTGGTGACCGTTTGGCCTCTCAGAGAAGATATCCCTTTCCAATAAATGCGCTTGACAGCCCAAGCTCCTGTGACATTCCCGCTATTTTAAAAATTGGTTGGACCCTGCCGCCGTAATTTGAGGAATTGGTTAAGGTAATTTTTTTGGATATTTCCGTGAAGTGAGCAAGAAGATAATGCCACCGGAAATTAAATTATTCTCCGAAGATACAGACTTCTCAAGAAGTTTTGTCCCGAAGAGTTTATTCTCCGAAGAAGTTTTGTCCCGAAGAGTTTATTCTCCGAAGAAGTTCTGTCCCGAAGAGTTTTATTCTCTAAAGAGTTTGTCTTTCTCCGAAGAGATTATTTTCTGAAGGGTCTGTTGTTCTCCGAAGGGATCATTTTTTCGAAGGGTTTGTTCCTCGAAGAGGTGTTCGACTTTTGAGAGTTATGGTTTGAAGAAATGAAGTTCAGAAGACATGAAACTGTAAGAAATTGAAGTTTTATTACACAAGACAGTGCGGAAGTATGAAGAACTACGCCAGTACATTGGATTGAAGGCAGCTTTCCGTTCATTGAATTAAAAATCCTATTACAAAATCTAAGATTACATCTACAGCCCGAGGAAGCACTTGCTCACTACCGAAAGATTGAACACAAGGGTGAGGGCTCAGGTGTGAGCAGCACGGGGATACCTCGTATCCCTAGTTCCCCTGTTCGTCAGCGTCCTCCGAAGGGGTGCTGGCGACATCGGGGGAAGCGTCCTCTGTGCCCCCACCGCTTGCACTGTTGATGAGGGACACATGAGAAGAGATATGGGTGCCTCCCATGTTAGAGTCAAGGACCGGGTTTGAGGCCCCAGTAGAATGCAGAACCGAATTGTCATTCGGCGGAATAACAGAAGCTGTATCCTCTGCAAGGCTGGAACCTGCAGGGACATCCATGTCCATGGCGTCCTCGCCGGAGTGCTCGTCGTCACTGGAGTCGTCGATGGAGATGATGTCGGCGCTAGCGGGAATCTCCCGTGGTCCTTTGTTCAAGGTCACATGGAGGCGCCTCACGTATTCTTCATCGTCGATCTCCTCCTCCAGATCTATGATGTCGGCTGGATTTGGAGGAGGACTTGAGGGAGGTAGCCCATAATCCTCCACCTGTGTTGGAGGTGGAGGAGGAGGAGCTGGAGCCCCAGCTAGCTCAGGAGGGCTAGTCGCCGGACTTTCATCAGGAAGAGCAGAGGAGGAAGAACCAGATGTAACCGTGGAGTTCTTGTGGAGCCAGGGGGGGAATCTAGGATTTACACATCTTTTGCGACCCATGGTGGAAGGTGGAAGAGAAGGGATGAGGTTTGGAGCAGCTGGAGCGTCTGGATTTATAGTCGGTTGCTGGCGTTTCGGTCACTCGAAAGGTCAAGTGGGAAAATATTTATTTTTGTGAGTTTCCAAGGATACAGGAAGACGAGGTGACGCATTGCTGGAAGATTCCGTCAGATTGGTCAGGCAGTAAAGACAAGACTTTGACTAGACCTGGTCATTTTTATTTTTGCAAAGATTCTCTGAAGGAATAAAAGAAGACGAATAGGGATTTGATTTTCGGAATTCCGAAGATTTTGGTTCCGAACATCCTGTTCTGAAAGCTGTGGTTTTGAAGACTTTTATCCCGAAGACCCCACTTCCGAAGATCTTGGTGCTGAAGACTCCAGAAGTGAAGAGTATTAGCTGGGATATGAAGATTGTTTGGTATACCTAGGTCCTAGGTTGACGGCAGAACATATCCCTTGTCATATTTTCACTTAATGGTGAAGATGCCAAGTGACATGTTCAGGGCTTATGTCGTAGCCCTAGGCCCCGGATATTCCGAATACTATTTTTGGATTTTTTCTGAAGACTTGTCTTGCACGGCATGGTTTACGGGAAAGATACGA
This sequence comes from Eragrostis curvula, assembly GCA_007726485.1. NCBI lineage: Eukaryota > Viridiplantae > Streptophyta > Magnoliopsida > Poales > Poaceae > Eragrostis > Eragrostis curvula. The sequence continues at coordinate 50,755,828 of CM017440.1, read as the reverse complement.
TCTCCCTGTTGGATTCGGGGAAGGAGTATCGTAGTTAGGAAGGACTCTGATAGGCGGTAAAGAGCCTATAAATATTCATGTAACCCCTACCCGAAAATCTCTCTGGCATCTTGCGAAACCCTAACGCAAAGACTGCCACAATATACAAGAACCACACTGGACGTAGGGTTTTTATCCTTCGGGAGGCCTGAACCAATATAAACCCTCTGCGTGTGCTTATATTGATCTCGCCACCCATGTTGCTCCCACGATCCAAATATCTGCCGAATATCCCGTTCAATCGGGTGACGACAGCTAACATTTGTTTTGACTTTCTATGATTGCGTACTGCTGTTCCTACCTTTTGATTTATAAATGCTTCTTACACTGTAAAGTAGAACACAACTGAACTGCATATTTTCATGATTCGCTGTTTAACATGCTAAGTGAAGTTTGAAATCAACTTGTAGGGTCGTCCTGGTGCTGCAGCATTATACGGCAAGCCCATTCCAAACTATGACAAGCTTTTTGAAATATATGCAAGTGACTTGGCCAAAGGAGGAGGTGCTAAAGGTCCTGGGGACGAGCTGGATTTGAATGAACCTTGCACAATAGATTTGATGGAAACACCGAAGGAAGCTGAGGATGAATCGCACTCGCAAACACCATATACTAGCAGCCACCCTTCAAATGGAAATAAACATGTAGGAGGTCGTAAGAGGACTTTCTTGGACGATGAACATTTTGAAGCTGCCTTTTCTAGTGTTTCCAAGACTCTGCAGTGCCTTGTGGAAGTCGAAAAAGAAAATGCTGCTGCCATGAAAGATATCAAGAGTGCATTAGTGCATGAAGTAGAGGTTCAAAAGAAAATTGATGCCCAAGGTGATCAGCTGTTTGAAGCGTTGTGTGCGCTCCCTGGTTTCACTGATGATAAAATTGTCAAGGCTGCATGCATCATTGGTAAAGACGTGGAGATGTTGAAGCTATTTTTTAGAGCCCCAGCCGACAAGAAAAGTGCATTTGTGCGTCATGCACTTGCAAGTGGTCGAAGCTAAATACTTGGTGCAACCGGGCAGATCATTTGCTAGAGACGATGTAGGAAGATGGTCTTTTGCTTGTAAATAATATAACCTGGGTTGGCTGTCTAGACGGCATGCTTGCTTATATGGGTGGTTAGAACTTGTTATTTTGATCTGACGTGTGGTGTCAGCAAGGGATCGTGTGTGTAGGAGGGGACTTGTAGTCCTGACAGTTGATATTTTGCTACTACAAAGTAGTATTGAGCTAGTATTAAGGCAGCTGCTCGTAAAACAATCACATGGTTATGTATATGTGCTGTAATAAGCTCTTTAATGATGTTGTAATGAACATCCTTGTGCTGCAGAGAGTGCATGAACAATGTGATCAGACGCCACCTTAGAAATTTCATCATCTTCACGTTTGGTCTGACATAATTCTTCATTGAAAAAAAATGACTGAAATAATTCTTATTGACCTTTTAAACAGGGGCATTTGTGGACATTGTAATTTATATCCTTGTCCATGTCCCATAACTGGCCAAACATGGGAATAGGAAATGAACATCATATCCCACCTCTAAATCTGCTTCTCATATCCCATGCCATATCTCAATCCAAGTCCCTATTCCCCATACCCAATATCCAAACGCCACCTAATGAAACAAAGGCGGCCGTGATGTTTCAGCGACCGATTCAGGCGATCATCTAATTCTCTAATTTGGAACCGCCCTTCGCGCACCCCATCTGCCTTCCTCGATGCACCCCGTCGCATGGCCGCATGGGCCTGCTTCGCCCTCTGTATTGGGCTAGGCTCTGATTTAGCTCCTAAATAAAATAATCTTTCGTTTAATTATTGGGCTTTTGGCAGCTGGGAAATTAACCTCCTCTCAAAAAAAAACTGCCAAATCAACCGACTAAACAATTTTAGCACCAAAGCAGCCGTCTAAAAAGAATTCATGGTCTTGTGGAAAGATAGTGGTAATTAATCCTGTTGGCCTGCGCTGGTTTGGCTGCTCTCGTGATCCAAGCTTCGGTTTCCCTCTTGATCCAAGTCGGTCTGATTTCTCCATTGAATCTTGCGTCAAGAAACAGAGTGCAGAGATGGTAAACCTTGAACGTGATCGTCGCAGTTAATTTGTTGAGGATGCTTGGACATGTGTGATCGTTCTGCTTTGGACGCTTAAATTGTTAAGCAGTTGATTTCCCCGTCAAGCCATTGATTAAGAGAAAGAATAATTGTTTAGGAGGAAAATTAAGGCCCAGCCCAACAAAGAGGAGAAGCAGACCCGCGTGTGGCCATGCGTGGGTGCATGCACGAAGGCACGTTACGCGCCGTGCCTTCAGCACCGCAGTGGAGCCGGTCCTCTAATTCTTGCATGGTTGCAGTTTGCAAACTCAAGTTCATTGACATACCATACCAGTGCATTCTATATGCACTGCATTTTTATCCCTCACCTCCCTCTACCTATCAGGTTACCACTATGGTGCTTGCGATGCTTTGTGGCAGCGCAGGTCATGGGGCAACTTCAGTTGGTGATGGTCCAATCTGGTGAGCCCTCTTTGTTCAGTCCATTTTGAGGTTCGTGGTCAGCGAAGGAATTTTCCAAAGGTCAACTGTTAAGAAACAATACATCTGAAGTTCTGAACCAGCCACTTTGTATATTTTATCTGATCCCGTATTCGTATGTTCGTAGCATAAAGTGTTTCATGTTATTTATTTCTCCTCTGTTTTTTATAATTGTAAGTACTGAATATTAACCTCTTCAAATATCTATTCGACCAAGACAACATCGATGCTCTATAACTGTGTAATAATGTAGTTTGCTTCTTTCATACTGACAGCTTAATAGTCCGGTAAGCTGCCACTCTTTACAACTGCACTCCCTCTTATGAAGATTAATTGTGTGCCTCCATGCGACCAGATTTCGATCGGTGCGGCCTTCAATCTCTGCAGTACCATCAATTTATTATCTTAGTATTTGAAGGTCAAAAGGAGTCCCTCACAAAAAAAAAGAAGGTCAAAAGGAGCCACTACGTTCGCTCGCAAGGTCAAAGAATTACCACATTAATCGGGAAAAAAAAGAAAGATGTGAACCATTAGATTTTATGAACATTAAACTGTCCATATTAATTGTCTAATATTACTTAAATCGATAAATTCGGAATAAAAAAAGAAAATCCATGTCAAACACAACTCACGAGAAGCTTAAAGTTGCTAAAAAATAACTGAATAGTTAAATCAAAAGATTCGATTCTGATCTGTTACGGATTCAATTAAGTTCACCTACATTTCATTAAGTAGCATGAGATCCTTCACGACTTTCTTTAAGTATCTTTTGTGTCATAAGGACACAAAGCATCAATAAAAGATGAGATGGCCATCGGTAATACATGTGTCCTTGAATCATCCAGCAAAGTCGGTCATTTGGAAAACAAAGAGAAACAGGACGCGAGAGAGATAGAAAAAAAAGTGTTCATCAATATCAGGGTTCTGGGTTCATTGGTTCAACACATCACGTGCACATGCGATGTGATGAAAGGGGGGGGGGGGGGGGGAATCATCAGTCAAGCCGAACGAGATGTAGACCAGATCTTGCGGATTATGCCAAAGCTTGATACACCACCACGGATGTTAGAGCAATCCTTTTTGCCCATTGTTCCCCACCATCATCTGCAGCTAGCACACTAGGTGTCGTCGATCATGTCGTCAGCTCTCGACCTGGCCCCCTTTGACGAGACTGGGAGAGGCTGGATGTACAAACAATATGTTCAAAACGAGGTGTCAATTATGTTCTCTTGACCATCCACGACGTTTTCCATGCATGAACGACAACAACAAAAGATGAAGAATAACAGAGGCGGTCGAACACAATGTTGGTCGTCGATGCAGTGTAAAACGTCTACAAACAAGCTTGTTGATGAAGTTGAAAACGGGATCAAGTGTTCAGGCCGTTTTGGGAAAGAGAGAAATTTACATTAGAAAGTGAGAATGATCCGACGCGATCTCGCAACTTCACGCCCAAACCCTTCTGATTTCCACCATTAGGGCTGATAAGATAAGCCGATGCAGACATCTACGATCCCTGCATATGGTCTCTCAGGCTCCTCACGGCCTGCCCCGGCGCTCAAATATGGATTGAATAGCGCAGGTGGATGTGAGAATTGGCAGGCTTGATGTGGATTTCAGTTGCATCAACCATCGACTGGTCGGAGGAGCGGGTAAGCAGCTAAGCAAAAGACTGGTGCAAGGAGAAGTTTCATGGCCAGGTGCACTACACGCTCGCTGCAGATCACATACTCAAAAACAAGGCGACTAACACCTGCTCAATCTGCAAGATGCAGCTCAAGGCAAACTTAGTCGCGAGAAACAGGGAGAAGATGCAGGAACTGCTGGCATGGACGCATGGTGTCTCAAGTCTGATCGATGAGATCAAGCATGAGAAGAAGGATATGGTGGCCATGAGGAAAAATGGTATAGTTTTTCATTGGGTGATAATATGAGTACGCAGGTCATGCGGCAATATGCTGGGCGATTTGTTGGGCGTTGCATCAATGGGCACTTGGGCCCGGTATAACCGGGTTCACGAACTGCAGCTTATACCTGCTCTCTCCTTGGAGGCTTCATTGTGGATCAATCACGTAACAGTTAAAGGAGTCAAAAGAAAAAACTTACACAACCGGTCCAACATTTTTCTTTATTGGGACTCTATAGTCAAGGAAATAAAAGATCAATGGCACAAGTTTTTTTTTCCGTGCAATGAATGGCACAAGTTACGGAACGAAACGGATGTCTCTGTTGAGCTATATGTTGCCACACACATGCTTAGACAGGTCATCCAACCTTTTTTTTTTTTACGAGGACACAGGTCATCCAACTTTTTGTTTTTTACGAAGACACAAGTCATCCAACTTCCTCTTACAGATAACTACGCACATCAAAAAGCTTAAGAAGAATTATGTGATTAAAATCTAGATTAGTCAGTATCACTATCATTTAAATAATTGAATATAATGGTCTAGCTAATTTGTTGGTTCTGAAACCGTTTTGGTTAATTTGCATACAGTATCTGAAGGTAATTTCAGAAACTTTCACTTTTTTTTTTGGAAACGTTCACTTTTGTTCTAGAACAAAGGAGTCTACATTTGGCTGCCTTTTTTCTTCAGCATAAAACAATTTCTTAACCATACAAACTTTATATGAGAGTATTGATATCGATCGAACTAAGTTCATTATATATCACTAGACCATATCAACTAGATGATGAATGAAATAAAAGAAAAACAAATAGTGAGAACATAAGTATCTGACATATATGCTATATATGTGGATCGGGCACTCCATGTTTAAGGATCTAGGATAACTATATCAGAGACAACTAAAACAAAAAAAAATGTGGTGACCAACATAACAGGGGATGAACATCAATGGAGCCATCAAGGCAAGGGAGAAGAAATAAGAGCAAATTCCTTATTTGGCTCTAAAAAAGTTCGCGGTTCTTTTCTTGGCCCAATCTAAAAAAAAGTTCCCTCTATGACCCAAAAAGCAACTTTCATTCCTTTCTTGGCCCTTCCGTCAATTTTGAGTGTTAACGGTGTTAAATGGGTGTTGAAATGACCATTTTGCCCCTGAATTGAATAAAAATGTAAAAAAAATCAAAATTATTTAATTGTTCCGAAATTCCAGAAAAACATAATTGTTCAAGATTTCATAGTACACAAAATTTTGAACAAAAAACATAATTGTTCAAGATTTCATAGTACACAAAATTTTGAACAAATATGTTCAAAATTTTGTGTACTATGAAATCTTGAACAATTATGTTTTTCTGGAATTTCGGAACAATTAAATAATTTTGATTTTTTTACATTTTTATTCAATTCAGGGGCAAAATGGTCATTTCAACACCCATTTAACACCGTTAACACTCAAAATTGACGGAAGGGCCAAGAAAGGAATGAAAGTTGCTTTTTGGGTCATAGAGGGAACTTTTTTTCAGATTGGGCCAAGAAAGGAACCGCGAACTTTTTTAGGGCCAAATAAGGAATTTGCTCAAGAAATAACTAACAGGATGAATGAAATGACTGGTGTCTCATGCATGGTGTGGATGGGAGAAGCATCACTGATGAGAACGTAGAACACAATATACTGGCCAAAGTGTATCATACCGATATGAAAAATCACGGCAATTCTAGCCACGCAGGATCGATTGCGCGGGCCATCTTGTTAGTTGCTAGGCTCCTAGCACTGAGATCCTTTATGATGTTTCTAGGCTCTTAGCATTGAGATCCTTTATGATGTGAAGAAGAATCTTTCCTTGCAGCTTTATGGCTAACCTTCCTCTCAGTTCCATTTTCTCCACTAGTAACTGTCTGATCGTATCCATGAGAGGGATGGCTGAAAGGCTCTTTTCATTCCTAATCCAACTATTTAAAGTCTCTGCAATATTGTTTGTGACATAGTCACATTTGCCGGCATTTGAGAACATTTATCCGTTCCACAAATGCTTGTGGTTGTCCTCTATCCACTTAATGGCAGCAGGACTAGCCGAAATTTGTTGCTGACGTGATATTCTTGTACACTTTCATCGACGTACGGTCCAACATGGACTGCAATTCTACAGGCAGTACTATGATCCATCCTACAAAATAGAAAGCAAATCAAGAGATGTTACTGGAATCAATCGATTCCATTACAGAGGAAATATAACCTTTTTTTAAAATAATGGGAAGATTGCAAGAGGAAATATAACCTAATTTGTGAAAAACTTAGAGAAGAATTTTACCCTTTAGGAACCCAGGACATGTCTAGCGGCTTGGACGAGCCAGCTGCAGCTGCCGGATGCGGACCTTCCATGCGAACCCACCGAGGAGGGAGGCGGCAAAACACGTGCAGGAGTGAGGTGTGTTTTATTAAATGGCTGGTGGTGTGTTTTAGCAAATGACCATAAATTTAAAGTGTGTTCCATTACAGCAAATTATAGAAAACGTTTGGTGTGAAATAGCTAATTCCACACAAGTTTAGTGTCCTACAGCTAGTTCGTCATATTACTCCCTCCGTTTTTAATTATATGACACCGTTGATTTTTATTAAACTTTGACCAACAATATATATGAAAATAATTAGTTACCTAACGTGAAATGTATATTATTAGATGGGGCATTTGCAAAACCGGACCTGTTTTGGATCTAAATTCTGAAAATGGACCTCTTTTTCAGATTTTGCCAAATTGGACTTGTTTTTTGAATCTGAAGCAATGTGTTGCCCTTGTTCCGTTAGGAGGACTTAACGGTGGTAAATCTGTTGATAAAAGACAATAATATCCTTTGCAAAACTGTACTGTTTTCTTTCTTACACTTGCAAATTCATCCCTGTTTTAACGTGAACCTATCCTGTACATGAAAATTTTGATGAAGATCTGGTGCTCGTGCTCGTCCCCGTCCCTCACAAACAACCACGAATGGGGATAAAAATTCTAGGGTCCCGTTCTCATCAGTTCAAGTTGCGGTGAAGTCTGGATTTAAAATCCTTTTTCGGAGAGAGAGAACAGAAGAAGACTTTACCACATCATTCAACGTCCATGGAGATCGAAACCACTCCATTAATGCCAACATTAATAGGAACAGGGAACTAGTTTCTTTTCCCTTGCAAAAAAAAAAAACTAGTTTAAATCTAGACCGTTAGATCTTCATAAAATCCGATAACTTGTAGTTTTTCTTTTTTTTCTGATTAACGTGGTAATTTCGTGACCATAAAAGCGAACGTGGTGGCTTCTTTTTCCCTTCAAATACTAAGATAATAGATTTTGGGTAAAATCTGAGCCATACGCAGCCCAGTCATGTAACCACAGCGGCCATGCCGGCCCCAAGCTTACATCAATAAATACTATGCTGAATCTTTCACCGAAACACTTAACCAGTCTGCTTTGCACTCAGTTTCTTCGCTGATGAACAAATGCTCACAAGTCTGAAGCAAAAGAAAAATTTCTAATTCCCCATAGGAAAAGTTATTTGGAGTCACGAAGCTCCAAATATTAAAGAAAAATGCAATGTTAAAACTGACACAAAAGGAAACAATTTGACCTTATTGACAATTGAAGATGGAAGGATCTGAACAACGGTGCAACAAAAAATATATATGGCTCCCAGGATGAATTAACCACTCTAAATACCGTGTCATTTTTTCTCTATATATATACCCTCACTACCACGCTTTATTCCAATTTAGCACCCCCATCTCCCCTGTTCCTTTCTCTATGCACAAGCAGAGGCAGCCTTCCTCACCGCCGGAGCAGAGCAAAAGTGCAAAACAGAGCATGGCGGCTACACTACACCTCGACATGGCAAAGTGTAGCATCACCTATCACCACTCTCAAGATGGAAAAGTGTAGCATCCTGTAAATCAAATGGGTAGGATCGTTATTTTTCTTTTACATCCGTGTTCGTAATTTGTAGAGCGATTTAATAATTGCTTACCTAAATCAAATAGCTTTGTAAATCTCTAAGCTAAGAGAGACTAATCAGCTACCTATACAAACAGGGATTCCAAATCACAATCCGTACTTACTTTCCACCGAATCTCACGACCTTGTATGCTTACCCGTGTTCGGGTTGTGGACAACCGACTTGCCTCACACATTTAACTCCAAAATATCCAGTGGATTTGAACTTATGGGGTGGCCTTACAACCCTCCTAAAAGATCAGTAATGCAAAAGGTCCCATAAGACCAAACTAAAAGCAAATGCAATGTCCAAACCGGCACGCAAAAAAAAGAGACCTGCTATAGGTCCAACTAGGTAGTCCGACCGTTTTCCGACTGTGCAAAACAATAGAGATAACGTCACATTAGTCAGATTGCCGTTCAGTCGTAACAGGTCGGTCAAAAGCAGTCAGATCTGTAGCATTTCTCACCCAAAAAAAAAGCAACAATTTTACCTTAATTATTAGTTTTATGAACAATTAACGTGGAAGAACAAAGATTGACCACATAAATATACATTGCTGTGAAGATGAATTATCACATAAATTAATACTCTTTTTACTGTATAGCCCTCCATACCACCAGTTATTACATTTTTACACCGCCATCACACACGTATAAGAGCAGAGCAAAACAGAGCATGGCGGCTACACTACACCTCAACCCACCTCACCGGAGCAGAGCAAAAGTGCAAAACAGAACACGGCGTTGCTACACTACACCTCGACATGGCAGTAGGTGGCCGTCTGGAACTTGAGCCCGCTGGCCCCTTGCACGCCGTTGCCGCCGCTGGTGATGAAGAAGGCCGGGCACGTGACGAAGATGTGATAGTGTCCGGAGGTCCAGCTGCCGACCTTCCACCGGACGCGGCCGTCGATCTTGACCTCCATGATCAGGTACCCGTTGGCGACGTCCTTGCCGAGCGCGTCGGCGAGGTAGGGCGCGAACGGCACGTTGGGTCCCGACAGCAGCGGCGACCAGACGTCGACGTCGCCGTGGCCCTGGTACACCGGCGGCAGCGACGCGCCCAGCGTCACCTGCTGGTACTTATACGACGCGTACACGTCCAGGCGGTCGTAGTAGACTCCCACGCGGCTGTTGGGGTTGCGTGAGGCGATGGTCACCTGCAGCGCCGTGGAGAGGACGCCGGAGACGTTGGCGAGGTCGAGCTGCTTGAGCGTGGCGTCCTGGAGGTAGAAGCGCGGGTGGGTGGGGCGGAGCACGAGGTAGACGATGAGCGCGATGAAGCCGACGATGATGGCCAGACCGAAGAGCAGGCACAGAAGGCGACGGCACGTGTCCTTGATGTCGTTCGTCGCCATGTTTGCCGCAGTCCTTGCTCATTTTTGTTTTCGGAAAACAGATTTTTTTATTAACCCCCGGCTTGCGAAGAAGCCAGCACATGTACAGTTACATTGCACCAGTAGTCCTTGCTCATGGCGGAGAGTTCCTGGAGCTGGCTGGTTGGGTGGGTTTCTTGCCTTCTGAGTTGGTTCTCTGTGGGTGGTTAGAAGCTTGGAGGAGGGCCAGGAGACTGAGCTTGATGTGTGGCCTTTGAGGAATGATCACGTATAAATCATGGAGGCAGGCAGAAAGCTCCGTTTTCCCTTTGTCCGGAATGTGTATTGTTTGGCTGAGGTTCAGTGGAGCCGTTGAGGTGATGACAAGATTTCAGCTCACAGGGAACACAACAGTATTTTACATGAAACAACTCAGTTGTCGCAAGAATCAAGAGTAAATCTTGTACTGTCGTCCACATGGGGTTGCCCTTGGAATGCTAACTATACAGTCTTCCAAGTACTAATATGACTCAACCTCAGACACATAGTTATGGACATTGCAACTTGCTCGTCTTTCCACGGGCAATCTTATATTTACTAATTGGAGGCTCCTTTCGGTGCCTTCACGTTAATCGGTGAAAAATCTTAGAAATTACCACAAAAAAGCAAGAAGTCAAATCCCACAAAATATTCCACGCCAACAGAGGAAGGTACCGGGATTCATAATACGTTGTTTCCGAAATAGATATTAAGGAATCCTCTCTTATTATTGCGTACATGCGTAGGACTAGGAGGCATGTACGTGTACATAGATAATTGTTGCTTTCCATGCCTGATACGATTAGTTCAACCAAGGACATTATTGCCGGCAACCAAATAGAATTCTTCCAAATAAGATATACGAGTCCCAAACGAATAGGATACTCGAGTGTTCTATCTCAAAAGCAATACGCCAGTTCTGTTAGCCTGGACGTTCATATCCGTGGCCGCCATGAAAATAATGAACACAAGTGCTCAACTCTCAGTGTAGTCGGCTGTTCAGGAGAGGCTAAATCATAGTTGAGAGAGACGAACCTGGGAAGGAATTATATTGACTGAAATACATTGCCGTCCAGAAACCTAACTGAATCCTGCAACAATAGGATGTCTTCAACTTTTCTTGACAGGTACAGATCATGCATATTTTGCATCTTCCGCTTTAATCTAATTCTTTCCTTGACAGGTGCTTTTATCTTCTACTGTCTGCTCTTGCAATGTATGATGTTGATTTTGAAATATTCTACCCCTTGCATATTTGTGTTTGTTCTCCTTGAATGATTTATTGCTACTGATTCAGTCACCAGCAAAAAGCTCTAATTATTGCTCACTCTCAGGTTTGCATAATATTATTTCTGAATGGGAAAAAATATTGCTTTAGTACCACCACATGATCCTTAATCATGATCAGATAATATTTATCATGTCAGGTTGTTCTGTTTCAGTTAACAACAGTGCAATGGTGCAAAAAGCTATAAGAAAAATCAGGCGAGGAAATAATGTATAGTCAAAAAAGGCATGGAAATAAGAGACTATGGGATGCTATACGTTGCTGAGTAGTGGGGAACTTTTAAGCCTTGACATGGCCTTGATTGATCAAGAGGTATAATGATTCTTCAATGTGATGAAAACTTATTTGTAGTGATCAATAAAGTCATGTGTTCAAAAATCGAAATCATTGATTCCAGAAGGCAATGTGTACTCCCTATCAAATGTTGAAGTCACCCAAGAAGCAAAACCATATCGACCAATGGAAAATGAAAAGATTGTAAACTTTTTGCTGACAACTACTGTGAATAAGCTCAAAGATTCAGATGATATTCCTAAATCAGTTTTAAATTCTTCAACACAGATATGCTTTCTACGAGAATTAACGAAGATATTTGTCTATCAGCTCTGATATGTCTAGCTTATTCACATTGTTTATATATTCCAATTGATTAGTGATTGGGTAGTAATGTTTATGTTTAAACAGATGTTATATAAGTCGCCTCATACATTGGACCAGTTAAAGAAACGAAGTGGCACTTTGGGTTATTGAAACTACACTGAAATTTTCTTCCTAATTGAGTAAGTTGGAAAAAAGATGGATGTAATTTTTAATTTTTTGAAATATAGACACATTAAACCCACCTAATTATTTTGCACAATCATATTTTCTGTACTTTAAAAAACTTATGTTTGCACAAAAAACTTACTTTAAAAAACTTATTGTTTCATAGTGATTTATTTGCTCCAGTCCGAATTTCCAGTGATCATGAAGTTTAAGTTTATTTCGGAACAACAAAGTTGATCAAGTCGATGCCACGTCAAAATCTAATATTATCATAGCGACAACTACAACTGTGAAGAAATTATGGTTAAGCATGATAGATCCTAAATAAATAACCAAGATATTTGCAGGGCATTCTCTATCATCAACCAATGCAACACAAGTTTTTATAGATTTACCTACTCCTGAAGCTACGATGTACAGAACAGGTCAAAGAAAATAAGCAATATCATTTTTTAAAAAAGTTTTATGATATGCAAATAAAAAAAAGACAATGTTGTGTGTGTGAATATTATTGTTCAAAGGACAGCGTTAGCAAATACATACAAAAAGAGAACCATCTAAAAGGGAAACTGAAGGAACAAATGCACTTCAATAGAAAAACTTTGGAATTTTATTTTTTTTGTCATGTTTGACTCATCAAACCAGGTATGCAGTTATCTGATCCTAATGGTTATTGAAAAATAAGGTTGCTACTACATCTCATGTAGTGAAGATAGCTGCAAGAAGTAACTTGACAAAAAATATATCTCATTCAGTTTGATAAGAAGGCTAATCCTAAAGCATATTATTTAATACTACATTCGATAGTAACATAAATTTTATAACATAGTGTCTAACCAATCGCATATAAAAAATTAAGAGTTCACCTCAGAAATTTAAGCTTGAGATTAGTACTGACTACTGATTCAACAACAAATGCAACCTGCGTACTTTTTGACATGGAAGCTCGGATGCTAACTAGCGAATCAGCAGATTTCATGATAGCCACAATCAACCAAGAAAGTATGTAGGTGCCAAAATCAATTCAGAAATTATGTGGAAAAAACTATTTTTCAATTCAGATTGACAGAATATAACTTCACAAGTTTTGGACCATAATATACTATTTCGAAGCTATATTCCACCTGACAAGGAGTCAACTACCTTTACTGGGACAGATATGAAGGTAACATTTAATTTTTAGTCCATATGAAGAATAAAGTGAGTATTCTCCATATGCTTAATACATTCACAGCTACATATCCATAGATTTTTGAAGCTTAGTATTTGCAGCTCCAAGAAATCCATGGATTTTCTTGAGAGCTCTTGCAAATAGGACAATAATATCATCAACAAATAGATCAACAACGGAGAACATAGTATTTGTCTTCTACCTTCAGCCTGATAGCCACAATGAAACGGCAAAGAAAATCCCTAAAAAACCAAATACCTTAAAGGATATAGTAAACTAATATTATTGCCTACAAAAAAAACACATTACAAGTTAACAGCTATAATCCTAGCCCGTGCAAGCGCACGGGTTGATGGGCTAGTAGAAAAGAAAAAGAAAACTAGACACAATGCGTGTTTCTAGTGTCGACCTATCACACTGTTGCTTTGCAGGAATAGATCAACTGTAGGACGGCACATGAACAAGACAAGAAATTTCATTTAGAAATTATAAAATGATCACCTATCACCACCAACCTCAAGATGGACAAGTGTAGCATCCTGTGAATCAAATATGAAGGGGCATTATTTCTCTTTTACATCCTTGTTCTTAATTTGTAGAGTGATTGATTCAAATGCAAATGATTTTTGCTTAAAGCTGCTAAAAGCTGCAGAATGGATGGTTTCCAGAGTAGTACTCATACTACTACTACTACTACGAATGAAATGAATCAGTGAATTCTGTAACCGAATGATTGATCGTCTCTTTTCTTGTTGTAATTCTTGCCATTCACCGTGCTTGCTACTTATCGTTTCCTCCAGAATTTTGACAATAATTTTTTTATACCGAAATTCGAAACACTGCCTGCAACGCCATCTGACCCTTCCTTATTCGGCCTGATCTGCTCCAGCTGCCGCAGCACCTCCCGAGCCTCGGGCCTCACCGACGGAGACGGGTCCACGCACTGCAGCGCCAGCTTCAGTGTGTTCGTGAGCTCGTCCATGAAGGTGCCCTTTGAAGCCTTCCACATGAGCTCAAAGTCGAACACCATTCTGGTACTCTCCTTGTTGACGATGGACGCCACCCACTGCGGAAGGTCCATGCCGTCAGTGCTGTCCGCGGCGGACTTGCCCGTCAGGAGCTCCAGGATGATGACGCCCAGGCTGTACACATCCGTCTTGGCGTTCGCCTCCTCCAGCTTCGACTGCTCCGGCGCGTGGTACCCCTGGGCGCTCCCGGCCGTAAGCATTTTGAAGTTGGCAGCGGCCATCATCAAACGGGACAGACCAAAGTCGGCGATCTTGGGGTTGCATTGCTCGTCTAGGAGGACGTTGTTGGCGGTAAGGTTGCCGTGGATGGTGCTCATGTCGTCTTGCAGGTACGCCAGTCCACGGGCCGTTCCCTTGGCGATAGTCATCCGTGTCGTCCAGTCCACCGCCATGTCAGGGGCACGGCCTGAATCAATGGCATTAGAAAGCATAGAGTGTCAGTACAGCTTCAGAGTTTCAGTTTCACAAGCGTCAGAATAAACTGTTCAGAATAAATGTGAACAATGAACGTTCAGTCGGGAACAGACCAGATCAGTTAACAAGACACGTGAAAAAGCTACGTTTGATTCAGCATTTGTGAAGCTACTTGAACAGCACTGTCTAATTCAGCATTTTTTAGGCCCAAAATGACATAGGAGTATTGCAACTTCAGAACTGTAGTTTCAGACTGTGATGTGCAGAGTTTCCGTTTAAAGGCTACTGGATTGGTCTCAAGTAATGACTATTACTGTAAAATCAAATAATGACTGAGTATTACTATTAAAACAAACATTTCTTGTCTACGAAATTCATCACTTGTTACGCCGATCACTTGTTACGAAACAAACATCCCAACCAAGTATTAGAAATCAAATCAAATTGAAAACAACTCAGGGAACTAAGAATGCTGGACAGAGAAAAAGACAGGGAACAAAGACATCTGACCATGAAGGAGGGCGGAGAGGCTGCACTCGGTGTAATCGAAGATAAGCAGCTTTTCTCCCTTGGGCTCTAGCTCCAGGTAGTAGGCCCTGAGCGCCAGAAGGTTGGGGTGCCGGATCTTGCCCAGCACCGTCGCCTCCGCCTCGAACTCCTTGAAGCCCTCGATCTCCGGCAGCCGCTTGACTGCCAACAGGCTGCCGTCCTTCAGCGTCACCTTGTACACAGACCCATACGTGCTCTCCCCTATTTTCTTCGCGGGCGCGCACCACAGGTCGTGCCCCGTGAATGCCAACAGCCCGTCGAAGTGCACCAGCTTGCTGGCCACGTCTCTGCGGGACTCCCCAACCGCCGTGCCAGACCCTGGCACCTCGTCGTCGCTACTAGTTGATTCGGGCTAAAATATACATAAGGGAGTAATTAACATCACATCCACACGTCACCTTCGGGTATATGAAAACTCCCCTACCATGCAACTGAGTTGTTGCAATTTTTGTCTTAATCAAAAAGCAGCGGCCACAAAGACAGGAACTTACCGAAGGCTTTTGCTCGGCATCCACCGTTTTGATCATTTCCTCCACTTCCTTGACTCCAAAGGCAGATGATTTGGAGGTCGATTCCTTGGTTGTTGGGCGCTGAATGTCATTAAATGTTATCCATGAGGTAATGAACATGTCGCCATTCGTGCGCTGCATCGCGGCAACATCCTCGTCGAGAGCCAACACAACCGACTGCGGGGCGCTGAACCCGTCATGTGAGCCTTTGATCTTCTTCCATGACTTCTGAAGATCTTCTAGGGTCTTTTCTTCTAAGGCCCGGTCTCTAAAAGTTTCCACAACAAGGTTCAGCAGCCGCCGACGAATGAGCTCTGCCGCCACTTCAGGGCAGACAGCCTCGTCCAGTGGGGTAGTCACCACCTTCGGCCGGAAGACGACCAATTCACTGTCGTTTAGCTGGATTTTATCCTCCCTGCGGATTTTAGGTTTCGTATAACTCCCACTGACGGTCATAAGATGGTTTTGCCGACCCTCCGGAACATTCAGGTAGATCATGAAGGTCTTCTGCTCGCCCACGCATAGATCCGGCACTTGTATGGTACCGCGCTTTCGTCCTTCTTCCAAGCTTTTGGACCACTCGATGGATGATATAGTGACACCATCAAGAGTGTGCAGCTTGACCTCTACGTCTGTGGCTGTGACAGACATGAGACGGTCAAGGGACTGCGCAATTGCATCCTTGATCTTCTCTAGGTCTTGGGTGACATAAGAGTAGACGCCCATGGTCGCCATGGCGATCCGAACCAAGCTATCAGGGTCATGGTCGGCACCCAAACCAAACGTGTCCACCGGGACATCTTCTCGGATCATTTCAGCTTCCAAGACTGATTCGTTTGCACCATCGGAGATGAAGATGACGCGGCCCACACGGTTCATTATTAATGCTCCTAGTCCACCGTGCCGCAGGATCTGTACATACATTTTGACACACGTATATATGGTGAGTTAACTATTTTGGGTGAAGCTAATAAATGTGGACCTATGCATAAACGAACAAACATAACTCCTTGCTCAGAGCAAGTATAATGGGTCCTAGCCAGCAGGCTAAATAGATGTCTATGTCACAAAAATTTTAAAGCGTTTCCAATGGTGGAGTCAGTTAAGAGCTAGCAATTACCTTTTAGAAAAAATTGATGAGAAGTGAGACTTATGGTTAAGTCTCTCATATTCTTAGAGACTAGCTATTGAGTAAGAGATAGCAAGCTTCTCTCTTTTCCTTTTCTTCAATAAACAATTTTAAGAAGCAGCTAAGAGTTAACTTTTAGAGACGCTCTTAGGTGAAAGAGTGAGAAGGGAGGGGAGAGGAGAGAGCCGGCGATTGTTTCGTCACCTGCCTGAGCAGCACACCCAAGAAAAGGTGCAAACTGGTGCATGCATCATGTGTTAAAATATTTAATTGAGGCCAACAGCAGCCGGCTCAATAGCTAGCAGCAGACTTTTTTATTATACCAGCGGGAGAGATAAAGTGACCTGGCAAGTCACTTCGCCAGCGGCGGGCGAAATTACTAGCCTTGCTCTCATAGTGCTCTGGAATGCATGCTGCAAAATAGATATACGCTACTACAAGAGGAGAAGGATTTCCCGACATTGCCATTATTAGTAGCCAACAGTGCTTAGTTAATTTAGCTAACTATTTAGCATAACTGTGGGAAATTAGTTTGTAGGTAGTAACATTGTTGGTATTTTTTTAATAACATTGTTGGTAATTTGTTAGAACTGTAGGCAAAGATGGGAATTTGCACAAAGAAACTGTCGGCCATTTGGGAAAATTTAATTATATGAGATGACTAACCGTTGGCCACTCGCACAGAACTATTAGGAAAAAGGTAATATCTTGTAGTGATATTTAAATTTTGAACGAAATATGTTCGGTGTCATACCTCCACTGCCTCATTCAGAGCCAGGCGTATATTGGTGCCTCCTCCAGGCACCAGCATGCAGACCTTGCATCTTGCTATCTCGCGATTAACGTCGGTCATAAAGCTAAGCTCCGTGAGGCGCTGCGTCTCATCGTTGAATGACACGACCGACAACCGATCATTCGGGCCAAGGGTGTTGATGACGAACATCATAGCTTGCTTCACAAAGTCCAACTTGTTTTCCTGCGACATGCTTGAACCGACGTGGAGCACCGCTACAAGGTCCAATCCTGCACGCGAGCTCTTTGTGCACCGCAGAGGCGCTGTCACTCGCACCAGTACAGGAAACTTGTTGGACCCCGTGGTTGACGAAATGGAATTGACTCTGGGCATTATTTCCAGCTTCACCTTCTCGTCACTACCAGTTGATTCAGTCTAAAATGCAAGGAGGAGCAATTAACATCACATCCACACGTCACATTCAAATAAGCTGATGCTCAAGATGACGAAACTGTTGTGCCAGTGTAAGTTTTACTTAGTTTCTATATACCAGCCTGATAGCTCAACATGGCTCTATCATAACTAATTATACTTCAATGTTGTATGAATCACACATATAGCAGTCCCTTCATATTGCTCATAATATCATGGCTAGGTTTTCATGCCATTAATGATAATGATGCAAAATTAGGATATGCAACATCAAACTAAATTGTAACTATCCTATCATGAAGTGTTTAAAGCAATGTAATGAACCAAACAAGAGCTATGGTGGCCGGTCAAAGCTGTCAGAAGGTACATGAAAACTAAATAAAAATTGTAAGTTTTAGACTGCAATAAAAATTCATGGATATAGGTAGTATATGAAAACACGGGTGGGTTGTTGTAATTTTCCCTTGATAAAAAAGCAGTGGCGAAAACATGACAGAAACTTACCAAGCGCTTTGGCTCTGCCAAACGCTTCGGCTCCGCGTCCCCCTTTATAAGCATCTCCTCCATTGCCTTGACTTGGAAGGCAGAGGATTTGGAGGGTGATTCCTTGGTGGTTGCCCGCTGGAATGAGTGAGCTGATAGCCATGACAACAAGAACATGAACGACTTGCCATCCCTACGCTGTATCTCAGCAAGATCCTCTTTGAGAGCCAATACCACTGACTCCGGGGTATTTTCCCCGTCTTCTGAGTTCATCAGCTCATTCCATGAGTCTCCAAAATATTTAAAGCTCAAGTGTCCCTTATAATTCATGGAGTTAAGCTGACGCCACAGCCGCCTACGAACGAGTTCTTTTGCCACGTCAGGGCGGACAGACTTGTCCGAGAGGTTAGCGCGCTCCGACCGCAGGACAACCAGTTCTCTGTCGTCTAGCTGGATTGGAGCCTCCTTGCTGATCTTGCAGTTCCAATAACTCCCGCTGATGTTCATAAGCCGGTTTTGTTCGCTCACTGGAACGTTCAGGTGCACAATGAAGTTCTTCTTCTCGCCGGCAAAGAGATCTGGCAGTTGTATCATAGCGGACCGATTGTCTGAGCTGATTTGCATTGGGTAGCTGCCAGACTCAATGGATGAAATATATACGCCATCGAGAGTCTGCAGGCTGACCTGTACATCCATAGCGGCTACAGACATGAGACCGCCAAGGAACTGTGCCAATGCATCCTTGATCTTCTCTAGGTCCTGGTAGACATAGGAGTACAGGCCCTTGGTGCGTTTGGCGATTTGACTCAAATCATCAAATTCATGCTCGATACCCAAACCAAACGTATCCACTGGGAATTCAGGGCAGATGTCGCTTAGTTTGAATGAGCAGTCTTTAGAATCGGAGAGTAAGATGATGCGGCCTAAACGGTTGCTTCTTTCCTCTGGTCCACGCTGCCCCAGGATCTGTACATGCACACATACATATGATGAGTTAATAATTCCGGGGAAGCTAGCAAAAGTAGACCTATGAATAAAGGACCCTGAAATCCTAACTCCTCATTTGTAGTGCACTGGAATGCATGCTGCAAAATCGAAATATTTAAGTTTTAACCAAATATGTTTACCTTAGCTGCCTCGTTCAGAGCGGGGCCCATATTGTTGCCTCCTCTAGGCATCAGCATGCCGACCTCGCGTCTCGCTCTCTTACGATTCACGTCGGTCATAACGCTGAGCTCCGTGAGGCACTGCATCTCGTCGTCGAATGACACAACCGATAGCCGGTCGTCCGGGCCGAGGTTGTCGATGACGAACATCATAGCCTCCTTCATGCTGTCCATCCTATTTTCGAGGAGCGTCATGCTTCTGCTGATTCCGAGCACGGCTACAAGGTCCAATCCTACACGAGAGCTCTCTGTGCATTTCCGAGGCGCCCTCACTCGCACTAGTACAGGGAAATCTTCGGCGCTCTTGGTCAACGGAATCCACTTAACTCTACCCATGATTTCCAGCTTCACCTTGTCGTAGGCCTAAAATGCATGGGGGAGTAATTAACATCAGATCCAGACATCTCATTCAAATAAGCAGATGCTCAAGATCACCAAAGTGCTGTGCCAGTATGGTCATCAATCAAGTCGTTCTGAAAACTGCCAAAAGGGAAAGTGAATTTTCGAAAGAAAAAAACTCGGTTATAATGAGAGCAAAGCCTAGAACTTTCCTTTTTCGCGAAAGGAACCTACTAATTAATGAAACTCAGGTTGACTCCAAGCTGGTTTTTATTCGTTTTAGGGTATCTTAGAATATGTATGTGGACATACTCAAAATGATAAATTGGTACATAGATATATCCAAGGTGGTTTTTAAAGTGGGAGTAACTACACTTGGGGGTAGATTTGGGAGTAGATTCATTACTTAATTAGCAACGACAAAATTACATCAGTTCACAATTCTGGGGTATATGTGCCATCCGTACTTACATTTGTTGTCGATGAAGTAAAGAGGTCGGATTTCATAAAATCATATACACGTTCCATTTCAGCAAGTCTCTCAATTATGTGCCGTGTATCTGGCCTTTTGTCTGGGTTAAAGTCAGTGCACTGGATTGCTATCTCAACGCATTCCCGTACAGGTTCCAATCGTGTGTCTTCCAGCGACATTTCGAGCCTAGTACTCCAACTTCCAAGGACCTAACAAATGGGAATCAAGAGTTAAGGGTTTATCCAAGAACTTGACAACTGAAGTATGTAGTGCATCAGTCGTAAACAAAAAAAGGAAATATGTAGTGCATGTAATCAACAAAAAGAATATTTGAGTTGCATCTCCACATTCGACAAAATAAAGAAGAAAATATCTTTAATACCATACTAGCAATTTGTGTGACTCAACCCCTGTTTTAGGCTGCTACGCCTTCTAAGAGTAGGAGTGTCCTGCTGTTTGAGGGTTTAATATTTTGCAATAATTTGTTTTTTTTACTTCTTTTATATATATAAAAAAAATCGCACTTCTAGATCTAGTATACTTCCTAGCACGATTACGTACCCTTCAAGCCCAAGCTGAAGTATGCAAATTTAAAAATGCTAATGCAGCGTAATGAAAACCTTCAATTTGATATAAATACAAACATAATTTAAATCATAAATTTTCTAAAAAAACTAACATTGTATACTAGTATAGGATTAAAGTAACCCTATTGCGTGTCCTAAAGAATTTTTAATACCTAATCACAAAAAAAATGAATTTTTAATACCAAGCATCAAATCCTTACATTATCAATCAGAGGATATCCCTTGTGTCCTGTCATTATCTCTATTATTATAATGCCAAGACTGTATATGTCTGACTTGAATGTGATTAGTCCACCATAGGATTCTGGTGCCATATATCCCCTGCATGAAAAAATTTCTTGTCTTAAAGACTTAAGAGCAAAATGACTGCATCATAATTCTTATCCCCCCCCCCCCCCCCCCCCCCAAAAAAAAAAAAGATGCTTTCAAAGTATAGTTAGCGAGCTTACACTGTCCCAAGCACATTTGACGTCATAGTTCCGGTTTTCTTATCATCAAAGCACCTTGACAGGCCAAAATCAGCAATTTTAGGCACCATGTAATGACCCAGCAGTATATTTTCAGGTTTGAGATCTAAATGAACAATTTTCTGCTGATGAAGATAATGCAAACCCTCACAGATTCCCTTAATTATCTGATAGCGTGTCACCCAATCAAGTCCTTGGGCTGCATCTGCAAAGGGGGGAACAGATTCAACTACTTTTATTCTTTTCCTTTTGTGTGTGCGTTGGGGAGCTATAAACTGCGCTAAATCAGGGCTTTTGATTTTCCGTTCAGATAAGATGAAAAGAAAGTTACCACTGATATAATTATCAAGACTCCCTTGTGGCAGATATTCAAAACACAGAAACCTGTGTCGTTCCTCTGCCATGACATTCCTCCCGTCAAACTTGTGCACTATCCCATGTGTATCAGAACAGTATCCCAAGAATCTTACTATATTTTTATGCTGCACCCTCAGCATATTATCGACCTCTTGCTGGAATTTCGCATCATCCACATCAAGCGTTTGTTTCAGCTTCTTCACAGCAACTGTACCATTTTGAAGTAGACCCTACATTCACAATATTTTCTTGTGGGCGTCAAACATTTAGATCAAATGGGAGCTCGACTGAAAGTAGTTGAAAGCGCTTATACCTTGTAAACAACCGCAAACCCACCAGTGCCAATTTCCATATCATCAGAGAAATTATTGGTGATGGATTCTAGTAATGGTAATCGCAGATTTTTTGGCTCTGCTGCTTCATCCATTAGCATGCGCTCCAAGGGATTACACACAGAGGCTTCAGGGTGCATTTGCAGCCGCCTCTAATGCTATAACTGTACCAATCAAACAAGAAGCAGAACTGAGCACGGGGATGGGGTTGATGAGGTTAATTAATCAGAAAAGATAAAGTAAAAGAACTTAATTTGGTTGCAAGTAAGATGACTTAATCTCTAGAACAAACAGTCTAAAAAAACAAAGAATACTGTATAATGCTTTAACATTTTTAGAGCTGGCCAGGACGAATAAAAAATTAAATCATAGTCCGAATCCATCATATGGATTGTTGTTCCTTCCTACTCCATGTTAGGTGGTGGTCACTAAACCAACGTCAACTTTGCTCATTCTTGGTCTATGGTTGCGAGATTCACTTTTTTGATGTTTTTTGCAAATATACGGGGGATTTTATGGTAGCTTAGAAACACTATGGACCGTCTATTTAAACTAGATGGAAGAGCTAGGTCATTTCTGTTTTTGGAAAAACCTCATGGTTGTTGGCCGATTATATTCCAAAGTTAGATACGATTTTCTTCCTTGAAAAAAAAACGTGGCATGGTTTTGATCCTAGGAAAAAAAAGTGACATGCATGATTTTGTCCGTAGAAAAAGAGCATGTTACACATAGTTTGGAACGATCATACTTTATCGCAACAGGATCTTGGAGACAAAAAAAATGTGACATAACTGACATGCACGTGCGCATGCATATAGCGGCCAAAGTTTGATGTTTGTACCAGGTTTGTGAGTTGAACGTCTACATTGGCCCGCCGTAGACATCAAGTAGCTCATCTTTTCATGAATTCGTGAATGTAATACTCTGTCACAGTGTCACGTGAGAGATGGAGTAGCGTGCACGAGTGGAAGAATCGGATGGATCGGTGGAGCGGGTGCGTGCGGAAGAGTTGGAGAAATCCCTGCGGGAGCGGACGAATAGGAGGAAAACAGATTTTCTTCGGGTAAAAATCGCCTGGTTCCTGCTCTAAATTCTTTTTCTTTTTCGTTTTTATTTCATACATCAACGGCTCAGATTTCATTTGACCTTTTACCTCTTAAGAGGTCAAAAGGGTACGGTAACAAGGCTCTTATAAAAAATAACCATATTTGACGACGAAAAGGAGCCGCCACGTTCGCTCTCAAGATTTAGAAATTCCCACGTTAATTCAAAAAAATAAGAAGAGAAAATTACCCACCATTGCCATTAGAAAAAAATTAGTCGCAAAACCCCTTATAAATATTTATAAAATATCTAAATTCGGAATAATAAAAAAGCAAAAAATACCCCTCACACTTATTTCTAAATTACCCACCATGCCATTATAAGTCCAAAAAATAGCTAAATTCGAAATTATAAAAAATAACCAAAAACACCCCTCACACTTATTTCTAAATTACCCACCATGCCATTATAAGTAAAAAATAGCTAAATTCGGAATAATTAAAAAATAACCAAAAATACCTTTCACACCTATTTCTAAATTATCCATCATGCCATTATAAGCAAAAAAAAAACTAAATTTGGATTATAAAAATAACTAATAAATCCCTAATTCTTATTCCTAATTTACCAACTATACCATTATGAGTCCTAAATAGCTAAATTGGGAATAATAAAAATATCCAAAATACACTTAATTTCTATTTCAAAATATATCGTTATAAAAATACACCGCCATATGTCTAGCTAGCATGATACATTCTCTTATTTTTAGCATGACATGTTTTCTTCAAAAGATTGATTTGTAGCATGACACGTTTTTTTTTCCTACCGTGATATATGTTAGTTGTTTAGCATCACACGTTTGAATCGTCCTCACTTCTAGAACCAAATCAAATACAATGGGTTAACTAAAACACAATTCAAGATAAACGATGACTCATCTCACACTAAAATTAAGGGATGGTGGAAAATTTTCCAATCTATTTCTACTATTTTATAAATATACAGTATAAAATAAATAGAGTAAAATGCATCCCAGGTCCTTCAACTATTTCAGGATTCTCATATGGGTCCATGAACTTTTAAAACGAATATTTGGGTTCTTAAACTATTTTAGGGTTCTCATCTAGGTTCATAAACTCTTAAAATGACAATTTAAGTCTCAAAACTATTTAAAGATTCTCATTTAGGTCCATTAGGTCCATAACCACTCAAAATAAAATTTGGTTCTCTAATCTTGTTTGGTGCTTAAACAACCATTCAAAATATGGCTTGCGTTTGAATCATAATGACATCATGTGCAACGTTTGAATTTTCGTTGCTACCGGTAATACTGGAACAACCGAAATGTCTGGTTTTCCAGAAAACCGGTCCGGATAAAGAACAAAATCCAAATTCCAAACTTTGGATCAAAAAATAAAAAATGGTCAAAATGTCTGGAAAACCGGACCAAATTTTTGAAAAACCAGTTAGAGATGAATAATAGAAAAAAGTGCAGACAATAAAAAAAATTTCATTTTTTTTCAAAACTAAAACAAAACTGAAAAACAGTGTAAACCAGACGGAACGGTTTTTTTCTGAAAACCGACTGGTTTCCCGCGTAGAAAATGGGGCTATCAAGCACCTGACCAAAATCTTCATTTTGAGAGTTTTTTATCCCAGATAAAAACACCAAAATTATTTAGAGACCTTAATCTTCATTTTGAAAGTTTTTGAACCCCGATAAGAACACCAAAATTGTCATTTTAAGAGTTTATGGACCTAGATGAAAATTTTGAAATAGTTTAGGGACCCAAATCTTTGTTTTAAGGGTTTATGGATCCAGATGAGAATCCTGAAAAGTTTAAGGACCTAGAATGCACTTTACTCAAATAAGAAATAATGATAAACTATGTTAATTTTTGCAATTATATAAAAAATTTAAATAGTATAGTAAGTCTAGCCGCGCAAATACGCCTGCAGCCATACTAGTTACTCCATAGATGGCAGTAGGGATGGATCAGATGATTTAAATGCACATAGAAAAAGGACCAGATGGTATGATTGGGAAACATATGCTTGCAGGATGGATTGGCACGAAAGGCAAATCCATTCGATACTTAAGCATCGATCAGCAAGCAGGTTGTCCGAGCTAAAAGAAGGTCGTACGTTGGCTTCCATGGAAAGATTGGCAAAATCGATCACTTACCTGGAAGAATACTGAGGCCTGCGCGCTGCAGGCTGCTAGCCGCTGTAGCTGCCTTCAAAGGACGGAGGTCCCCTTCGTCGTTGACGAAACAATTAGCAAGATCAAGGAGCCCCAATTTGTAAGCAGGTTGGACTTTGCCCAGCTAGAGTCTGTAGATTGGTTTAATAGCTTTGTTCAGCTGCAGATCTCACGCTATAAACCAGAATATATTACACGGCTCGCCAAAACCGTGGAGGATAATTTAGTGGAGGAGTTAGCAAAACTTTGAATATTGGTTTTGTCTAATAATATAAAGATTCTATTCAAGCTAAGGGTTCACATGATGGCCATTAATTTGCATTCAGAACGGATCTGGGCGTCTACAAGAAAAAAATAATAATGAATATTGAGTTTGCAGAAGCTTGTTTGATTGTTTCGCACATGGGTCCTGCGATCAAGTTCATGTCTAATGTCTTGGAGTGCGGCCTCGTTGACTGGAAAAAAATTCTATGCGGACGGTACACACACAAGCGGCTGTCCGGATCAGCTCCCGGAATCCCGATGTGACGATGTCTGCCATCCGGCACGTCTCTCTTCAGCGCAGAGCTCGGCTCCGGCACGTCTCTCTTCAGCGCTCGGCTCCCAACAACGGCCATGGCTCGGCTCCAAGAGAACGAAGGGCGAGCCTCAGACGTCCTAGGGTCGGCCACCGCCGCAGCTTCCACCTTCCTGTCCGTCTGCACCTCCGCCTCCCTCATCCACCTCATCCATGGAACGACCACATCGGCAGACACGACGTTGTTCGCCTCGACGTCGGGCTCCCGGGCGCTGTGCAACGCGCTAATCACCCACGCTGCAGTGCCTTGTGGAAGAGAGTGCGCCCGCATCTCTGGGTTGCAGCAACGAGTATGCAATTGAGCATGTACAAGCTTTTCCTTAACCGTGTTAAAAAGCAACGCAAAATATATAATAAACAGAGACATATATCCAAGCAAACAACCGCACCACTAGCGAAACTTATCTAAGTCAGTGTCACAATAAGCATTGAACAAATAGCAACTGTAATATGAAGAGGATAAATTCATCGCAAAAAAAAAAAAAAAAAATTGGATAAATAGTCTGTGACGAGCATTGGAAACATCGATCAGGTGATTTAATTGTGTGTATATACGCACTCGTATGGAACAAGGTTACCGGCTGGTGATCTAAGCAGATTTGATATGAAATAACACACGCCCATGTATCAGAACGTGGGGTGGCTCTCAGGAAACACAGATCCATCAGATTCTTGGCATTGATGGACCAGCAGGTTCATAGTAAAAGCAGGACACTAACCTTAATGGAGAGCACAAGTTGGGGAAATGGATGGACACTAACCTAAAAGATGAGGCTGCGATCTTCTTGCCTTGGTCGATCGTAGATGCAGTGATTAGTGTGAAGGAGCTGGCACTGCTAATAAGCAGATTAGTCTTTCGCTACCCTGAGATTGACGACCGAGCCCTGTAGTTAATTGATGAGGCGAAGATCTCATGAAACCAGATTGCGAAATCGACAACTAACCTGGAATAAGACGAAGGCCTGCACGCAGAAGGCTGCAACCTGCTGCAGCTGACTTCCATACATGTGACAAGTGAGAAAACGGAGCTCCAGTTTATAAGCAGATTGGGCTTTGGCTAGCTGGAGTCTGGGAATAAATCTTTTTTTTTTCTACAAAACACAGTACTCCCTCCGTCCACAAATATAGTGGCATTCTAGTTTTGTCCTAAGTCAAAGTTACTAGATTCATCATGAAATGGACTTTGATACTATATAACTCTTTTAGTTTGAAACGACTTATATTTATAAATATTGTTGGTCCAAGTTAGAAAATTTTGACTTAGGAAAAACTAGAATGACACTATATTTGTGGATAAAGGGAGTACATACTTAGACGTTCATAAACATGCATGCACATTCACCGTTATGTACACGCACACGCAAACTTTACCTATACGGACACCACCGAAAGACTAGGCCGGCTAATCTTAAGACTACGCCACAGGGGTCTAGCTGTCGATGGGGATATCGCCTCCCACTAAAAGAATAATTAGCCATAATACGAACATCGTGCCGAGTCTAAGACTTGAACCGGGTGGGCAGAAGGGAATCTAATTAACCATCAGCTTCACATTAACTGCAGATCTCACACTATAAAACCAGATTATATCACATGGTTAATTTAGTCGAGTAGGCAGCAAGACTTGACATATTCCTTATGTCTAATAATATAAAGATTCGATACAAGGTAGCATCCCAGCATTCACATGATGGCCATGAATATGCATCCACAATGGATCTGGGCTTCCTACCAAGAAAAAAGAAAGGAATACATATTGGGTTATACAGAAGTTTGTTTAGAATAGAATTTTTTATTTTTAACTGAGTTGTTTGTTTATTTTTAATTTACAACCAGGGCTTACCTAATGGCACTTTAGATGGATGGCATAGTTTATGTTGATTGCATAGTTTTTGTTGGATATGGTTAAGTTGATTTCATCTTTCATGAAAATTAGTGTTAACATTGGGTATTTTGGGTACTACCGAAGACGGAACTGAAATTTAGATCTAAAGTTGTGGGATATCCAAATTTTTATTGTCATTTCGGGTAACAATTATAGGTAACCAAAAATTGAAAAAACCAGACTGAAATATCGGGTATGACACAAGGAACTACTTATTCTGACCAAGGAGAGCAGACCATTCTACAGGGTGGCCGATCCATCCAAGGTGAATAAGCCGATCGCGCCTCTTGAGCTACTCAATTCTCTCTTCAAGATCTTAGTAATCTCCATCTAGCACCTAGGTATTTTCTCTTCTTGCCCATATGGGAGTGGAAGGTTCAGTGTAAGCGGAAGGTAGACTAGAAGATGCCCAGCGGCGGAGCCAGGGGGGGAGGGGGGTGCCGGCAGGGGACATGCCTCCCCACCCCCCTGATTTGTGTAAACTTGCAGCAGGTACTTGTTCTAATACTAGTTAAGCTAAGCAAGTTGGAAGAAGAGATTAGCTGCAAAGACAAACGATAGCTCTGGCCGGGTACTAGTTAAGCTGATAATAATTGACAAGTTCCTTCCATGGCTATTTCTACACAGCTCTACAGAGAACTAATTCAATCCAAGAGCTGTAACAACTCTAGTTTATTCTTCTAAGAGAAACCATATGGCAAGTTCATACTGTGGTAATACAGCCAGCCAAGGAGAACCTCTCTCGCTCCAACGCCTTCTTCGTCAGTGCAAGGATGAAACCTACCTGTGGCGATGCCGCCTCCCCCGAGATGATGCTTCTCTCTCGGACGCCTGGTGTTCTTTATTTTCTTCAATTATGTAGCCATACAGAACCTCTCTCATATACTGTAAAATGCTGTAAGCCTTTATGGGCCATTTCTGAGCCACCATTTTAATTAATGGAAAAATCAGGTAAGGAAGCCCCCCCCCCCCCCCCCCCCCCCCGGTTGACCAGTCAAAAAAATAATACAGCCAGCCAAGAAAAAAACTTCTTGCTAAGATTTAATCTAGTAATATCGCAGCGATATATGGCTACATATATACCATAATATGAAAAATTCCTAAAGGAAAAAAAAAGTAAGACTAGAAACATTGCTTTCAAGAAAATGTAAATTTTGTGGTGAACTAAACATATCTTTCCTATGCATAGATCTTGGCTCCGCCACTGCGAACGCCCACACCTAGCGCCGGCAGCCACCAGTTCAAGCTGCATGAATTCTCGTACCTCATTTCAAACCAATATGGGAAGCAAAGATCCCATTGAAAATTAAGAATTTCATGTGGCTGGTTTATCCTAGCGCAATCCCAACGAAAGGCAACATGAAAAGGAAAAAATGGCATGGAAATTCAAAATGCGCCTTCTGTAACAATGAAGAAACCAATGAGCATTTATTCTTTAAATGTGAGGTGAGTAAGTATATTTGGAGTCTGGTTGCCTTTGGTAGTAGGGGCCAATTGTAGAGCAGAATCTATTGAACAATATTTCACATGGGTACAGCATTTTCTGTCGAATGGCAAAAGGTTACACATGGTAGGACTGGCCAGCATTTTCTGGGCAATTTGGAATTTGAGGAACAGAGTCTGTTTTGATAAAAAATACGTTCGATCTCCTACTGAGATTGTATGCCACGCCTGTTCATTTCTGAAATATTAGGCAGGTCTCCAAGGAAGCAAGGATAAGGAAGATCTGGAAGCAGGAGCGGAGGTGCTGCAACAAGCAGCAGTCTCTCATCATCCGAGGCGAGACCCAGTCCAAGTTGAGCATGGGGCAAGAGCGATCTCAAGTTGATCGGAAAGAACATTTCTGGAAGGCGCATCACAATCATGGTGGCCAAGTATGAAGATCCTACGTTTTGGCGCTGGTGGACTAGGCCAATCTGGCCAGACACTTAATGTTGCTCGTACAGCCCTTGGTGCTGTGGTGATTTTGGATGTAATGCCGTGCAACTTAGTTTGTTTTTACGCTTTATTAGTAGTGGAACTCAATAGCATTTACTTTCTGCATGAACTTGGTTTGGACTGCATGTAATTTCGTTGTGTAAGTAATAAAATTCCAGGGGTTGCCCCTGTTGTGCAAAAATTTGCTGTTTTTTAGTTTGTCCGCATTGGATTCAGCCAAGAAGCAGCAAAGTAATATTTGACAAGCGGAAAATGTTCACATGGGAATATATGACCATCAAATGAGATAATACGTCAAACAACACACTAGTTCAACACTCGAAGGAAAGAGTACACCCAATATGCTCATTGCTACCATAACCGGCACTGCATGCAAAACAAGTTCCATCACTTCTCTGATTGTAACCTCGCGGCTTCCTCTCGTGATGTAAAAGAGGAGGCAGAATCAGCTGTCTTTGTTGGGCCATCAACTGAGAACACATATGTAGTCAGACTTGCAACCCACCTCAAAGTTCGCTAATAATTCCCCACAGAAAAATGCCAAAAAAAATATCTTAAGTCACAAAGCAACATATTAAAAAGCTAAAAGCAAAATTCAGTGTCCAAACCGACACACAAATAAGAAACAATTTTACCTTAATTATTAGTTTTATGAACAATTAACGTGGAAGAACAAAGATTCACCACATAAATATACATTGCTGTCAAGATGAATTATCACATAATTAATACTCCTTTTACTGTATACCCCACCATACCACCGCTTATTACATTTTACACCGCCATCACACACGTATAAGAGCAGAGCAAAACAGAGCATGGCGGCTGCACTACACCTCAACCTACCTCACCGGAGCAGAGCAAAAGTGGAAAACAGAGCACGGCGCTGCCACACTACACCTCGACATGGCAGTAGGTTGCCGTCTGAAACTTAAGCCCGCTGGCGCCTGTGACGAAGATGTGGTACTGTCCGGATATCCAGCTGCCGACCTTCCACCGGACGCGGCCGTCGATCTTGACCTCCATGATCAGGTACCCGTTGGCGACGTCCTTGCCGAGCGCGTCGGCGAGGTACGGCGCGAACGGCACGTTGGGGCCGGACAGCACCGGCGACCAGACGTTGACGTCACCGTGGCCCTGGTACACCGGCGGCCGCGACGCGCCAAGCGTCACCTGCTGGTACTTGTACGACGCGTACACGTCCAGGCGGTCGTAGTACACGCCGACGCGGCTATTGGGGTTGCGGGAGGCGATGGTCACCTGCAGCGCCGTGGAGAGGACGCCGGAGACGTTGGCGAGGTCCAGCTGCTTGAGAGTGGCGTCCTGGAGGAGGTAGCAGCAGCAGCAGGGGTGCGCGCCCGACGCGGTGACCGTCATCAAGATGTGCGCGCGCGCCGGCCGAAAGGACCTCCCCCCGCGCGTGCTCCAGCGCATGCTCGTCGCCGCCTACGTCGGATTCGGCGACATCGCCTGTCGCCACCGCGGAGACCATCGTGCAGGCCATGCGGGACCGCCGCACGTACATCTCCTCCCCCCTGCTCCTCCTCCTCAGAGATGCCCGGCGGGCACCACCCAAGCAAGTGTCGACCAGAGTGCTGCTCTGCTCGACGCCGGTGTACTGCAGCACCAAAAAAAAAAAAGGCATACAAAGCTGCCTTTCTAGTGCCCACCTATCAAACTCTTTGCATTGCAGGAACAGATCAACTGTAGGACAGCACACGAACAAGACAAGAAATTTCATTCAGAAACTATGAAAGGATCACCTATCACCATCCTCAAGATGGACAATTGTAGCATCCTGTGTTTCAAATAGGAAGGAGCATTACTTCTCTTTTACATCCTTGTTCGTAATTTGTAGTGTGATAGATCCAGTGCAGAAATGGATGGTTTCACCCCCAAAAAAAAAGCCGCAGAAATGGATGGTTTCGAGAGTACTACTGGCACTACTACAATTGCGATGAATCAGAGAATTTTCTAACCGAAGGATCAAGCGCCTCTTTCCTTGCTATAATTCTTGCCATTCGCCCCGCGTGCTACTCCTTGTCTCCTCCTGCCGGAAGTGGCATGTGCCCTTCCTCACTTGGCCCGACGCCACCATCCGACCCTGGACTGATCTGCTCCAGCCGCCGCAGCACCTCCCGAGCCTTGGGCCTCACCGACGGAGACGGGTCCACGCACTGCAGCGCCAGCTTGAGTGTGTCCATGAGCTCTTCGTTGACAATGTCAGTGGCGATGTACTGCAGCATCAGGTCGAACACCTCGTTGGTCCTCTCCTCCTTGACTTTGCACTCCACCCACTGCGGAAGGTCCATGCTGTTGGTTCTGACCTCGGGGGACTTGCCCGTCAGGAGCCCCAGGATGATGACGCCCAGGCTGTACACGTCCGTCTTCGTGTTCACCACCTCCACCTTGGACAGCTCCGGCGCGCGGTACCCCATCTTGCCCATGTCCACCAGTAATTTGGAGTTGTTGTCGGCGTTCATCAGGCGGGACAACTCGAAGTCGGCGATCTTGGGGTTGAACTGCTTGTCCAGGATGATAACCCTGGCTGTCAGGTAGACGTGGATGATGCTCATTTCGTCGTGGAGGTACGCCAGTCCACGGGCTGTTCCCTTGGCGATCATCATCCGTGTCGCCCAGTCCATAATGAGACCACCTGGATAAATGGCATCGGCAGCACAACGTGTCAGTACAGCTACAGAGTTTCAATTTCACAATCATCAAAGTAAACAATTCAGAATAAATGTGAACAATGAACAATCAGTCGGGAACAGATCAGTTAACAAGAATTTGAAGCTGCATTTGATTAAGCATTTGTCTTTACTTGGACAGAACTATCTAATTAAGCATTTGTGAAACTGAAACTCAATCAAAGGCAGAAATACCATATTAAAAATCGCTGGAAAATTTAGCTAAACCATAAGCTATGTTGATCTCTTAACAAAGTATTAGAAATTTAATTCAATTCAAAACAATTCACGAACTAAGAATGCTAAACAGCGCAACGGACGACAAAATATCTGACCACTCAGGTAGCAGGAGAGGCTGCCCTTGGGCATGTAGTCCAAGACGAGCATTATGCATCTGTTGGGCGCCATGTAGTAGGCCCTGAGCGCCAGAAGGTTGGGGTGCCGGATCTTGTCCAGCACCTCCGCCTCCGCCTTGAACTCGTTGTGGCCCTTCATGTTCTCGCTCATCAGAAACTTGAGTTTCATCTCGCTGCCATCCTTCAGTAACGCCTTGAACGCTGTGTCAACCCTGCCCTTACCTAAGATCGCCCTCGGCGCGTATAGCAGGTCGTCCGCCGTGCATGCCAACGGCTCGACGAAATACACCAGCTTCCATATCTGCTCCAACTGCTGCAGCACCTCCCGAGCCTTAGGCCTCACCGACGGAGATAAGTGCACACATTGGAGCGCCAGATTGAGCGTGTCAATGAGCTCGTCCCAGACACTGCCTGCTGCAGCGTCCCGCATGAGCTTACGGTCGAACACCTCGCTGGTCCTCTCCTCCTTGATGATGGACGCCACCCACTGCTGAAGGTCCATGCCATCGGTGCTGTTCATGGGGCACTTTGTCGTACCCCATTTCTGGAGCACTCTGTGCAACATGTATCTGTCCCTGGATCAGTAGCTGATACGCACAGGAACACAGATATGGTAATCAAAAGCATACTTCGAATAGGTAAATAGATATAGTACCTGATATATTGAGCCTTTAGTGGCGGTACGACCAGGATGCAGAAGTATCCAAGTCCTTCCGTCAAATAAAGGCGAAGCAATCACATACAGACAGCGGAAAGCACGACCCAAGCCACAGGCAGACTTGAGAAGCAAAACCGAAAATCAAAGCGTCGTCGTCTCCTACGAAGACTTCTCCTACTAAAAACATCAATCGCAAACGCGTGAGTACATAAGGTACTCAGCAAACCCTAACACAAGGGGTAAATATATGCAAGGGTATAAACAAGGATGAGGCTGAGATTTAATATATCGGCGGAAAACCAATTTTGTGCAAGGGTTGTTTTTTGTAAACAAAACAGTTTGCAAACTACAGTCAGGTATGTCTTTAGATATAGTGGGGTTGGTTGGCCCTGGGGGAGATGCAATCCATCCCGCCAGTTTCCAAATTTTAATGCTGGCAGGAAACCAGCGCACGGCTCCACGCCGGTGTTTTCCAAAAACACGCCAAGGATAACTCACACAGGAAAGACTAATCATTGTGTGGCCATAGCTTTCGCGTTGTCCAATACCGTGGAACACGGCTATCCGGATAGATTCTTATCCTCTGCAGAGGTTGTACACTTTCCCCACAAGGTACCCAGTCCTCCCCATGGCCAATGGCTTGGACTGGATACTAATGGTTCCGTACCTACTTGGCGTCACCACGGCACCACCACGGAAAATCTGCAACCAGGGGCTTCCATCATCATATAATAGAATGGCCACAGGCCAGAATTGTCTCCACATGCCGGACACGACGCCAACCTCGTCGAGCCTTCTCCTGGCTTCCGTTTGCCACTCCAGCCTCCTGGGGGGTACCGGGTGAACGCTATAGT
Organism: Eragrostis curvula; assembly: GCA_007726485.1. Taxonomy (NCBI): domain Eukaryota; kingdom Viridiplantae; phylum Streptophyta; class Magnoliopsida; order Poales; family Poaceae; genus Eragrostis; species Eragrostis curvula. The sequence continues at coordinate 50,721,604 of CM017440.1, read as the reverse complement.
AGGGTGTGGTTCCAAACCTTTCCCATACAAGGCTTGTGGTTGTACGGGAGGTGCTAGGCCAGGCGGCACATGAACCGGTCCTTATACGACCGAATCAGGCATCTTCAATAGCCAATCCTCACGAGGAAGGGCGTCCCAGAGATAGCCTCCCCACTGAGGACTACTTCGCCTGATCCCGCCAAAACATTCCCCACTATGGGTTGCACTTTATCACCAAACTCACCCATTTTCACATTTACTCCCACCACCAATCACTCACACATTTTAACACAAAAGCATGTGAGCAAGATTAATTAAGTATACGATGTAGCAGGTCCTAAGCAGCATTTTGATCCTTCACATCATTAAAGAATTAATGATGTGGGTTCCTAGGTTTAACAAGGATTCAGGGTAAGCAGAAACAAGGCATGACAATCAACAAGTACTTAGGACATTCTAAGTATGTAAATCACTTTTAAATACCATGCATACTTTATTTGAAAGCAGGCTCTAAGTGGGTTTTCTTTGCAATCATAGGATCAATATGATCAAAGGGGAGTTAGGGCTTGCCTGATATTCGCTTTCCTAATATTTAAGTTCTGGGTCTTCAGTCTTTTCTGTCGTAGTTGGTGCCTTCGAGTCCTTTCTTGAAACTCGTATCTTTCGACGGGTCTCGATATAAGATTCCTCGATGAGTGCTTGGATTCTGGCTCTTCCTCGATTCTCGCGTAATCTAACGCATAGAAATACTACGCATAAATAAACTACCGCAAAAGAAAATAATAAGCGAGAAGAGCCGAATAAGATCCAATTAACTCCAATTAAAACCGATAGACAGCAAATGAAGAACAAAAGACTGAAGACACAGATGATGCATTCCGTTTTACTTTAACGAGATTTTGTTACCTTAAAAAGGCCATTAGAGGTGATGCATCGTACTCTATGGCTTTTGGTGTAATGAGAGATGCTAAACACGAAGAGAAGAGCATGAATGCATGAAGTGATGGTGACAGCGGGTGTACGTGTTCTTCGTACATGCGTGGCACTAGCCTTCATACAGGTAGTAACCTGTATAAGTGTTCATGCAACACGTGTACGAAGTGCAAGGTGTGTCAGCTTAGGGCTCCTATACCTTATATCGTTAACTAATGATGATTTAGCTATTAATTACTTACTAGATTGATTAATTACTAAGACTAAGTTATTATTGATTGGTTGTCATGCGTCGGACGCACGACGATGGTACGTGCACGTGAGCATGTATGATATGCATGCACGACTGCAGATAAAATACCAAGAGCAAATAAAGACAACTGACAATTAAGATAACCACGAATGAATAACTCCAATAAGATCCAATAAAAAGAGCACTTGTAACAGAAGACGACGAAATGATAAGGTTTGTTAGGATTTGGCGAGGGCTTTGGAATAGGTGTTGCAGGCATTGTTGGGTTAAGTTTGATTGAGCGATGATTGATCAAGGCTGGGTTTGGAGTTGAGTTCGTGATAGAAGGAGGTTATTAGATTTTGAAGTGAAACGACATAAAAGATATATCGTTAAATTTAATGCTAGCGAGCGAATGTGTGGCTGTGCAATACAAGGATGAAGCGGCGTGTATGCTGTGATGTGGACGGTATTAGATAACTAGTATCATAGGATTTGTTTGGTTTAGGCACAGTAATTGCGACGTGCGAGACATCGCATAACTGTCGGGAAAAGATATAATAGTGAGAGGGTTTTGGGTTATTGATGGTATCTAGGTCAAAGATGGTGCTCCAATAATAGTACCATGAGGTACTACGCGTTTCTACGAACGCGTGGGCGCAAGAATTGCCCAAAACGGAGCTATGGTTGAAAAGATATGGGTATTTGAAGCTCTGGGGGCTTATCTGTAATTACAGAGGACTTTTCTGTAATTACAGAGAAGTTCTAGGGACCTATCTGTAATTAAAGAATAGGTTAGGGACCTTGGTGTAAAAAGATAGGGGCTAAAACATAATTACAAAAAAGTTTATGTACTTTTCTGTAAAAAGTCAGGGCTTAAACATGATTATTTAAAAGGTCAGGGGCTTATCTGCAAAATGTACAGGGCCCGGGATTTTCAGGGTTTTAGGAATTATTTTTGTATTGGAAATTATTTATTGCGTGGTGCTGACGCAATAAAATGATAATCGATTTAATTAAAATCAAAAACCCTGTGGACTGGGTCCACGGGGCCCATAGACCGGAGATGGGCGGCGTTCCTCCGGTCCACAGTGGACCGAGGCAGGGCACGCGGCGGCGACTCACCGGAATCCTCGCCGCCGGTGGCTAGGGTGGACGGTGGGTTGCGGGAAGTCGTCGCGGAGGACGAGCACGCGAAGGCGGAGCGGCGGGTGGCACACGTCGACGACGGGGATGGCTGGCGGGGCAGCCCGAGCTCACCGGAGCTCGACGGTGCGACGGCGTGCTACGGGAAAAGGGCAGGGAGTGGTTCACGACGGCATTTGTGGGTGCGGGGAGGTGTGCGCGTGCACGGGAAGAGTGAGGCGCGCGCAGCTTGACCCGGCGCGGCCGGGAACTCGGACGACGACGAGAGGGGCCATGCGCGGCGGCGGCGGCTCGGTGCGGGTGCTTACGTGAGAGAAGAGGGAGGAAAAGAAGAGACGCGGAGGAGAGAGAAGACTGCAATGAAGCTCACCGTGCCCTTGATTAGGACGGAGAGCGACGGGAAGTGGCCAGTGACGACGAGGGGAGGGATCGCCGGAACCCTAGCTTGGGAGAGAGAAGGAGGAAATGGAGGAGGGAGAGGAGCGGGGCGCGTTTTGTAGAGGGCGATGGCGGTGCGGCACAGGAAGGCGGTGGCTACAGAGAGGCGGTGGGTGACGTCGACTGACGCGGCGGCGGTATGGGCGGCGGCCGGTTTTGCGCGGCGCTGTCGGGAGGAGGAAGAAGAGGCTGACAGCGTGGCCCCACGCGTCAGAGAGAGAAGGGGAAAAACGGGCTGGTGGCGAGCTGGGCCGAGGTGCTGGGCCGGAGGAAGGAAACGGCCCACGGCGGCTGGGGAAAAAGAAAAAGAAAGGGAGGCGGGCTGGGCTGGAAGAAAGGTTTTGGCCCGAGAGAAAAAGAAATAGTTTGATCTTTTCTGGAATTTGAATTTGAAAGAATTTCAAATTCAAACAAAAACAAAACTTGAACAAACACTCAAAATAAAATCAAATAAAACACAGAAATGCATATGATGAAATTTTGATGCTGGTTTAAATTCAAACTTTTGAAAATCAATTTGGGATGTAATCCTACTTTGATTTTACTTGTTGAAAATTCAAAAAGCTTCAAATTTTGAGTACATTTTTAAATGAGAGCAAACACTTAAGCACAAGTTTTATATTTCAAAAATTTTCATATTCAAACTAAGTTTAATTTATTTAGTGAATTTTATTTTTGAAAATTCATTTCAAGATGAGAGGTTGGACAAAAATTTTAATTTGGAGTGATTTTTATTCCTTTTTTTTTATTTTTTTTTTCTCCTTTTTCTTTTTGCTCCAAAAGTAGGGGTGTTACACACTTGCCCGTCAGGAGCTCCAGGATGATGATGCCAAGGTTGTACACGTCTGTCTTCTCGTTCGCCTCCTCCACCTTTGACAGCTCCGGCGCGCGGTATCCCTGCTTGCCCAATTCCGCCAGCGCTTTGGATTTGGCGTCGGCCGTCATCAGGCGGGACACCTCGAAGTCGGTGATCTTGGGGTAGGATCCCTCGCCCAGAATGACACTGCCGGAGGTTAGGTACACGTGGATGATGCTCATGTTGTTATGAAGGTACGTCAGTCCACGAGCTGTTCCCTTGGCGATCGTCATCCGTGTTGCCCAGTCCATAATGAGACCACCTGGATAAATGGCATCGGCAGCACAACGTGTCAGTACGGCTACAGAGTTTCAATTTCACAATCATCAAAGTAAACAATTCTGAATAAATGTGAAAAATGAACAATCAGTCGGGAACAGATCAGTTAACAAGAAATTTGAAGCTGCATTTGATTAAGCATTTATCTTTAGTTGGACAGCAATGTCTAATTAAGCATTTGTGAAACTGAAACTCAATCAAAGGCAGAAATACCATATTAAAAATCGCTGGAAAAATTAGCTAAACCATAAGCTAGGTTGATCTCTTAACAAAGTATTAGAAATTTAATTCAATTCAAAACAATTCAGGAACTAAGAATGCTGAACAGTGCAAAAGAGCACAAGAGAAAATATCTGACCACGCAGGTAGTTGGAGAGGCTGCCCTTGGGCATGTGCTCCAAGACGAGCATTTTGCATCCGTTAGGCCCCATGTAGTAGGCCCTGAGCGCCCGAAGGTTGGGGTGCCGGATCTTGCCCAGCACCACCGCTTCCGCCTTGAACTCGTTGTGGCCCTTCATATTCTCGCTCATCAGACACTTGAAGGTCATCTCGCTGCCATCCTTCATCAACATCTTGAACAATGTCCCGTTCCAGCTCGTACCTATTTTCTTCCGTGGTGCGTATAGCAGGTCCTCTGCCGTGCATGTCAACGGCTCGACGAAGTGCACCAGCTTCCAGATCTGCTCCAACTGCTGCAGCACCTCCCGAGCCTTAGGCCTCACCGACGGAGATAAGTCCACACATTGCAGCGCCAGATTGAGCGTGTCAATGAGCTCGTCCCAGACAGTGCCCGCTGCAGCGTCCCGCATGAGCTTACGGTCGAACACCTCGCTGGTCCTCTCCTCCTTGATGATGGACGCCACCCACTGCGGAAGGTCCATGCCATCGGTTCTGTTCATGGGGCACTTGCCCGTCAGGAGCTCCAGGATGATGATGCCCAGGCTGTACACGTCTGTCTTCTCGTTCGCCTCCTCCACCTTTGACAGCTCTGGCGCGCGGTACCCCAACTTGTCCATGTCCGCTAGCGCTTTGGATTTGGCGTCGGCCGTCATCAGGCTATGCACCTCGAAGTCGGCGATCTTGGGGTAGGATCCCTCGCCCAGGATGACGCTGCCGGCGGTTAGGTACACGTGGATGATGCTCATGTCGTCATGGAGGTATGCCAGTCCACGGGCTGTTCCCTTGGCGATGATCATCCGTGTCGCCCAGTCCATAAGCGTGTTAGGGGCACCACTTGAATCAATGGCATCTGCAAGCACGTCGTGTCAGTACAGCTACAGAGTTTCAGTTTCACAATCGTTGGAGTAAATAGTTCAGAATAAATGTGAACAATGAACAATCAGTCGGGAACAGATCAGTTAACAAGAAATTTGAAGCTGCGTTTGATTAAGCATTTGTCTTTACTTGGACAGTACCTGTCTAATTAAGCATTTGTGAAACTGAAACTCAATCAAAGGGAGAAATACCATACTAACAATCGCTGGAAAAATTAGCTAAACCATAAGCTATGTTGATCTCTTAAAAAAGTATTAGAAATTGAATTCAATTCAAAACAATTCAGGAACTGTAAGAATGCTGAAAAGTGCAAAGGACAGATCAGAAAGACAAAATATCTGACCATGCAAGAAGACGGAGAGGCTGCCCTTGGGCATGTAGTCCAAGACGAGCATTTTGCATCGGTTGGGCCCCATGTAGTAGGCCCTGAGCGGCAGAAGGTTGGGGTGCCGGATCTTGCCCAGCACCTCCGCCTCCGCCTCGAACTCATTGTGGCCCTTGATATTCTCTCTCATGAGCCACTTGATGGTCATCACGCTGCCATCCTTCAGCGACACCTGGTACACTGTTCCGTTCCAGCTCCGACCTATGATATTGTTCGGCATGCACAACAGGTCGTTCGCCATGCACGCCAACGGCTCGACGAAGTGCACCAGCTTGCTTTCCTGCTCCAGCTGCCGCAGCACCTCCCGAGCGTCAGGCCTTACCGACGGAGACGGGTCCACGCACTGCAGCGCCAGCTTCAGCGTGTGCACGAGCTCGCCCCAGACAGTGCCTGCCGCTGCGTCCTGCATGAGCTTACGGTCGAAGACGTCACTGGTCCACTCCTTCTTGATTATGGACGCCACCCACTGCGGCAGGTCCATGCCGTTGGTTCTGTCCGCTGGGGACTTCCCCGTCACTAGCTCCAGGAGGATGATGCCCAGGCTATACATGTCTGTCTTGCGGTTCGCCGTCTCCAGATTCTCCAGCTCCGGCGCGAGGTACCCTAGGGTGCCCGCGGCCGCCATCACATTGGATTTGGCGTCGTCCGTCATCAGACGGAAGAGACCGAAGTCAACGATCTTGGGGTTGCACTGCTCGTCTAGGAGGATGTTGCTGGCGGTCAGGTTGCCGTGGATGATGAACTTGTCGTGGTGGAGGTACGCTAGTCCACGGGCCATTCCCCGGGCGATCATCATCCGTGTCGGCCAGTCCATCTCCTTGCGCCCACTCCAACCTGAATCAATGGTATTAGCAAGGATAAAGCGTCAGTAAAGCCTCAGAGTTTCAGTTTCACACAAGCGTCAGAGTAAACATTTCAGGTGAAATGCCGGCTGCCCGATCTTGTTCTCAACCACCGGAAGCATCCCCAGACTATGTATAAATGGACTCGATAAATGACAGCTCAATCAAATAAGGCACTGCAATCGGTAATTATCAGTTCTACCTTCTAAGAGCAAGCCCAATAATTCAGACAAGCACTTGTCTTGTAGCCTAGTCACTACAGCTAAGGGACACAATAACTTGTATAATACTTATCTGTATCAGTCCTCATAATATTTTTCTATTGCCTCTATAGACCCACATATCATATTCTTTTTCTTTTATTTTCACTCAGAACCTACTGGCATACAGAGTAACTGAGCATGTTTACTCCTCTCTCTCTTTCACCATGCTTATGTGGGCCCGCATGCATGGGCTGGCGACGGTCGCGGCAGCCAGCGCCAAACCATCATCTCTCTCCTCACTTTTCTGTTTTGTGTCAGAAAAAGCACACGATTGCTTGGCGTTCAGCCCATTGTTGGGCTTGCTCTAACAACAACTACAGTTTCTCTCCAACAAACAACAACTACAATTACTACCACACCAGCCAAGAAGAAATTTCATATTAACAATTGCTGGAAAAAAATAGCTAAACCATAAACTATGATTCTCAACCGACTACTATAAATTTTATATTACATTAACCAACTAGTATAGCTGCCCCAGCATTTGCGTGGCTAGACTTACTACACTATTTAAAATATTTTTATACTATTGTAGAAAATTAACATAGTTGATTATTTTTTATACTCTATATTTATTAAATAGTAGGAAATAGATTTTGTTTTAGAAGTAAGGTTGGTTCAAACGTGCCATGCCAAACAACTAACACATGTCATGGTAGCAAAAAAGAACGTGTTGTGCTACAAATAAATCTTTTGAAGAAAACGTGTCATGCTATAAATAAGAGAATGTGCCATGCTAGCTAGACATATAGCGGTGTATTTTTATAATGATGTATTTAGAAATAGGAATTAAGTATATTTTAGATATTTTTATTATTCCAAAATTTAGCTATTTTGGACTCATAATGGTGTAGCGGGTAAATTAGAAATAAGAGTTAGGAATATTTTTAGCTATGGTATCATCCAAATTTATTTATTTATTGGATTTATAATGGCAGTAATTTAGAAATAGGTGCGAAGGATATTTTTGGTTTTTTTATTATTCCAAAATTAGCTATTTTTTACTCATAATGGCATGATGGGTAATTTAGAAATAGCTGCGAGGGGTATTATTTTGTCTATTTTATATTATTCCAAATTTAGCTATTTTTTAACTCATAATGGTATGGTGGGTAATTGAAAAATAGGTGTGAGAGGTATTTTTTTGCTATTTTTTATTATTCTGAATTTAGCTATTTAATAAATATTTATAAAAGGATTTGTGACTAATTTTTTTCATAATGACAGTGTGGGTAATTTTCTCGGATTAACATAGGAATTTCTAGGCTTTGAGAGAGAAAATGGTGGCTTTTTTTATTGGTCAGTTATATATATACTAATAGATTACAGGCTCATTTTATGGTATCCTCATTAATCCTAGGAAAATACTAGAAATTCCTAAAAAAAAAACATCCGTCCATCGATTTAGACGCTAGACAAACCGTAACCATATATCAATAACCGCGCGAATCCCTACAAAGGAGTTCGTTTTACTTACCTAACGTTTCCATAATATAATAACAGCACATGGTCGCAGAGTCCAATTACCATGCGTGTACTTCCCTTTTGTAAGCAGAGTCCAACTACCATGCATGTACTTGCCCTTTTGTAAGCAGAGTCCAATTACCATGCATGTACTTCCCTTTTGTAAGTGTAGCAACAGAAGAGAATTGCATAGAGCAAGTTATCCAAGAAAGGCATCTGGCCTGTAATTCCTCTTCCTCCTCCTTACGTATGGATCTTTAATCCCTCCTTCTCATGTACAGATCTCTCCCCCCTATTAGAGATATTTGTATAGCCTAGGTTACCTCCTCTGACTGAAGATCTTATACTTGCCTAACTTAGAAAAGCCTCTCCCGCCCATTGCTGTATGCGGTGATTGTGCCATCTCCTATCGCTCTACATGGTATCAGGAGGGTCTTCATCCTGAGCACCCCTCTCTTCCGTTGCCAAACCCTTACAGATCCATCGCCGCCACCACCAACCTCCCTTCCTCCAGCCCCCGTTGAACCCATCCGGTGCCACCGCCACCCTCCCCTGACCCTTCTCCCTAACGCCGATCTTCCCTCCCCTCCCAACGTCATGAACACTGAGCTGTCGACGCCTCAGGTAGTGGCCCTGCCTCTTCTGCCAGCACCATGAATGCCATCGTCAACATGGCGCCGCCGGTCTTCCTCAACTTGGACTGCATCGTTAGCTCCGGAGCCCTAACTACAACCGATGGTACTCCTTCTTCTGCGCCATGTGCAGGAAGTTTGGCTTCCCCGCGCCCCTCAATGGCACCATCGACGCCCAAGCTGCCCGCGACATCCACGCCGTGTCGTCCTCCCTCTAGCATAGCCGCTTGGGCACCCCGGCCCCGCCACCCTTGCCAAGCTCAATAAGATGTCCCTCATTTCATGTAATAATTAAGTAACCATGTTCACTTTGCCACTCTTGTCAAGTTGGCAAATATGTCCGGCTTTCCATTTCATTTAGAAGTCGGCGCTCTGCGGCACCATTTGATTTAGTTCATTGTGATGTATGGACATCTCCAGTTGGTAGTACCTCAGGTTTCCTATATTACCTTGTGCTGTTGGATGATTATTCAAATTTTATTTGGGCTTTTCCTCTACAAGGTCTACCACCACGTCACCATGTTTATCTCCAAAGAATCAACACCCCCCCCCCCCCCCCCCCCCCCCACACACACACACACAATCCCAATTCCATGGAGGAGGCCCGACAGGATGAGGAGCTATGAGGATTGCAGACTGCATATGGCCTAGCACATCTTCGATGCAATTCCATACGGACATACTCCAGTTGTTGATTGTTGACCATCAACAGGAAGAGGGAAGAGAAGTAGGAAGAACTGTGTACTCTTTTTATATGCTTCACAAACGGTTGACTGCTAATCCCTTTCGGGCTATGATTTGAAAAAAGGAAATGTCCTTTTGCTTTCAGTTTAGATTTGAAATAATAAAATCTCCTTAAACTAGCTTCAACAGTCACTCGGACCACATTTCCAAATTGCCTTTGCTGCCATATGGAGCTGAGGTCATCGTTCCGATATATACTCTCTCCGTCCCACAACAAATGGCATCAAAGCGTTTAAATTTTGTCCCAGAACAAATGACATTATAGACAATTATGGCAAGCTAATCTGGCATTTTTGGAAAGTTGATTTCATGTATATCATTAAAAGGCAGGCAAGCATAATTAAAAGGCATTGTTTCCCATTTAGTTGGCTCATACAAGGCATGTTATCACTAATAATTAGGGGTACCGAGGTCATTTTGCTCCACTCCTAATCTTTCTGAGATTTTTTAGGATGCCATTTGTTGTGGGACGGAGGGAGTATTATCTTTTGAATGTTAAGATTCCTCTCAGTACCTGCGGCGCGCGGGGTTTTGGGTAGTTGTCTTAATTAGTCTAGGCCTAGCTAGGAAATCACGTGTAGGGGTGTTCTGCTCGCATGCACGGAGGGAAACCACCTGCGTGGTACAAGTGGTCAACTGGTCATGCTCTAAATGCACATTATTGGTAACGACACAGGAAGTTCAGTGAGATAAAAGTGGTCAAACTGGTCATGCTCTAAATGCACATTATTAGTAACGACACAGGAAGTTCAGTGAGACGCATCACCTCAGTCCACAACACTAGCCATCCATGGATCCCGAGCCCAAGATTTACATTACCGATTCTACCGGAAAAACCGGCTCAGACCGGGATGTCCGGTTACCGGAAAAACAGGCCGGAAATGAACAGACTTCAAATTCCGACATTTGAATAAAAAAGTTCTGAAATATTCGGTAAACTGATCAAAATTTCCGGAATACCGGACGAAATTTCAGAAAACCAGTTCAAAGAGGAAAATGCAAAAACCAATGAAAATTTGAAAAAAAATGAAACCAAAAATATGTTAAAAAACTAGATGCAATCCGCAGCTCAATGGTGCAACAACAACATGAAATTTTGATAGTTTCCTTGGTAAAAAAAAACAAGAAGGATTCTGGTTCATAAAAAAAGGTTTTCTTTTTTCTCCCTTTTCAACCAGAAAGCTTGCATGATTTTTTTGACCTATCAAACAATCGAATTTTTGTGTTCTTATTCCACCATTGCGCTGAAAATTTCCTCCAGTTTTTCTTACATATTTTTTTCAATTTTTTTCTTCAAATTTTCATTTTTTTTGAAATTTGAATTTGAAAACCTGTGTACCTTGACTTAGTTTAGTCTGTATCGTCGGTCTACTTCTGACAAGCAAAAGGCATAATATCCCCAATGAGTCAGTAATAGAAGATGCCAACGGAATTGGAACTTGTTTGGTCAAGTAACGGAAACTCAATTAAACTCATAACTATCTCAATGGAATCTTTCCTTCTTTTCTTTTTTGTCTGAATATTCAGTTAAGACCATTCCAAGGCTCCTTTTCTCCATGCATAAACTAAACCAACAATTAGGATAAGCATGAAATCAAAGCTTTGATAAAAGAGATACACCCAATACGTCAAAACTCATTGCCTAGGGGTAGGAAAAGACCATTTCCACATCAAAAACAACAAAAACTAGCGCAAACATGTAATAGAGTATTCAAAATTGTAACCAAGCAACGCAACCTTGCCCGAGCCCAGGTTAGCTGTGCCAGAAGTGTCTCAGAAAAGTCAGCAGCCCTCGGCCATGGGCTATGGCAAGTTGGTGACCATGGATAAGTGTATGTGAATGCAGCGTTACCAACTAGTGATCATCTTTTCCATTTGCGACAAGCTACGTCCTACGGGATGCGATGTCACTCCACCTGAATAATTTTGGATTCCACACTGATGCTATAATATTTGCACACAACACACTTGGCTTTTGTGGAATCATTTTGAATCATTAAATTAGATTTGGATTTGCCAAAAGAAATATATATTTTTTGTGTGGAGTCTAGCCTCAGACAATTATATAAATTGTTAATATGCTCTTCATATATTTATTATGAATGATTTACCGAAATGAAAAGGTATAGATGGAAGCAAAGGTAGGACTCGTAAGTTTCTAAAATCCTCTAAAACAGCTAGCCGTGAAGTTGCGTGGGTTGATGGGCTAGTAATTGAAAACAAGTGAGGGAATAAGAATGATGAAGAGAGCAAAAGACAGAGAAGGTAGACGGGACATCTCACCATGCAGAAAGCCGGAGAGGCTGCCGTTGGGCATGTAATCGAAGATGAGCAGCTTCTGTTCCATGGGCCCCAGACGGTAGCTTCTGAGTGTCAGAACGTTGGGGTGCCGGAACCTGTTGTGCAACATAGCAGTTACCACCCTGCTGAAACTGTTCGACACCTCCCCCAGCCACTTCACCGCCACCAGACTGTCGTCCGCCAGCATCGCCTTGTACATCATCGTCCCGTATGCGCTCTTCCCCATGATCTCAACCTTTGTAACCGCCAACTGCCCGTCGAAGTGCACCAGCTTTCCTCTGCGCCTCCCTGCCTCCACGCCGGCGCCACCTTCTTCCTTGGCCGTTTGCTTCGCGCTCCTTGTTCCCGTACTACTATATAGCACAGGCTTCTTGTCGTCACTTCTCTAAAATATATGCATAAGGGAATAATTAGCATCATATCCACATGTCATCGCCAAAAAACCGATGCTCAAGATCACGAAAGTGCTGTGCTACTACAGTCATCAATCAAGTTCAGCAATTAATTAAAGGGAAGTGAATTTTGCATTGTCATAAGTACCTTGCATTGTCGTAATTACGAAAAATGAGTATAGTGATTTACGATATTTTGATACTACTTCTCAAAACATGGCTTGAACTTACCAAGCGCTTTTGCTCCACCTCCACCTTTTTGATCATCTCCTCCATTGCCTTGACGCGGAATGCAGAGGATTTGGTGGGTGGTTCCTTGGTGGTTGCGCGCTGCAACATGTGAGATGATAGCCATGAGCAAATGAATGCCGTGCCTTCCGCGTGCTGCATCTCGGCTACATCTTGATCGAGAACCAACACCGCTGACTGTGAGGCACTTCGCCCGTCTTCTGAGCCTTTGACCTTCACCCAAGACCACTGCAGCTCTTCGATGGTGATGTCTTCGTCAATGATGGCCCTAATATGTTCCATGAGCCACAAACGGATGAGCTCTGCCGCCACGTCAGGACAGACAGTTCTGCCTGATGGGGTAGTCGCCACCTCTGGCCGACGGGTGACGGCCAGTTCTGTGTCGTCTAGCTGGATTGTAGGCTCCTTGCTGATCTTGGGGTTCCTATAATTACCGCTGACGGTCATAATCTGTTTTTGCTCGCCCTCTGGAACTTTCAAGTACACGATAAAGTTCTTCTGCTCTCCAGCGTAGAGATCTCGCACTTGAATGGTTCCGTTCTGTTTGTCAGAGCTCATACTCACCTGGTAGATACCAGACTCAATGGATGATATGGTGACGCCATTGAGAGTTCGCAGGTTGACCTGCATGTTCATGGCGGTGATGGAAATGAGACCGCCAAGGGACAGTGCAAATGCCTTCATGATGTGGTCTCGCAGAAACAAAGGGTTATCTGTGACGTAAGAGTAGAGGCCCTTGGTCCACCTGGCGATGTCAAACAATTCCTCGGGATCATGGTTGTCACTCAAACCAAACGTCTCCGCTGGGAATTCATGGCTGATGTTCAGAGCCTCGCTTGATTTGTCCGAACTATCAGAGAGGAAGATGATGCGGCCTACACAGTTGCTTCTTTGTTCTGATGCCCGGTGCCGCAGGATCTATACATACATTTTGGAACAAATACAACAGCGAGTTAATTATTTTGGAGAAAGCAAGGAAATGTGGACCCAGGCGTAGATGAACAAACCCCCTAATAACTACTCCTTGTTTATACTGCACTGGAATGCATGCTGAAATTCAAATATTTAAGTGTTGAACCGAATATAAATGTTTGACGTCGACGTACCTTAGCTGCCTCGTTCAAAGCCAGTCCCATATGGACGCCTCCTCCCGCCTGCAGAATGCGGACCACTTCTTTCGCAATAGCACGATTCACGTGGTTCATGACCCTGAGCTCCGTGAGGTGCTGCGGCTTGTCGTCGAATGACACGATAGCCAGCCGGTCATCCGGTCCGAGGTTGTCAATGACGAACATCATGGCCTGCTTTATGCTGTCCATCCTGTTTTCGAGCGTCATGCTTGCACTGACACCGAGCACGGCTACAAGGTCCAATCCTATGCGCGAGCTCTCTCTGTATCGCAGAGGCGCTGTCACACGCACAAGTACAGGGAAATCTTCGACACTCGTGGTCGATGGAATAGACTTGACTCTGCCCATTATTTCTAGCTTCACCTTGTCGTCTGGCTGAAATGCATGGGGTAGTAATTAACATCATATCCAGACGTCTCATTCAAATAAGCAGATGCTCAAGATCACAAAAGTGTTGTGCCAGTATGGCCAGCAATCAAGTTGTTTTTACAACTGCCAAAAGGGAAGGGAATTATATATCGAGAAACTTTAGTTATCTTGAGAGCAAAGCCTAGCACTTCTTTTTTGGCGAAACAACCGCGTAGCTTCTTCTCAAACATGGCTCGCTAGTTTTTCTTAGTTTTATTTTGGTTGAGTTTTCTATCTGTAAACAACCTGTCTAAGAAAACATATAAAAAATAAACAATAAAATGTGCAGTGGAGAGCTACTAAGTAGCACTAGAGCAAAATAAATGGGAATATGTGTTCATACTATACTATCTACAGTGATATCACAGTTGAGTATGTGAACATACATGAAGTACATGGACATTATTATTTTTTATGCCAGTAACAAGGCGTACCACTATATGCCATAAAACATAGGTTGCTTCGTCATTTTTCTTTTTGTGTGGTTCGGTTTTATAGTACCTTAAAATGTGTATGTAAACATATACACAGAGTGGTAAATGAGTGTGAACACATAGTAAGGTGCTTATTTAATATGAGAGTAGATACACTTTACTCCAACATTGATTCCATTTTACTCCCAAGTGTAGTTACTTCTATTTTCGTTATATATTATATATACACATACATACATTATTTAAACAATTTCAAAATATATTGCCTTATGATCAACCATTTGAAGCCATGCTAGAGGTCAAATAAGAGTCACATTGTCAGGAGGTACGTGAAAATCCACCTAAGATGTAATTGGGTTTTTACAATTTTTACTTTTATTTCCCTTGGTAGTGCAACCGAGTAGCTCAACCACGCATTGCAATTTCATATCATAATGGCATAAGTATGTTCTTCATGCTTGCGGGTGGAAGCATTATATTCCACGAGCATACCTCCGTCTCCGATGAAGTACACAAGTCAACATTCATAATGCCATAAGTATGCTCCATTTCATCAAGCCGCTCAATTATATGCTTTGTATCTGGTCTCATCCTTCGGTTAAAGTTAATGCACTCAATCCCTATTTCAGCACATATTCGTACAGGCCCCAACAGTCTGTCTTCAGCAGTCTCCAACCTAGTACTCCAACTTTCAAGTACCTAAGAGATGGCAATCATGCATGAGCGAAGAAGTAGAAAACTGAAGTACGTGAACATGTAAACAACAGAAACAAGGGTATTCAGAATAGGAAAGCTTGCTCAGACAAACAATGAAACTAGCCTCATGCTATAGCTTCTGAGGTTATTTGTAATAAAAACAAAAACAAATGTCGGACGTAGGACAAATTTTGAATTGGCTTATATCACTGAACAAGATATCAGACAAAGTAATATCAAGCCTTTATCTTAGAACAAAATTTCTTACATTCTCAAGCCCAGGCCAATCCTTTTGCCCCGCCAGTATCTCCATGATTATAACTCCAAGACTATATATGTCTGATTTTAATGTAATTACTCCATTATGGGATTCTGGTGACATATATCCTCTGCATGGAAAATTTATTGTGTGAGCTACTTAAGAGCAAAGTTATTGCGACATATATAATTTGCATCAATCAAACAGAAAAAGTTTGCCTTCTGGATGATCTATTATCTTACAGTGATCCAGAAACATTTGAAGTCATAGCCCGGGTTTGGTTTTCATCAAAGCACTTTGAGATACCAAAATCAGCAATTTTAGGCTTCATATCGTTATCCAGCAATATATTTGCAGGTTTGAGATCCAAATGAACAATGTTATGTTGGTGAAGATAATGTAAACCCTCACAAATTCCCTTCAATATATGATATCGTGTCCTCCATTCAAGTCCTCGTGATGCATCTGCAAAACGGTGAGAGGATTTATTTATCATTTGCGAGTGCATACATACATATTACTCCACACATACGTCATCTGTAGATACAAAGGAAAACAAGTGGAACGACGAGGGCAATAATTCTAGATCAAGTGAAAACGGCATGTGACTTATGGAGGTTTTCTTTTAAGTTCCCATATAAATTGAAGCGTACATACCATGTCTATACTTATCAAGACTCCCTTTTGGCACAAGCTCAAAGCATAGCAACCTTTGTCGCTCTTCTGCTATGACCATCTTCCTATCAAAGTTCAACATCTTCCCTTGTGCGTCAGCACAGTATCCCAAGAATCGTACTATATTTTTGTGCTTCACCCTTATGAGACAACCAGCCTCTTTGATGAATTTATTTTCATCCAGATCAAGTGCGGCATTCAGCTTCTTCACAGCGACTGTCCCATTCTGAAGCTCTCCCTGCAATCGCAACTTTAAGGTGTCAGCATGAACACGAACCTCTAGATCGACTGTGATCAAGACTGGGACAGAGTTTTTTTTTTTTTTTTTTTTTTTTTTTTTTTTTTTGCGAGTAAGACTGAGATAGAGTTACTACCGATACCTTGTAAACAACTGCAAACCCACCCTCCCCAATTACGTTATCATCAGAAAAATCATTCGTGATGGATTCTAGAAGTGATATTGGCAGGTTTGTTGGCTCTACGCTTTCATCTAGTAGCATGGACTCCAAGTGATTGCGTGCACTGGCATCAGAAGCCATTTGTAATCACGTATAACTGTACCTTCAAATCAAAGAAGAATCAGAACTAGTCACAAGGTTGATGAGTGTTAGGCAATCAAGAAATGCAAAATTACAGAACTACGATGAAATGCGATCCGCAAACAAAAAATTTGCACCATGGGATTGGAATTATTTTTTCCACTTGCTTGTAAAAAAAATAGCGACCTTTGTTAATTACAGCATACTGAAGGAAAGAAGTAAAGATACATCATGCTCAAGGGAATTAAGATAAACCATGAAGCAGTAAGGTACAACACGGAGTATTAATTAGAGGTGCCATAAGACACACTACGTAATAGTAAATAAACAAAATTATGGTTGTATGGATGTGGCACCGGTTGAACCCAGAACGGCCTTGTAAGAGACAGGGCAGACAACGACAGCAGGCCCCTCATACCTTATCTTCTCCTTGCCATCTACTCCATCCGTTATTAAATTGTAGTCACTGCTAATTTGTTGAGTTACATTTGATCATTCGTCTTTTAAAAAAAATTAAAACTGATATATTTTGTTATGATTTGTTTTATCACTAATGAAAATTTAAACTTAACTTATATTGCATATTTTAACTCATATTTTAGCATGGGGCTTGACTCGGTCATGATGTTGAGGACATTCTAGATCCGAGTCACAATGGCCGGACCACCCGTGACGGTCGATAGTCTTGAGACTTCGAGCACGGAATGTTGTTGTTGCCGTGGACGTCGAGGAACCATAAACCGTAAGAAGGCGCCTGTCTTGTGGTCCCTGGTAACACTGAGTGAAGCATGAAGCATCCCACACACCACGAACACACAGCATGACACATGCCTGGATGAGGCAATCCATGACTGCCACGTTGAGGCTGTCGCTGAGCACCAGAGTTGACCGGCGATGTCGTCGCCGTGGGAGTGAGGAGCTTGCTGAGTGGCTCATCGCCAGAGGAGATGTTAAAGAAGCAATGGCGGCATGTAGAAGATCTGCGACTCCAACTCCATGATTGGGCGGCGGAGGCGGCGTTGAAGTGGGTGCTCAGCGAGGCAACTGAGGGGAGCACATCGGCTTGGCGGAGAGGATGGTGTGCAGGAGAGCGGGACCTGTAGACTGTAGCACCCGTATTTTTGACCATCTCGATAAACCCTAAAATTGGGCCTTTTCAAAAAATTTCAAATAATAAAAATGGACTAGATCAAAAATAGGACTCAATTAAATTTTCTCGAAATTAAAACTATGCATGAAACACTCATGTGCATTTTTGCCTTTTTATTGCCTTTATTTAATTGTTTGAGTGAGTGTTGAAGTCCAATCTCAAATTTGAATTCAAATCCCTTTGAAATTCTTCCAAATTCCAAATCCAGAAAAGAATAAACCAATTCTCATTCTAACTGGGCTGCCCTCTTCCTTTTCCCTGCGCGCGGCCCAACTTCCCCTCTCCTCCAATCTTCCCCGCGCCCGGCCTCTGGGCCGCGTCGTCCGCGCGCGCACCACGGCCCAGCTGGCGTCCGGCCCGTCCGCCCGCCGCGAGTCGCTGACGAGCGGGCCCGGGGCCTTCGTCAACCTCGCGCCGCCGCCGCCGCCCGACCGGCCGGCACGAGGCACGGGAGTTACTGCCCCGCCGCCGTGCTCCCTCTCCCTTCTCCCACGCGTCGCACGCGCCGCCCTCTCCTCTCCCCCGTCCGGGCCCCCTTCTCCCATTCCGCCGACAAAAACCAAACCCTAGCCCCCTCCCCCATAAATCCGGCGAGCTCGAGCTCCACGCCACTGTGGCGTCAAGGCAACGCGTCCGCGCAACCACACCGCGTCCGGGGCCCCCTCTCTCCTCCGCGCCGCGTGGCTGCCATCGCGCGCCCGTCCCCCACTCTCGCGCCGCGCGCCACCGAGCTCCGGCGAAATATCCCGGCAGCCGCGGGATAATTCCCGGCCCTCCACCGCCTTCGAGCGGTTATAAAAAGGGCGCCACGGCCTTCCTCTCTTCCTTTCGCTCACAAACCCTCACTCCCTCTCGCGCACGAGCCCAATCTTCCCCTTTTCCCCAACTCCGGTCAACTCCGGTGAACCTTCACGCCGCTTCTCCGTCGCTCCCCACTGCAGCTAAGCTCGAGGTGAGCTTCCCCGACCCTCTCTCTCTCTCATCTGCGCCTCACTCTTCCTCTTCTCGCACCGGAGCATGGCCTCCACCGAGCGCCGCCGCCCGCCACCCTTCTCCTCCGTCGCTGGCCGCCATGGGAGCACCCCCGGCCCAGCCGAGCGCGGCCACACCTTCCTCTCGCGCGCACGCACGCGCGCGGGCATTCCATCACGCTCACGCACAAGCACACGCGCCTCTGCGCGCGCATGTCGAACCCCGGCCGAGCTCCGGCGAGCTCGCGCCGCCGCTGCGCACCTCGCTCACGTGTTCATGCTCCGCCGTTAGCTTCGCCGTCGCGCGTAGGCCACCGGCGTCCGCTCCTTTCTCCCTTCCGTCAGCCCCAGAGCTCGCCGACGAGCTCTCCGGCGAGGCGGGGAACTTTTCCCCCGCCTCCGCCGCGTCGAGACCGCGTGGCGGCCACGTCGGCGCCGCGTCGGCACACCCCGCCGCGTAGCGCGCACACGTGGTGCACGCGGCCCACGTGCACCACACACACGCGCAGGCTCGGTCCACGCCTCTGTGGACCGAGTCCACAGAACAGTAATGGCCAGGGCCCCCGGCCCCAGCTGGCCCACATGTCAGCCACTGCCGCGCAGCGCAAAACGCTGGGTACACCCGAGAGTGTACACAGAGATAAAATTCGGGCACATTTCCAATATCAGAAAAATACCCAAAAATATCCAAAAATCCCCAAAATCATTTCTAACCCTTTTCCAACCCTTGTGCACCTCTGGAAAATTAGGGTGGAGATTACACTTAATTAAAGTTAATCTACCCCTAATTTAATCCTTTTCTCCTAAATTCAAATATTCATATCTTTGTCATTTTAACTCCGAATTCAATGGTTCTTGCACCATTATTCATCAAAAATCATCCTCTATCATATTCCATCAGAACCACCTTCAGTGGAGTATTTTATTTTATTTATTTTATTTTCATTTTAATGATTGTTTAATTGAGTGTTAAGCGGTAGATTTAGCTTTTCTTTTATTTAATCGATAGGTGATCAAGTCTTCGAGGAGGAACACGAGGACCCCGACTACGAAGAAGGTTTAGAGGAGGAAGATTTTGGTGAAGGCAAGTCCTAACCACCTTGATCATATTTAACCTAATTAATTCCTACAAAATATCCTATATAGAGCCTGTGTGCAAATTAAACATGCATAGTCTTTTAAAATGATTTAAATGTTAGAGTAACCTATCTTTGTTGAAAGCCATGCCTTGTTTATTGCTATCCTTAATCCATTGTTAGCCCTAGGTTCCAACGGCATTAATCTTTAATGATTGTTGGAAAATAATGCCGCTTAGGTTCTATCACACTGTGTTAATTAATAATATTGCTTCACCTGTTTTTGTGTGAAAATGTGTGAGTGTGACTTGGTGATGTGTGTGTGAAATAAAAAGGGATGGGCTTAGTAAGTGAAACCCATAGTGGGGGTTATGTTTTAGACGGGAGCAAGCGAGGTAGTCCTCAGTGGGGAGGCTATCTCTGGGACGCTACTCCTCGCTGGAGGGTAGCTATTGAAGATGCTTGCTTCGGTCGTATAAGGACCGGTTCATGTGCCGCCTTGCCTAGCACTTTAGTGCAACCACGAGCCCCTGAATGGGCAGTGTTTGGAACCACACCCTACTAGTGATCGCCCGGTACCACCAGGAGGCAAGGAGTTGCAATCGGAAGCCAGGAGAAGATCTTGACGAGGTTGGCGTCGGATCCGGCAAGTGAAAGTTATTGGCTATGCTATGCCTATGTGAAGCCCCTGGTCGTTGATTTTCCGAGGTGGTACCGTGGTGACATTAGGCAGGTACGGAACCATTAGCGTGTCTTTCCGACCCACGACGGTGGGAAGGTCTGGCATGCCTCGTGGGTAAAGTGTACAACCTCTGCAGAGCGTAAAACCTATCCGGATAGCCGTGTTCCACGGCATTGGACAAAGCGAAAGCAATGGCCACACAATGATTAGATTTCTGTGTGAGTTATCCTTGGCGTGTGTGTTTTCGGCATACCGCCGGTTTGGAGCCGTGTGCTGGTTGTCTGCCAGCGTTAAAATTTGGGAACTGGCGGGAAGGATTTATTCTCCCCCAGGGCCACTCAACCCCACTAAGTTCTTATCAATATTGACTTAGAGCTTTACAAAATGCTTTGGTTTGTAAAACAAACCCCTGCATTGAAAATTGGCTTTTCGGCCGATCAATGAAAACCTCAGCCTATTCCTTGGCAACACCCTTGCATATGAGTCACCCTTGTGTTAGGACTTGTTGAGTACCTTATGTACTCACTCCCCATCTCAATCAATCATTCAGAGGAAGAAGCAGAATACGACTTTCAAGCCGATGGCGAGGAAGACTAGGGTCATCACGCGCAAGTTGCTTGTGGAGTGGATCTGCTTCCGCCGTCCGTTGCGTAGAATAAAGTGTGGCATTGCTGCTTCCCAGCGATGGCCATTGTGGTGTGATGTGTTGAGTTGTAAGGCCTCTGGCCATATCGAAGACCTTTTATGTAAATTAAAAGGCTTGTAATGAGCTTCGGTAATAAATAAAGGTATGACTCTGAAATGCCATTCTGTGAGAATGTCCGTATCAGCGTCTGATCCAAGGACTGATATGGTGGATTCAAGTACCTCCGAAAGTGGGGTATGACATAGACGAATACGGTGGCGGAGCGCCGTTGTCGGTGAGGTCGCACTCGATGTAGCCCTTGGACGCCAAGGTGGAGTGGTGAGGAAGCTAACGATGGGGGGTTGCTGCGCGGCGGTGGGCGGATCTGGTCGCTTCCCAGCCGAGTCCCGCACTGGAGTACGCAGATCCGGCGATGGATGACCGGAGAAGGTCTTGAACGCTGGCAATGAAGATGGGAGGCGGTGGGGAAGGGGACTTCGCGGGGAGGTCGGATCCAGGCGCTGCAATGCTAGATCCCGCGCTGGGACACGCGGATCTGGTGCAGAGCCGCCGGAGAGCGCCATGGACGCCGAGATTCGCCGGCAAAGGGGGTAGTGGATGCGGTGGCTGGTGGGAAGGGGGGGGGGGGGACCTAAACCTACTTTATTCGGGCTGTTTTCCAGCACCGAGCTAACACCATGGATGCCGCCGCCGACGAGCAGGACGATGACGACTGCAGCCATGGTGACTCAGCGGCGGAACAAGGCAAGGCGGCACATAGCCCACCGGAGCAACAACTAGAAAGCAACGGCTAATCTACTATCTACACTAAAGAGGGAGGGCTTCCCTCACTTT
Source organism: Eragrostis curvula (assembly GCA_007726485.1). Lineage (NCBI taxonomy): Eukaryota > Viridiplantae > Streptophyta > Magnoliopsida > Poales > Poaceae > Eragrostis > Eragrostis curvula. The sequence continues at coordinate 50,699,694 of CM017440.1, read as the reverse complement.
CCGCCGCCGGCGAGAACATCGGAGGGAGAGGAGGGGGGCCTGGCGGCGGCTGTGGCGGGGAACCCTAGCAGCGCGGGAGTTTTTCGCGATAGCGGGGCTGCGAGTGGGACTTTGTTTTTATTTGGACTCCAATCAATCAATTTATCTTTTTTATTAAGTATGCGACTGATAAGGTCAAGTAATTTGTATTGGATAGAGTTCCAATGGCTTAAAAAAAAACAAATACACACACACCCTCACCGATAAACGGTGATGCCAAGCTCAATGGAGTAAATTTCAAAAACTTACGACTATTTGCACTGCAAAACTACGACTTTTGGGATCAATTTTACAAAACTACGACTATTTGAATTTCTAATAGAAAACTAGGACATTTATGTGGACTCACAGGTCAGATACACATTTCATCAAAATGAAAATGTGTCAGCGACATGTGGGGCCAACTCTAAAGTTGTAGTTTTGCGTTACAAATGGTACAAATAGTCATAGTTTTGAAATTGAACTCAAAAGTCGTAGTTTCGTGTTACTCAAGTGCAAATAGTCATATTTTTTTTTAAAATTAGTATGGCAACCCGCATTTGCGCGGCTAAACATACTATATTATTTAAAATATATATTATTATGGAAGTTTGAAGATATTTTTTTATTATTTATTTTATACTTTATATTCATTAAATAGTAGAATAAATTGGATAATTTCTTGCAATCCCTCAATTTGAGTGTGCGATGAGTCTCATTTATCTTGGATTCTGTCTTAGCTAACCCATTGTATTTGATTTATAATTTAATTGGATTTACTTTAATTTATTTGTGTTTGGAATATTAAATTATATTTCTTCATTAATCCAAATTTTTTATTATTCCAAATTTAATTATTTTTTGGACTCATAATGGCATGATGGGTAATTTTAAAAATAGGAGTGATGGGTAATTTTGACTATTTTTATTATTCCGAATTCAGCTATTTTTTGGAGTCATAATGGCATGCTGGGTAATTTAGAAATAGGTGTGGGGTATTTTTCTCTATTTTTTATTATTCTGAATTTAGCTATTTTTGACTCATAATGGCACGGTTTGTCATTTAGAAATTTGTTTGAGGGTATTTTAGCCTAAAATTTTCATAATCGCAGTTATGGGTAATTTTCTCTTCTTAGATTCACGAGGAATTTATAGAACTTGGGAGCGAATGTGGTGGCCTTTTTTCTTTATCAAATATATATCACAAAATTATTGTAAATCACTATAGTCAAATGTCGTATATTACGATAATACAGTTTTATGATAATTTTTATCACGAATTTACGACAAATTAAACAAATTTACGACATCTACGTTCACACATGTTTTGAAAGAAGAACCATGGTAAAAATGTAGTAAATCACGTAACAAAATATCATAAATCATAATACACAAATGTCGTAAATTAAGATAGAGATGCAGGGCCGGTCCTGATATTTCTGAGGTCCGGGGCGAAACTGAAAATAGGGGCCCTCTTTCAGCCGGCTTACGACTCCGTCCGCTGCCCACGTCCTCCCCTACATTGCCACGCTCCTCCAAAATGCACTTTTAAGGGTCACAGCGATAGATCCTCCAAATACCACAATACCCAAATTCTATAATTTTAAAATTTTCTTCCATTGTTTGTTGGATCATAAATTATCCTATGTAAAATATGTAAAATATATTATCATTTACATAATTACCGCTCCCAATGATGTTAACATTATTAGCTTTCATAGTTCTTCCATTGTTTCTGAGTTAATGTTAGTTTGTTCTTCCATAACAACTATATATAACGTGATTCTTGAGAGCTATTAAAAAAAATTGTTGCTCGCTTCCTTTTGTTTTCCTTTACTTATCATGCTGCCTGATGCGTACGTATCAAATACATCAAAAATTATTTTGATACATACTCCCTCCGTTTTTAGTTATATGACACCGTTGATTTTTTTGTTTAACTTTGACCAACAATATATGTAAAAATAATTAGTTGCTTAACGTAAAATGTATATTGTTGGATCTATCATCAAAAGCACTTTAAGATTAACTTATACATTTGGCTATTCGCATAAATATTTATGAATAAGACGAATGGTTAAAGTAACGAAAAAAGTCAATAGTGTCATATAATTAAAAACGGAGGGAGTATATTCATGTCATGGATGATGGCGCTAGGGCAGAAGGCAAAGCTCCTTCAGTTCAACTGCGGACTGGATCAAATTGGAAGTGGCGGCCTCGCGATGCAAGCATAGTACTGTGAAACGTTTTTTACTCGGCCAGACGGTCAACGAGCCTTGTATTTTTCACGCTACATGGACTAGTCAATTTTTTACTATGAACAATTGACCTACACAAGTCATGAGGATTGGGCCCTCAGATTTTGGGGGCCCTGGGCGGCTGCCCCGGTTGCCCTCCCTCAGGGCCGGGCCTGTAGAGATGTAGCCACAGAATAAGTTATTCTATAGCTAACTATAAAATAATAGGTCTATAATAATAATAATAATAATAATAGATTTACTCAGCTCGATGATGTTGAGCGGGAGGTAGCACGCGTGCGCCGAGCAGCTCTTTCAGGTCTTTGGATGGCCGGTTGCTGTTGGCAGCCCACGTCTTGGCCTTCACCACCCGTCGTCTTCTCCACTCACAGATCTAGAGCACTCGATGGTGCAGGGCAATCTCAATGAGGAGAGGCAGATGCAGGGAGCGGAGCTCTGCTGGGCGAGGACTGATTCAGGAGGCGCATGGAAAAGTGAGCGCAACCTCAAACGTTGCTGCGCCGCTACGCTCACAGTTCAGGCTGTGGTGACTGCGGCGAGGCGTGGCGGTGCGACGCGGCTAGTAGGGAGCTCTGGCCGGTGCTATGCGAAGATGTGCTGCGGTGGAGTGGGGCCGCTTATGTTGGAAGGCGGCGCGGGGCCAGAGCGGAGGACATACTGGGTTATCGAATAGGGGTAGCATAGCAAGGTATTCGACATTTTTCATTTGTTCATGCGAGGGAGGCTAAATCGAAAGTTGAATAGGAGGCATAAGCGATTGATGAATCGATCGAGAGGAGTTCTACGATGCCCAATACCACCAGTATTACACTAATGGTATTAAGAAGGGTACCACGGTCATTTCAGCCCTATCAGTTCATTTTCCGTCGCGCCCCCACCCATTGAAATTTATGTGTACCACACCTCTCCTCACAAACTCGTCTTGCTGCCACCTATGACCTCACCATCGTGCCCTGCCGCTGATTTCCTTGGCGCCACCACCAATTTTACGTCACCATTTATTTTTTCCCTCAAAATACCCTAGTATTATTGATACTATTAAAAGATACTGGTGGTACTAGAGATGGGAAGAGAACTAATCTGGATCGTCGGATTTTAAATACTCCCGGTATATACTAGTGGCGTTGGACATCGTAAAACTCCTTATAGATTATTCAGAGGTGAAACAAAAAGATAAAATTATCCCAGTCCATTTTCATCCCGGGATCTGAAGCATAAGCCATGGAGGAGTATGGAACCCACCAACCATAGAAGCCAATTTCAAAGGTCCTTTTGAGCAAGATCGAGGGTTGAGTCCTTCGCTTATCTAAATTGATGCTTCACACGAGGTTACAAGTTTAGAATACTTGCCTCTTTTTTAGCTGTGGTGAACCCTTTTGCCACTGACTTTTACTGTGCCACCGTCAACAGCAGAAGGGCGGGAGATTTAACGCACAAAACAAAGGCACCACCTGATAAGATTTGTCAGGAAGTTAACACAGGTCAGATGTTATGTCAGTGATGATCCTTTTTGATGTAGCATTTCTTCCCAGAAGAGAGAGAGAGAGAGAGAGAGAGAGAGAGAGAGAGAGAGAGAGAGAGAGAGAGAGAGAGAGAGAGAGAGAGAGAGAGAGAGAGAGAGTGGAGAGCAATCCGGTGATTTACATGTATAGAACAAGGTCGCAAGCTTGTAAGTTTTGAAAACATCTGCTTGTAGGATGGATTGTTAGTACGAAACCAAGACCCTCAATGAACAGATCGGCAAAATCGACAACTAACCTGGAATAAGACGGAGGTCTGCGCCCAAGTGCCTTCCAAGACGACTCTCGATTGCATACGCCGTTGACACGGCGATCAGTGGGATCTAAGGAGCTACAGTTTATAAGCAGCTTGAGCTTTGGCTAGCGGGAGTCTGGAGACGGATATACGCACCGAACAAGGCAACTTATTTAGGTGCAGATCTCATCTCAAGCTATAAACCAGAATATCTTACACAAATCACCATAAGAGAGGAATATTTAGCAGACAAGGGAGTAGGTTTCACTAAATCAGAGGCAGCAAGATGAGTGTAAAGAGTCTTTCGGCGCTCGGAGAATGGGCCTGTGCGGGCTGGAAAGCTGTCTAAGCACATGTTTGAACCGGACAGAGGAAAGCTATAGCGCGTGAGCCTGCCTGAGCACAATGATTAAAGTCGCGTGACCGGCGGGGCTGAGCATCGCGGCAAGTCGCGTGAAGCAGCCGAGGGAAAGCTATCGCGCGTGAAGCAGCCGCGTCGAGGGAGGCAGCCCGTAGCCTGCGTCGGCATCGGAGCTCTACTTCAGGCGGCGCACTGGACGCGGAGCTTGACGAGGACCGGATCAGCTGGCCCATGGCGAAGTGAGCGCAAGTTCAGGCGGCGGAGCCTGCTGCGAGGCGGTGCCACGCAAAGATGTGCAACGGCGGAGCGGGGCCGCGTGCTGCAGGACCCGGGAGCGGTGATTGGGTTATTGAATAGAGGTAGCATAGCAGGGGTATTACGTTTTACTTGGGTTCGTGCGAGGGAGGCAAAAAACGACAGTTGAATGGGGACAGAGGGAGTATTTAGGAAGCACAAGCCATGGATGAATCGATTATTCAGAGGTGAAACAAAAAGAAAAATTATTCCAGCCCGTTTTTATCCTGGGCTATCAGGCATAAGCCATGGATGCATATGGAACCCTCCACCATAGAAGCCCATTTCAAAGTTCTTTTTGAGCAATCTACAGATCGAGGGCTGAATCCATCTTCTATCTAAATTGATACTTAAAACGAGGTTACAAAGTTCAGAATACTTACTCCTATTTTGCTCCAAATAGTCTGTGGTGAGCCCTTTTGCCACCGACTTTATTGTGCCACCGTCAACAGCAGAAAACCGGGAGAGTTGACGCATATAGATCGCAAAGGCACCACCTGGTAATATGTAAGTGTGATCAGATATTATGTCAGTGATGATCCATTTTGATGTAGCATTTCTGCACACGTGAGAGAGTTGAGATCAATCTGGTGATTTACATGTCTGGAACAAGGTCACCGGCTGGTAAGATTTGAAAACATCCACTTGATATAAATTCAGATCCTCAATGGCAAATTCGGCAAAATCGGCCACTAACCTTGGAATAAAACGAAGGCCTGCGCTCAAGTGCCTTCCAAGGACGGCTCTCGATCGCCTCCGCCAGTGATGCAGAGATCAGTGGGGAGGGTTTACGGAGCTACAGTTTGTAAGCAGCTTGGGCTTTGGCTAGCTGGAGCCCGGAGGCGGATATACGTACCGAAGGAGGTGAAGCGTCTCCGCTTTTCACAGGATCGAGTCGGTAAAGCGCTGATGAACAGACGCAACAGTACATCACATAAAAAGCACAAATTTACATATTTAAGTTATTACAAGTTTTAAATGATTTAAAACACGAGAGTAGCACAGCGGAAGTCTCAACTATACCAAATCTACAACACTCGACGATAAGTGGCCGCACATCGAAGCCCTGCGATGTGGACCTGCTGAGGAACTCCACCAAGCAACAGCGGAAGCGAAATTTATACCTGCACAAAAACATAAAGAGCCAAACCCTGAGTACTAGTTACTCAGCAAGACTTACCCGTCAACGTGGCTAACTATAGCCGACTCCTAGAATGCAAGGCTACAAGGGGTTAGGCTGACTCACTTGCATAAAAGCGCACTAATTACTTGGTCCTTACTTTTAAGTTTTAATTCCAATTAAGTACTTAACCAATAAAGCAGTGTTCATATATCTAGAACAGGTATAAGTAACAATACATCAACGGTGACAGTATATATAGCAATGTAAATAACAGTAAGGTAATAGACTAGCATCATCATCTCATCAATCATATCACACTACGATGTGGCGCACTGAACAAGGTTGCTCTTGACCGAGAGCGGCGGCATCGATGTACATCCTGCAGGAGAAAACCTGACCACACGCCGCACACGCGTAAAGTCGCATGCAGCAACTGTTCGCAAGGGTCCCCCTAGAGCTGGCTGGGTCTCACACCTCCCGAGAAAGGCCTTCCCGCACGGTCCCCGTCCCAGACGTACGCCCCGATTGGGAAGCATCCTTTCTCTCCCAAGTACCATGATAGAAAATGCAAGTATCCGCGAGACACCAGGGCAACCCAAGCTACTAAGTTTACTAGGCCCATAAAAACACTAGCATGTGATCAGTACGTTCGAACTTGCTCAATAGGGCCAACAACGAACGGTCCTTAATCGACACAGACGGGGCTACACCACCGTGAAGGCCCAGCCTTCTCCAACCATCCTATACAAGCAATTCCCCGTCCGGTCTCAACAAATCCTAAATCCAGCTAGTACAATCCAGGGGTCCCTATCATGCGAGTGGGACCTACCACTCGACTTCTACCGTCCGCTAGCCACTAAGCCTAGCAAGTTCTAACGTAAACTAGACCACATCTACAAAAATAGGACACAAGGTAGGATATGGCAGGGTAGTCCTAATGCAGTTCTAAGGTTTCACATCAACTCCTAATAAACCTAATGCACAATCAATTACTAGCCCCAATCAAGTGATAAAATAAAATCCTAACAAGGTAGGCATGCACCGGGGCTTGCCTGGCTCAAGAACGACGCTATCTCTAGCACAGTCAGCAACGATCAGTCAGTGGCTCCTCCTGAGCGGCTCAGCATCCTGGTCCTCCACCTGCTCCTGAATCACCTCGAGAGCTATATGCCATGACAAGGAAATGCAAGTTAGATGCAATAACATGATGCAATTAAAATATATTTATTTATAGGACAGTCATTTACACTGTAAGTGCAAATGATTAATTTGGTTTAATTACTTTCGTCTGGAGTATTTCTTTCATTGACTTTCAATTAAGTTAATCATTTAATTGGTTTGAGTTGATTAAATAAATAATTTTATTTCGAAAATTAATTTATGTCCAGTGACATTTTTCTGGTGAAAGTCACCACTGGAAGTGATTTTTGGTGAAGTTTCATGGTTTATTGCAAGGTAGATTATTTATAATAATTTATACGGCGCAAAACATGATTTAAATCATAATAAAATAATTAGACAACATATGACAGTGGAAAAATGTTCTGCATGTGTGTTATCAGTTACTTAACAAGCATGCAAGAGTTCATGATTTATTGAGCAACATAGAATTTATCACTATTTAAACAATTTATGCACATTTTCAATTTTACAGAAAACAGGAAAATGGGTTGTAAGATTTTGACCTTTTATTTGGGTATATCTGAGCATAAGGAAGCTAACAAAATTGGTTTCACATTTTTCTGAGTTGTATTTATTTTTCTATTGATTTTACAAGTTTCAGGCGATTTCTTGCAATTTAGAGATATTCGAAAAAGGATTGAAAATAGACGGACCAATCAGATCTGGGCCACAAAGGTGGCCACGGAGTCATGGCCGCAACAGATCCGGGCTAGCCACAAAGGATCCAGCCACTCAGATTTAGGGACATACGGAAGGCTACACGAGGCGGAGCACAAGATCCCGCATAGCCACATGAGATCCGGACTATGCAGCAGAGTATGTGTTGGCCGGAGGTTCGCCGGAGGTGGGCGGCGCGTTCACCGGAGTTGAGTTCCCGGCCGCCATTGCTAAAGGTCTAACGCGAGAAAGAAGGACGCGGGACGGCGAGCTCACCTCGACGAACGGGAGCCCACGGAGATGATCGGAAGTAGCTCGGCGACGGGAGGTGGCGGGTGGCGGAGCTTCGGCGGCGACCCAGGTTCACCGTGGTTGTCGGGAAGATCCCCACGTTAGTCCCACAGCTTCCAGAAGTCACGGGCGACGTCGGCGTTGACACCGTTGACGAGGAGGAGGCCGGAACGGTGGAGCTGGACGGAGGAGTCACGCACGGCGGCTCGACGGCGGCGGGGAAAAGCTGGGTGGCGTCGTGTGGAGCTGCTGAAACGCAGAGGCAAGAAGGTCAGGGAATGCGCGTCATCTCGTAGGAGCTCATGGAGCGGCGAATCGACTCCATACTCACCGGAGGGAGGTCAATTTGACGGCGAGGCAACGGAGCTGAGGTTGGTCGGACTTGGGGACGACGATGAAATCCGCGCGATTCACGACGGGGGGAGAGAGAATGGTGGCCATGGGAAGTTCGTAGGAGGTCTTGGCAAAGCTCGGGCGGGGTAGCTCGGTCGGGGTTCGCGTCACTGCAGCGGACGGCGAGCTCGAGCTCTAGCTCGGCAATGGCTGTGGTGGCGGTGTAGTACCCTCAAATTAGTGCTCATCTAAAAACCCCTAAAATTTGACCTTTTTAAAAATTTTCAACTAAAAGCAATTTGTTAGCTTAAGTTTAGAGCCAAAAATAAAATTTTTGAATTTTAATTCATGCACAAAGCTCACCATGTGCATTTTTGTATTTTCTTGGTTTTGTTTAAGTGTTTGTTTGAGTCCTTCCTTTTGAATGAATTTCAAATTCATTCAAATTCAATTCCAGCAAAAAGATAAAATCTTCATCATCTAGTTGGGCTCCTTTTTCTTTTTTTTCTCCTCTGCCGGCCCAGCCTTTTTCTTCTTTCTCCTTCCCGCGTGGGCCGCAGCGCCCCGGCCCAACTCCTCCGAGCCAGCCCAGCGCGGCCCGCTCTCTCTCTCCCTCGCACGCTGTCGCCGACAGGTGGGCCCGCGCCCCTTCTTCCTCCTCGCGTCGCCGGCGCAATTCCAGGCGCCGCCCATACCGGGCTGCCGGAGTCCGTCGCCGCGTCGAATCGAAGCACAGGAGTCGTCCTCGCGCTCACGTGAGCCACACCGCCGTCACCCCGACCCGTCTCGTCGCCCAGCTCAGCTCCCATCGCGTCAAAACCTAACCCGGCGGACTTCCCGACGCCGCCCACGCCCTGCCGCCCTCCTCCGTCAGCCACAGCCGCACCTCGTCGTCTCCGGAGCACTGCAGCCATCACCGCGCCTGCGTCACCGCTCCGCGTCGCCTCGCCCTGTCGAATCGACGTCAATCCGGCGAGAAAATATCTCGCCGGAGCCCCGATTTTTCCCGGCGTAGAACCGCCTTTGCGCGGCTATAAAGCAGGCTCCCGAGCTCATCTTCCTCCTCCTCCGTCACTCCGCCACAGCTCGCTTCCCTCGCGCACGCTCAAGCTCATTCCCCCTCGTTTCCCCCAACTCCGGCCTCACTCCGGTGAACTTCCCCGCACCGCTCCGCCATTCCCCGCTCCACCCAAGCTCAAGGTGAGCTCCACCGTCCCTCTCTCCCTCTCTGGCACCTCCTCTTCTCCCTCCTCGTGCGCCCGTGACCAGCCCGCATCGAGCGCGGCCGCTTCGCCGCCCCTCTTCTCCCTCTCCGGCCGCCGCTGAGCCCTCCCCGGCCTCGTCGAGGTCGCGCACCACTCGCACACACTCACGCGCACGTCCACACGCGCCTGATTCCATCCCTGCGCACGCGCGCGTTGTTTCCCCGCGCGCGCCCGAGCGCCGCCTGTCTCCGGCGAGCTGGCGCCGCCGTCCTAGCCCCCGTCCTCGTCACCGTCAAGCGCCCACAGCACCGCCGTCGCATGGCGCTCCCGTAGCCACCCTCCGTTCCCCGCTCCGACCACCGCAGCCGCAGCCGGCGTGCATTCCGGCGCCGCGCCGCCGCGCGCGCGCCCGCGCCGCCGCGCCTTGACGGCGTCGCGCGGACGTCCGACGTGGTCGCCACGTCGGCGCCCCGGGCCCGCAGCGACCGGGTCACCGCGCCACGTGGTGCGCCCGGTTCACAGTGAACCCTTCGCAACCCCAACCGGTCCACGGCCCACGTGGACTCGGCCCACCGCACAGTGCCGCACAGTGATCTGACCCCTTGGACCCGCATGTCAGCCTCTCACACGCAACCCAAATTGCTAGGTGCACCCGAGATTGTACACGGAAAACAATTTCGACCACATTTCTAATAGCAGAAAAATCCCAATAAATTCCCAAAAATCATATATTCCCTTCTAACCATTTTGCAACCCTTGAACACCTCTGGAAAATTAGGATGTTGATTATACTTAATTAAGTTAATCAAATCCTAATCAATTTCCTTTCTTTTACATTCAAAAATTCATAACTATTTCATCCTAACTCCGAATCCAGAAATTCTTTCGCCTAAATTCCTCTAAAATCCTTCTTTACCCATCTACACCAAAGCCATCTCTATTTGCTGTTTATTTGGGATTTTATTTTATTTAATGGTTGTTAATTGTTTGAGCGATAGATTTATTCGCCTTTTATTTCTCTTGATCGTTAGATAATCACGCGTTCGAAGAAGAGCACGAGGATCCCGACTACGAGGAAGGACTAGAGGAAGAGAACTTTGAAGGCAAGTCCTAACCCCCTTGACCATGTTGCGCCTATGTTTGCAAATAATCCTAATTAGAGCCTGTTTTCAAATAAACATGCATAATATTTATGAAACGATTTAAATGCTTAGTATGTCCTAAGTAATTGTTGATAGCCTCACCTTGATATTGATTATACCCTAATCTCCTTGTTAACCCTAGGTCCCAACATCATTAATATTTAATGATGTGTTGGATGAAATTGCTGCTTAGGACTTTATTACACTGTGTATATAATTAATCTTGCTACACATGTTTTTGTGTTAAAATGTGTGTGTGCTTGGTGGTGTGCGTAAATGTGAACTTGGGTGGGATTAGTGATGATATACAACCCATAGTGGGGTATGTTTTTGGCGGGACCAGGCGAGGCAGTCCTCAGTGGGGAGGCTATCTCTGGGACGCCTTCCTCGTGAGGAATGGCTATTGAAGATGCCTGGTTCGGTCGTATAAGGACCGGTTCATGTGCCGCCTTGCTTAGCACCCATCGTGCAACCACATGCCTTGTATGGGAAAGGTTTGGAACCACACCCTGCTATAGTGTCACCCGGTACCCACCAGGAGGCGGGAGTCGCAGCGGAAGCCAGGAGAAGACCTAACGAGATTGGCGTTAGTGTCCGGCGGTTGGTGATGGCCTGTGGCCTTTATTCCTATGGTGAATGGATGCCCCTGGTTGTGGATTTTCCGTGGTGGTGCCGTGGTGACACCAAGTAGGTACGGAACCATTAGTATGCCAGTCTAAACCATGACGATGGCAAAGGCTGGTATACCTTGTGGGTAAAGTGCACAACCTCTGCAGAGTGTCGAATCTATCCGGATAGCCGTGTTCCACGGCAATGGACAATTGCAAAAGCACTGGCCACACAAATGATTAGATTTTCCTGTGTGAGTGATCCTTGGCGTGTGTGTTTTGGAAAAACGCCGGTTTGGAGCCGTGTGCTGGTTGTCGGCCAGCGTTAAAATTTGGGAACTGGCGGGATGGATGCATCTCCCCCAGGGCCAATCAACCCCACTAAAATTCAACTCTTACTTGACTTAGTTTGCAAAGCAGTTTTGCTTTTCAAACCAACCCTTGCACAAAAATTGGCTTTTCGGCCGATATGTTACATCCCCAGCCTTTCTCCTTGATCTCTCCCTTGCATGTTTTTAACCCTTGTGTTAGGACTTGTTGAGTACCTTATGTACTCACTCTTGCTTCAATCCTTCAGAAGAAGAACCAGAATATGACTTCCAAGGTGATGGCGATGATGAGTAGGGTTCCCGTCCGCGCGCAAGTCTGCCTGTAGAGTGGGCTCCGCCTCAGCCTTCCGTTGCCGTAGTTCTAGTGTGGTGTCACTGTCCTCAGTGACGCTCAAGTGTGGTGTTTGTGTCGTGTTGTAATAAGGCTTTTAGCCATTGTATAAAGACCTTTTGTAATATAAAGGCTTGTGATGAGACTTGGTAATATTATCAATGGTATGACTCTGAGATGCCATTCTGTAAAAGTGTCGTATCAGCTACTGATCCAGGGACTGATACGGTAAGCACTAGTGCCTCAGAAATGGGGTACGACAGAGTGGTATCAGAGCCGTACTTGCCCGTAGGATGGACCCTAAGTTGGATCGAGTAGGCGAGAGAGTGATAATTTCTTATAGAAATTATTTTGCAAAACTTCTGCTTATCTTACCTCTATTTATAAAATTATTTTATTCCGATACTTACCTATTTTCAAATTTCTGTGTAGCAGATGGAGGACCTTCGTGCAGAGATAGCTCAGCTGGAGGAGCAGCACGCTCAGACTGCCCGCGTTCTCGAGGACACCGCCCAGTGGTGGGACGAGGACGTCCGCAGGCTTCGAGAGACCCAGAGTCAGCTTGCAGAGGTTCAGGCACAGCTCGCTGCGTCCCAGGACGAGGTTGCACGTTTGACCTCCAGACTTGAGTTTGTGAGGAGACTTTGGGAGGAGGACGCCCTGTACCTGATCAGAGAGGTGGACCGCTGCTACGTGAGACTCCACGAGGTTGGAGCAGGACCACGCCGCAGGATGACCCCGAGGATCGGAGGACCAGCACGTCACCTTCACTACGCTTGCCCGACTGACTCGGACCCTGACACTGAGCCGACTGGAGACTCCTGGTCTTCTGGAGGTTCGGACCCGTCGGGGGACGACTCAGGGTTAGACTCCGACAGCCAGAGGCACACTGACTCAGAGGACTCTCAGGACCTTATGGAGTGGGCCGCTGAGTTAGAGGCCGCACTTATGAGAGAGGAGTCCACCGAGGAGGACTGTTACGGAGTTGCCCCCACTGAGGAGTCAGTGGCGGAGAACTTCGTGGACCTCCCTGGAGACGACGACGAGGTTATGGGCGAGGAGCAGCCAGTGCAGTTCGTCGCCCCAGCAGAGCAGGAGCAGCCAGCGCAGTTCGACGCCCCAGTGGAGCAGGAGCAGCCAGTGCCGTTCGTCGCCCCAGCAGAGCAGGAGCTGCCAGGACTTCCGACACCGACGCCTTACGACGAGGAGTACTACCGTCTGCTTAGCACCGACGAGCTGACTGCAGACCCGTTCGACCTCTACGCTGAGTGGCTTCAGGACCGTGGTTTCGACGTTTGAGCAGCAGGAGTTGGCGTCGAGGAGTAGCCTTAGCTAGTAGTTGAGGCCGCTGTCGCCTTGAGTAGTGGAGTCTAGTAGTTGTCAGGTGTGTCAGTAGTATGGTTGGTAGTCGTAAGTTAGAGTCGCCATGTGGTCGAGTCTCGTGTCGAGTCGTAGATCGTCGAGTCCTTGTATATAAATAAAAGGACTTGGGTATGTATGATCGAACCTTGTTATTGTGAATAAGTTGCTGTGATGTTGTAATGATGCTGGATCTTTCTGTATGTGTGTGCGCAAGATTTCTGGAATTTCTTTTCCATTGATCTTGTTTTGTTATGCCTCGTAGTTCGTAGATTTCTCGAATGTCCTATCTCACCTTTTGCTAAAACCCGTTAAGCAGATGCCTCCCAAAAGATCTGTCAGACTCCAGCAACGCCGTGAGCGTGAAGAACACGATGATGTGAACAACGCCCAGGGTCAGGGACGTGGGCGTGGTAGAGGCAGGAACACTGCCCCACGTGGTAGAGGTGGAGGTAGAATTGGACGCAATAATAACCAAGAACACCAGGAAGATGAAGAGAGCCAAAATCAGGAAGGACATGATGAGGTGGTAAATAATAATCAGAATAGAGGTGGGGGAAACCAAAACCGTGGTAGAGGTGGAAGAGGTGGTGGACGAGGTGGTAGCATACCAGGACCGCCTGTCACCAATCTAGTGGAAGTAATGGACAATCAAACTCGTCTGATGGAGTTGATCGCTCAAGGATTATTAGATCGTGCTCCAGGCCCTCAAACCAAAATGTCAGAATTTATGAGGCTCAGGCCACCAACCTTTGAGAGTGCTGAGGAAGATCCTTTAGCAGCAGACGATTGGTTGAGAAGTATCACCAAAAAGTTAGATGTCATCAATGCAAATGACCGAGAAAGAGTTCTTTTGGCATCTCACCAGCTTCTTGGAGCAGCAGGAGAATGGTGGGATAATTATCGTGAAGCTGCAGAGGATGCAGAAGCCATCACATGGGATGAGTTCCAAGAGGAATTCAGGAGGTACCATATACCCGAGGGTATTATGGAGATGAAGGCTGATGAGTTTCGCTCCTTGAAGCAAGGAGCTATGACAATGAATCAATATATCCGGAAGTTCATGAAGTTGGCACGCTATGCACCAGAGGATGTTAACACTGACAAGAAGAAGCAGGATCGCTTCAGGAAAGGACTGAACCCAAGTTTGAAGATGCAGTTGATCACGCACATTTATCCAGACTTTAACACCCTCATGAACCGTGCCATACTTCTGGAAGATGCTCGTTCTCATATCGAGAACGACAGGAAGCGCAAGTTCAATGCACAGAAATTCAAGCAACAGGAGAGGAACCAGAGGCCAAGAGGCAACTTTCCTCAGAAGCCTAAATATCAGCCAACCATGCAGTATAGGACCTCAGCGTCCAACCAGCAAAATTCTGCACCTTCTTACCGCAATCAGAGCTCAGGCAGTCAGCAGAAGAGCAATTCCAGTGTTGCCCAGCCCAATAACAATGAGAAGAGGACTTGCTTTCACTGCCGCGAGACAGGCCATATGATTGCTAGATGTCCTTATCTGAACCAGAATAACACTTCATCTCAGCAAGCAAGCAACACCAGGAATGTAGCATCTGGAGTTGGACGTGGTGGACAACAATCCTCAGGACAGCAGCGAAGGAGCAATCAAACCTTCGGTCGAGGAAAAGTCAACCACATTAATGCAGAGGAAGTTGAGGACGCTCCAGACGTTGTACTTGGTGAGTACCTCGTCAACTCAACTCTTGCGACAGTTCTGTTTGATTCTGGAGCTTCGCATTCGTTCGTTTCATCGAAGTTTGTTGCTACCAATGGTTTGCCAACTGTCATGCTAAAGCAACCCCTAATAATCCGGACTCCCGGGGCCGAGACCAAAAGTTATTTGGGATGCCCACGGGTTAAGATCCTTTTAAGTGGGGTAGAGTTTCTAGCGAACTTAGTAGTCCTAGAATCTCAGGGGATAGATGTTATCCTCGGTATGGACTGGCTAAGTAAACACCGAGGCAATATAGCCTGTGACACCCGGAAAGTTACCCTGGTAAACCACAAAGGAATTAAAGTGGTATGTGAGCCAAAAAGGACAAAAGTTACACCAATGGTTCACAATATCGAAGCAATGTCGTTGGAAGAAGTGCCAGTGGTTTGTGAATACCCAGATGTATTTCCAGATGAGCTACCAGGCATGCCGCCTGACAGAGACATAGAGTTTATCATTGACCTTATCCCCGGAACCGCTCCAATAGCAAAGAGACCATATCGAATGGCAGCTAATGAGTTAGCAGAATTGAAGGTACAAATAGCAGAGTTACAGAAGAAAGGTTTTATTAGGCCAAGTTCATCACCGTGGGGATCACCAGTTCTCTTTGTCAAAAAGAAAGACGGTAGTTTAAGATTGTGCATAGACTACCGATCTCTGAATGAAGTCACTATTAAGAATAAGTACCCACTGCCCAGGATCGATGACTTATTTGATCAATTGAAAGGAGCCAAGTATTTCTCCAAAATTGACTTAAGATCTGGGTACTATCAGCTAAAGATTAGAGAAGGAGACATTCTTAAGACAGCCTTTGTTACCAGATATGGACAGTATGAGTTCACCGTGATGCCATTTGGACTTACAAATGCACCAGCATACTTCATGAACCTAATGAACAAGGTATTTATGGAGGAGTTAGATCGGTTTGTCGTAGTCTTTATCGACGACATTCTCATCTACTCCAAGAGTGCCGAAGAGCACGGGCAACATTTGAGGATTGTATTGGAAAAATTGAGAGCTCATGAGCTGTATGCCAAATTCAGCAAATGCGAATTTTGGCTAAACAAAGTGGCTTTTCTTGGTCACATCCTGACAGAGGAAGGAGTATCTGTGGACCCAGCCAAAGTGGAGGCAGTTCTCAATTGGAAGCAACCAACCACAGTGACAGAAGTCAGGAGTTTTCTTGGTCTAGCTGGTTACTATCGAAGATTCATCGAAGGATTCTCTAAAATAGCAAGGCCAATGACAGCGTTGACACAAAAAGGAAAAGAGTTTAAATGGACAGAAGCTTGCGAAAGGAGCTTTCAAGAGCTAAAGAAAAGGTTAACCACCGCCCCAGTGTTGACCTTGCCAGACATACATCGAGATTTCGTCGTATACTGCGACGCGTCTCGACAAGGATTGGGATGTGTTCTCATGCAAGATGACAGAGTAGTGGCTTATGCATCGAGACAATTGAAGACGCATGAGCAAAACTACCCAACTCATGATCTAGAACTAGCAGCAGTGGTGCATGCACTCAAGATTTGGAGACACTACCTAATCGGAAATAAGTGTGAAATCTACACGGATCATAAGAGCTTGAAGTATATCTTCACTCAACCTGATCTGAACCTTAGGCAAAGAAGATGGTTGGAATTAATCAAGGATTATAATTTGGAAATCCACTACCATCCTGGTAAGGCAAATGTAGTGGCAGATGCACTAAGTCGCAAGACTCGTCACACTCGTATCAAGATGCATAAACGGAGACCCGAGCTTGTGGCAGAGTTTGAACACTTGAATCTTCACATTGCCGAGCAAGGACAATTGAACGCCCTATGTGTGGAGCCTAACCTAGAAAGCCAGATACGAGCAGCCCAAGAAAAAGATGAAGAGATACAAGAATTAAAGAAGAAAACGGGGTTAGATAAAGCCCCAGGATTCCGAGTGGATAATCAAGGAACCCTATGGTACAAGGATCGGATATGCGTACCAAAAACTGGTGAATATCAAAAGCTCATCATGAATGAAGCTCATAACTCTGCATACTCCATCCATCCAGGATCCACCAAGATGTATTTGGATTTGAGACAGAAATACTGGTGGTCAGGAATGAAAAGAGATATAGCAGAGTTTGTTGCTCGATGTGACATCTGCTGTAGAGTCAAGGCAGAGCATCAGAGGCCTGCAGGATTGTTGCAACCCCTGCATGTTCCCGTATGGAAATGGGACGAAATCAGTATGGATTTCATTGTGGGTTTACCCCGCACTCAAAAAGGGAATGATTCGATATGGGTCATAGTGGACCGCTTGACAAAGGTTGCACACTTCATCCCTGTAAAGACGGTCTACAGAGGGGACAAATATGCTCAACTATATGTGGATCATATACTTAAGCTGCACGGAGTTCCGAGCAGAATAGTCTCAGATCGTGGAACCCAATTCACTTCGACGTTCTGGAAAAGCTTACATAAGCTGTTGAAAACTAAGTTGGATTACAGTTCTGCATATCACCCTCAAACGGATGGACAAACCGAAAGAGTTAATCAAATTCTCGAGGATATGCTTAGAGCATGTGTACTGGCATATGGAAAGGATTGGGAGAAAAGTCTATCTTTCGCAGAATTCTCCTATAATAATAGCTACCAGGCCAGCATACAAATGGCACCATTCGAAGCTTTGTATGGCAGAAAGTGCAGAACCCCTCTGATGTGGTCGGAAGTCGGAGAACGATCTTTCTTCGGCCCAGCCATTATCAGAGACGCAGAGGAGAAGATAGCTCTGGTAAGAGAAAATCTAAAGGCAGCCCAGAGCAGACAGAAAAGCTACGCCGATACTCGACGTAGAGATTTAAGCTTCGAGGCAGGAGATTATGTGTACCTCAAAGTATCCCCAATACGAGGTACTCGGAGATTCCGAATCAAAGGAAAGTTAGCACCAAGGTACATTGGACCTTTCAAGGTACTCAAAAGAATTGGAGCTGTGGCTTATCGCCTTGAGTTACCTGAGGAAATGTCGGACATTCACAATGTCTTCCATGTCTCGCAATTAAAGAAGTGTCTGAGAGTTCCAGAGGAAGTAGTACCTCCAGAGGTAATGGATCTCCAACCAGATCTTCGATATCAGGAAAGGCCTATCAAAATTTTGGATATTGCTACTCGGCTAACAAGAAGGAATGCAATACGGTTTTGCCGAGTGCAATGGAGTAATCACACAGAGGCAGAGGCCACGTGGGAAAGAGAAGATGACTTAAAGAAAGAGTTTCCCTATCTGTTCGAGAGCGAGTCGGAATCTCGAGGGCGAGATTCTGTTTAAGTGGGGTAGGTCTGTAGTACCCTCAAATTAGTGCTCATCTAAAAACCCCTAAAATTTGACCTTTTTAAAAATTTTCAACTAAAAGCAATTTGTTAGCTTAAGTTTAGAGCCAAAAATAAAATTTTTGAATTTTAATTCATGCACAAAGCTCACCATGTGCATTTTTGTATTTTCTTGGTTTTGTTTAAGTGTTTGTTTGAGTCCTTCCTTTTGAATGAATTTCAAATTCATTCAAATTCAATTCCAGCAAAAAGATAAAATCTTCATCATCTAGTTGGGCTCCTTTTTCTTTTTTTTCTCCTCTGCCGGCCCAGCCTTTTTCTTCTTTCTCCTTCCCGCGTGGGCCGCAGCGCCCCGGCCCAACTCCTCCGAGCCAGCCCAGCGCGGCCCGCTCTCTCTCTCCCTCGCACGCTGTCGCCGACAGGTGGGCCCGCGCCCCTTCTTCCTCCTCGCGTCGCCGGCGCAATTCCAGGCGCCGCCCATACCGGGCTGCCGGAGTCCGTCGCCGCGTCGAATCGAAGCACAGGAGTCGTCCTCGCGCTCACGTGAGCCACACCGCCGTCACCCCGACCCGTCTCGTCGCCCAGCTCAGCTCCCATCGCGTCAAAACCTAACCCGGCGGACTTCCCGACGCCGCCCACGCCCTGCCGCCCTCCTCCGTCAGCCACAGCCGCACCTCGTCGTCTCCGGAGCACTGCAGCCATCACCGCGCCTGCGTCACCGCTCCGCGTCGCCTCGCCCTGTCGAATCGACGTCAATCCGGCGAGAAAATATCTCGCCGGAGCCCCGATTTTTCCCGGCGTAGAACCGCCTTTGCGCGGCTATAAAGCAGGCTCCCGAGCTCATCTTCCTCCTCCTCCGTCACTCCGCCACAGCTCGCTTCCCTCGCGCACGCTCAAGCTCATTCCCCCTCGTTTCCCCCAACTCCGGCCTCACTCCGGTGAACTTCCCCGCACCGCTCCGCCATTCCCCGCTCCACCCAAGCTCAAGGTGAGCTCCACCGTCCCTCTCTCCCTCTCTGGCACCTCCTCTTCTCCCTCCTCGTGCGCCCGTGACCAGCCCGCATCGAGCGCGGCCGCTTCGCCGCCCCTCTTCTCCCTCTCCGGCCGCCGCTGAGCCCTCCCCGGCCTCGTCGAGGTCGCGCACCACTCGCACACACTCACGCGCACGTCCACACGCGCCTGATTCCATCCCTGCGCACGCGCGCGTTGTTTCCCCGCGCGCGCCCGAGCGCCGCCTGTCTCCGGCGAGCTGGCGCCGCCGTCCTAGCCCCCGTCCTCGTCACCGTCAAGCGCCCACAGCACCGCCGTCGCATGGCGCTCCCGTAGCCACCCTCCGTTCCCCGCTCCGACCACCGCAGCCGCAGCCGGCGTGCATTCCGGCGCCGCGCCGCCGCGCGCGCGCCCGCGCCGCCGCGCCTTGACGGCGTCGCGCGGACGTCCGACGTGGTCGCCACGTCGGCGCCCCGGGCCCGCAGCGACCGGGTCACCGCGCCACGTGGTGCGCCCGGTTCACAGTGAACCCTTCGCAACCCCAACCGGTCCACGGCCCACGTGGACTCGGCCCACCGCACAGTGCCGCACAGTGATCTGACCCCTTGGACCCGCATGTCAGCCTCTCACACGCAACCCAAATTGCTAGGTGCACCCGAGATTGTACACGGAAAACAATTTCGACCACATTTCTAATAGCAGAAAAATCCCAATAAATTCCCAAAAATCATATATTCCCTTCTAACCATTTTGCAACCCTTGAACACCTCTGGAAAATTAGGATGTTGATTATACTTAATTAAGTTAATCAAATCCTAATCAATTTCCTTTCTTTTACATTCAAAAATTCATAACTATTTCATCCTAACTCCGAATCCAGAAATTCTTTCGCCTAAATTCCTCTAAAATCCTTCTTTACCCATCTACACCAAAGCCATCTCTATTTGCTGTTTATTTGGGATTTTATTTTATTTAATGGTTGTTAATTGTTTGAGCGATAGATTTATTCGCCTTTTATTTCTCTTGATCGTTAGATAATCACGCGTTCGAAGAAGAGCACGAGGATCCCGACTACGAGGAAGGACTAGAGGAAGAGAACTTTGAAGGCAAGTCCTAACCCCCTTGACCATGTTGCGCCTATGTTGCAAATAATCCTAATTAGAGCCTGTTTTCAAATAAACATGCATAATATTTATGAAACGATTTAAATGCTTAGTATGTCCTAAGTAATTGTTGATAGCCTCACCTTGATATTGATTATACCCTAATCTCCTTGTTAACCCTAGGTCCCAACATCATTAATATTTAATGATGTGTTGGATGAAATTGCTGCTTAGGACTTATTACACTGTGTATATAATTAATCTTGCTACACATGTTTTTGTGTTAAAATGTGTGTGTGCTTGGTGGTGTGCATAAATGTGAACTTGGGTGGGATTAGTGATGATATACAACCCATAGTGGGGTATGTTTTTGGCGGGACCAGGCGAGGCAGTCCTCAGTGGGGAGGCTATCTCTGGGACGCCTTCCTCGTGAGGAATGGCTATTGAAGATGCCTGGTTCGGTCGTATAAGGACCGGTTCATTTGTGCCGCCTTGCTTAGCACCATCGTGCAACCACATGCCTTGTATGGGAAAGGTTTGGAACCACACCTGCTATAGTGTCACCCGGTACCCACCCAGGAGGCGGGAGTCGCAGCGGAAGCCAGGAGAAGACCTAACGAGATTGGCGTTAGTGGTCCGGCGGTTGGTGATGGCCCTGTGGCCTTATTCCTATGGTGAATGGATGCCCCTGGTGTGGATTTTCCGTGGTGGTGCTG